>JAYEVD010000208.1:0-59853 GCA_036346405.1 Phyllostachys edulis
ACCTATAATGAAATCCATTAGATCTTTTCCCATTTCCACTCTGGAATCTTGAGGGTTGCAATGCACTGCCGCCTTTAATGTTCGCCTTTTACTTCCTAACATACATCGTACAAGGCAATGAACTATGTGACTTCTCGCTTCAGTTGGCCACCAAAACTTATTTTAACATCCTCGTACATCTTAGTACTTCGAGGTGAATCGAATACTTTGAGTCATGGGCCTCCTTTAGAATTAGTTGCCTTAATCCATCAACATCTAGCACACATATACGTCCATTAATCCACAGTATATCCTGATCATCCTTGGTGAAGTCCTTGAATTTTCCTTCTGCCATTTTAAGCTTGATGTCTGAAGTCACAGAATCTTTTGGTTGAGCTTCACGAATCTACTTCTCCAAGGTAGACTATACTTCTAGACTGGCTATGAATCCTTCAGATACAACCTCTAGCTTTAGCTTCTGAAATTCTCCATAAAGTTCTAGACAACTCTCTTTCACTTACAAAGCATTACAGTGGCTCTTACAACTTAAAGCAACTACAACGACATTGGCCTTACTGGGATGGTAGTGTATTCCAAGATTATAATCCTTTATCAACTCCAACCATCTTCTCTGTCTCATGTTCAGATCGACCGAGTGAAAATGTTCTTCAGGCTCTTATGATCTGTGTACACTTCACAGCGATTACCGATGACGTAATGACGCCAAATCTTTAAAGCATGCACTACGGCACCTAATTCCAGATCATGGGTAGGATAATTCTTCTTATGAGGTCTCAATTGCCTAGACGCATAAGCGACAGCTCTTCCTTCTTGTATCAGGACACATCCTGATCCTTGTCGCAAGGCATCACAATAGATATCAAAATCTTTGCGAATATCGGGCAAAATTAGCACTAGGGATGAAGTCAAATGCTTCTTCAATTCTTGAAAACTTCCTTCACAAACTGGGGTCCAAGTGAACTTTTTCTGCTTCTTCAATAACTGCGTAAGAGGCTTAGCAATCATTGAGAATCTTTGAATGAAATGGTGATAATATCCCGCCATTCCCAAGAAACTACGAATCTGAGTAATAGTCTTGGGTTGTTCCCAATGTAATACTGCCTTAACTTTACCAGGGTCAACTGCTACTCCCTCGACTGTCATCACATGGCCAAGAAAATCAACTTCCTTTTTCCATAAATCACACTTGCTAAACTTAATTTGCATACAATTGATGCTCCCTCAGTTTTTCTAGGATTAACCTCAGGTGTTCAGCATGTTCTTCTTTTGTCTTGGAATAATCCAAAATATCATCAATGAACACTACTACAAATTTGTCCAAATATTCTATGAATACCTTGTTCATCATGTTCATGAAATAGGCAGAGGCATTAGTCAAACCAAAGGACATGACTAAGAACTCATAATATCCGTACCGCGTAGAATAAGCGGTCTTCGGTATATCCTTCGGATAGATCTTCAACTGATGGTAACCTGATCGCAGATCAATCTTTGAGAACACTCCGGCTCCTTTCATTTGATCAAACAAATCATCGATTCTGGGCAATGGATATTTGTTCTTGATGGTGACTTCATTGAGGACTCGATAATCAATGTATATCCTCATGCTTCCATCCTTCTTTTTGATGAACAACACTGGTGCTCCCCATCGTGATGAACTAGGTCTCACGTAACCTTTCTCAAGAAGTTCTTCTATGTGCTTCTTCAATTCTACTAACTCATCGGCTGCCATCTGATAGGGTCTCTTAGAGATTGGTGCTGTTCCTGGCACTAGATTGATGACAAACTCAATGTCACGGCCTGGTGGCATTTCTGGTAATTCCTCTAAAAATACATCTGGATATTCTTTAACAATAGGCACATCTTCCAAGGCAACAGTCTTTAGGCTATTGACTAACAGATGTCCATCACGCACTGAGGTGGCTAGAAACTCCACCTTGTTTCCCTTGGTATCCTTGATTTGTTACGGCTCTTCGGCCATAATCTAGCACAACTTTGTGCTTTGTTAACCAATCCATGCTAAGAATGACATCTAAGCTTTGGGTGTATAGAACGATAAGGTTGGCTAGAAACTCAACTCTAGTTATGAGTAACTTAGCTCCTAAATATCCCACTTTAGAGCATAACTCTGCTCTAGGCGACTGGACTAACAGAGTATGCTTAAGACGCAAAACTTCCAAGTTGTTCTTAGTTGCAAAAACTCCAGAAACAAATGAATGTGAAGCTCTAGAATCAAACAAAACTGACACAGGTACTGAGTTAACCAGAAACTTACCTAGTACGACGTCCGATGCTTCCTCGGTTCCTTCCAGAGTGACATGGTTGATATGACCTCTAACCACCGACTACGGTGCTCCTCCGGATTGACCAGTAGCTTGAGAGACTCCTTGGTTGCTATTTGGTCTTTGGTGTCTTGGCGGTGTAGCTCTAAGGTTGAAGTAGATGGAGTGATTGTTCCTTCCCGAGGCACCGTTGGTTAAGTGTCTCAGGCCGATGCGATTATAACAAACTCTAGATCCACTTGTGATTGTTTCGGGGTTGGGGTTGATGTTGGGTTGCGGAAGTTCAGAAAAGGTTGGACGAGGTGCTAAAGTTGGTGCAGGCATTCTGAAAGAATTCTGCGCTGGGAAACGATTGACTACTTACCTAAGGTGGTGAGCAGTGGTATCGACGGATGCCAAACAAACTAGAGAAGTTGTGTCTTATGGGTAAAGTTGTACAATCTCTGTAGAGTGTCAATCTGTTCGAATAGCCATGTCCATAGTCATGGACATGCTGAGCAAAGCCTTTCATGGATTAGACTATGATTTTGTTTTAAAATGGTTTGACAAAATGATTTCATGAATGTTTGTTCCATGTAGGAAAGTTAGGCAGAAAGCCTGGTGCAAGGGGGGTAGTCCTTCACCACTTGTGTACGGAGATTTATTCTACACTTGAGAAATAATAATTAAAATTGAGATTTGATTTTAGATATAGTATAACTACTTTTGAACTTAGTACTGTATTTAAAATGTCAAATATTGCTTTTGCGCAAATAACCCTATAAGCCATCCTTTGTTATATTCTTGCATGCATTAACTCTGTTATTGGGTGTAACTTGCGAGCATGGTAGTTGTGATCATACTTGCTTTATGCAAACAAATTTCGAGAGGAGAAGGACTTACGCCGGTGTGGATCTTGGCGACTAGGCGCTACCCTAGTCGATTACTCGTAATGCATCAATTTGGACTCCACTACTTCTTCGTCTTCCACTTGTGTTCTTTAATGTTGGCTTGTAAGCCTCTTTTGTAATAAACTCTATTGATTATTAATAATATTGTGCGATTTACGGATGTTACCATATTCACATTCTTGTGTGAACTAGCGGTAACGATCATGGGACTAGTTCGAGAAATACACAAAGGATTTGGGGGTTACTCCTGTGTCCGACAATCCACTGGCAAAGAAGATGACGAGTTTGAACCATCTGGCGAATGCTCCATGGTTTACATAAGGTAGCAAGTACAAGATAAGTTAAGAACTAATCGAGGGTGTAGATTAAACCCGAACAGCTTTTTAAGAAATCCTTTGAAATACTTATATTAATAGGGTCTTAGCATGGTTGCAAGAAATGCTTTAGAGCCTTGTAACTCACACTCGCACACAAGAAAACAAACGATCCTAACACACAAACTACCGCTTAAAGGGCAACACTCCTAACTTAAACTAACGCGACTCAAACACATTGAGCCACACCTGAATTAACCTAAACTTAAATGAACTACTTGAGGAAAAAACCTCCACAACCACGATGATGCTCCCGCTTCTTTGTAGACTCAAAGCGCTTTGGCATCCTCGCAAACTGGTCTTGGTGCCCCAGAGCTGGTGTTGTAGGAATAGGCGTCCTGGTGTCGCCTGGCTGGCTCCTTGATTATGCTTGGGCTCTGTCGTCCTCGGCCTTCCGGTCTTCCTCTGGTTCTTCTTCTTTAAGATCTTTCTCGTGCTCGTGCTGACCGTAGAGAGCTTCTTCCAATGTAACGATCCTTTCTTCTGCTATATGTAGGGTCTTGTAGACACACTCGAACTCTGTGGAGACCAACTCCAAGGATTCTTCTGGCGGTGTGAACGGGCAAGATGCACCACAGTGGCATTGCTCTCTCCATCTGTAGACGGGTAACATGCAGGAAGGTCCACTACTGAGGCTCGGGGGTGGTAGCGAAAGATGGTATCCTGAAGCTCGCAGGCGTAGTTGTTGCAAATCCTCAAAATAGCAAGGCATGAAGACTCTTGAATTGCTTCGGTCCAGACCATCCTTCGAACTGAAATGTTGAGAGGGCGGATGGCCTTGGTGTCTCTTCTGGCATAGATGGTCAAACGACAAAGCACCCTATGGCTTCGGCCGTTCACCACCCAATCAGTTCCCTTGTACATTGGTTAGTCAAATCCTCCAAGCTCTTGCAACAGCTTCCAAAGCTCTGCGGCAAGTCCTCCCTTGCACTCACCATAGTTCTAGAAGCGCGGCATCTGTCAAGACCGACAAGAGGGTAAGAACCAAATTAAAACAACAGGGAGAGGAAAATTTTCAGCAATAGTTGAGTCAAGAGAGACATAGGAGAAGTTAAGCAGTCCAATTAATCTTGCAAGTTAATTTTTGCTTTATAAAATAGTTTGGACACTCTAAAGACAGCTAATCTAGCTAAGGTTAAGACCTACAGTCAGTATGGCTCTGATACCACCTCTGTCGGGACCTAAAAATTCAATTCTGGACCCTCTGTGTATAATGAACTAGTCCAGGATCACGCTAGTGCACATAGTGTCAACATAGATAAATATCGATCCATACAAGACGAAACAATAGCATAAACGATTAATTTGAATAATAAATAACCATTTTGACCATATGGTCGAGTTTACATTTATTAAGCCTCGCAGGGCTGGTAATAATGAAATAAACAGCAGCAGAACAAACTAAACTTTAGCGAAATCCCATCAATTTGCCACAGGCAACTAACTGGGATCAAGACCTAACGATCAGCACCTTCATAGAACTCTTCCTCAAAACCAGGCAAAGACTCCTCCACTTCTATTGATTAATTATAGCAAGCATGAGTACACAACCGTACTCGTAAGTCATACCATAGAATTCCGTTTATATATGATGGCTTATTCCAAATGAATGGCTTATGTGGTTCTTTTGCAGAAATGCAACATTTGCAATTTGAATATGAATAATAGATTAAAACACAATGTAACAACTAGACAATATTAATTTAACATTTTGGTTTCACAAAGGTCACAAAGTCTAATCGAGTTATTCATACAGCCATATGATTTAGATCACACAGCTCCCTTCCCAAGTGTTTTATGAAAATCTAACCCTCGTGTGAAATCCCCGAGCATGTCCATATCCACGGATGCGGCTATTCGAATAGATTGATTTAACACTCTACAGAGGTTGTACACTTTACCCACACGATATACCAGTGTAGCTAGCACTAATCATGACAAAACCTTGCAGAAACATCATCTCAAACATTAACACTCCTCATGTGCTTTACCGTCAGACTAACCCACGGAGAAAGCCAGTCCGACACACATCATTGGACCTAAAGACTGTGAACCGCTCATAAATGTGTACTAGATGGTAGTCCACACCTCTGCCCTTGCATAGAGCCTAACCTACTACCTGAGTAATCAATATCGAGAATTCATAACTTACTAAGTTAGGCCCGTCCCATCAAGCATGTGGTTGTAGGGAAGGCCCAGTTCAATGGCACACAAAGTTAAATCCTCAATTGACCATGGCGAGACTGCCCAATTACTACCAACTATCACTTTCATAATTTTCCAATCACACAGTTCCACCATATCACACAGTTCCATCCACTCACCTCAGTCTAAATCTTTATCCACCATGTTGGTTAAGTGCAACACATGCCATCAATGAGTAATAGTACACAGCGCACACAGTTTTATCACGAAGTTCCATAAACACTTAGTCAGATTTATATTTGCAACTCACATGGAATGATGACTCGTGGCATGGCTAAGCAATCTACTCGTATCTAACCAACCCACGTTGGTGCTATGACAATACCAACTAGATACCGAACCAATCTAGGGTGACAAAAGATCATGACATAACCATAGATAAGTTGGATATAACAAATTGGATTATAACTAACCCAAAAGCATTTAAATAAATACTTAAAGTAAATGCATTAATTTGAATCAATATAACTTTTAAAAACTGGGTTCAATATGATCAAAGGTATAACTTGCCTTGAAATAGATCTAGGTACTGGTCTTGATCTTGAAGCACTCCTTCTCCAAAGTTCCCCGAAGTATCAACGTCTACTCGCAACCGAAGCAAATAAACAAAACAAATAAATAATAGAGATAAAATAAACTCCAAAAATTAAATAAAAATCTCAAATAAATAGATCTCAAATTTATATGAATTTACAAATTTGAATGGGCTCAATCGGAGTTCAGATGAAGAAGATATGGCTCTCGAAAGATCAAAACCTCAAGAAAATACTCAAAAAGGAATTTCGAGTACTGTTTATCGAGCACTGTACATTGAACAATGTTCAACATTTTTGACCACGCGTGCTCGAAAGAAGATTCGACCACCTGGTTATAGAAGGCTATGACTGCTTGGTCGTAGGAAGTCAAGACTACTGGTCGTAGGAGTTTTCAACCACACGGTAGGCTCGGGTTCCCACGATCGATGGTGAACGATGGGGCTTCGCCGACTATGAGTGGTACCAAAATGTAGCTGATGCTATTGCGAAATTAGTGAGGTGCTTACTGGTTTTCGAAGACGACGGTGGTGGCCGGCGGCAGGGTCCAAGCGGAGAAAGAAGGTACGGCTGTTGTCAGGAAATCCCTCCGGCAATGCTCCGACGACGTGGGTACGTTCTGGAGGTAGCTCTGGCGAATATGAAGACGACGATGTGCTCGACGATGATGAGGCAGCAACATCGGCGATGCAATTCGAAGAACAACAAGTGTAATACCCCATTCAATCTTTAGAATTATAATTGAATTTCAAACCTTTTTACCAGGATTTAAAATGGAATTTTAGAATTTCTCTAGAAGAGGGATTAAATCTTGGGCCAAAGGCCCATAGCCTTGGCCCATTAGGGGCAGCCAAAAACCCTAGGGGTTACTATAGCATGCATGTGCTATAGTACCGTTGCCGCTACAGTGCCCCCCTCCACCCTTGCTGCTGTCCAAGAAGAAGGTGGGAGGGAGAAGAACCCTTCGGGTGCCGTCGACCATTGGGGAAGGAGAAGGAGAGGAAGGAAGAGAGGAAGAGGAAGAGGTAGAAGAAGGGTGTACTTCACGAGGACTTCAGCGATGTCCAACGTTGGTTTTTTGGGTAATTCCATATTCCCCATTAGATTTACTAGATCCTTCTTATGTGATTCGTCATCAATAGTTATTTTGTAACTGCTGTTGTAGATCAATTGTTTCTGTTGTTCTGTTGACGCACGAAATTGAGTTAGTTCCATGTCGACCCAATGTTTAGTGTCTCCTAGACTTATGTGGGGTTTCGCGTGGGCTTTCCAGAAAGTATTAATTCGTAATTTTTGGATGGATAATGAATAAGTTATGATTTTTTCAAGTCGGGGTGCTTATTTAGTCTCAAGATTCGGGCAGCGAATGTAGTTCTGTGAATTAAGGTTTGTAGATTGACAAATTTGGTCAATTGGTATCCATAAGTTATGTAGATATCTTTATGATGATTCCAGGAAGATAAGGGTCATAATTTTTGGACATTTAGAACCAAAGATATGAATTTTTGAAGTTAATGTTGTAGTTTGTCATTGTTGTGGGCGATGAGAAAGACTTAGTTGTTTGCAATCTTTGTTGCATAGTGGGGACAACTGTGATAAATTTATTGAGAAATCTAGTTTTCTTTAGTTTCCATAGAGTCTTAGAATAGTGGGTTTTGATGTACCAGATAAAGTTACGAAATTCCCAAGTCGATAGTACCGAAGATGAGAAAGCGGTCTTGGGAGTAAAAACAAAGGCTTAGATGAGATAATTCGATCTCTCGGTCACCTGAGAAGTTGTAGCTATGCTTGTGAAGATTTTAGGAAATTTGAATTCATGACCTTTAGAGTTTTGACTCAAAAGTTATGGATTTTCCTTTGATAGCTGTCTGTTTGGACAGATTGGGATTTGGGAGTGTATCGTTTAAATTTTGGGTTGCGGTTAGGAGCGGTTGATTTCAGCTTGTTCCATTGCTATGCTGTGCACTTTTGAATGGTATACTTAGTATAATTTACGATTGCCAGGTGGTGGCGAGCACCGAGGCTAGAGTCTTCCTGTCGTTGTCATCTGTCTTACGGTTGAGGCAAGTGCAATCTGAATTGTCTTGATTGTTTAATCATTCAAAGTGATTGTTGCTTACGATATGGCTAAAATTCTACGAATTTCAAATAATTCCAGTATTACATGAATCCTTTCGTGGTGGATATTCCATGCTTCGTTGAGAGTATGTTTTCAATTCAATGTATTTATTCATCCATTCATTCATTCATTCATGTTTCACCCACGGGAGTGGGTAGTGAAGTCCCATCAATCCAATATGGGCAAATAAGACCCGTCTTTCCAATACGGGCAAATTGGATCCCCGTTTAAAAGATTCTTAATACGGGCCTTGGATCCCCGCATTTTGGATAATGCGGGCTTGGGTGAGCACCGACGAGTGTTCACTAGCTATACTGGTATAAGCAGAAGAGAAGAGTGTGCATTTTCATTCTTGTATAAGATTTCTGCCGTGTTACTTATGTATTCAAATATTGTGAATGACATATTCTTGTTCCAGCATTTTTCATATTATCTGTTCTACTTGCTGAATCGTAGACTCACTCTTGCTAGTGTTTGTTTGTTTTAGGTAAACACTGAAGATGGCATGCTTTGGGAGGGAGTAGTCGCATGGATAACTTCACTCATTTCACATATTTCACTTTTAGTTAATAAACATGCTATTATCATTCAGTTGAGAATTTTGGAATTGAAATAATTGGCGTCCTAGTGGTTGCTATTGTCCGTCATTATGTTTTGGATGATCTAGTTAATGCTTTATGCTCATTAGATGCATTCTTGATAGTAATGCTCTTGAATGGATTATTATGATCGTACAATTAGAGCTTTGTTATGTTGCTGAAATTTAGAACAAATTTTATAATCGCCCTCTTATGTGTTGGACTTTAATTGTCAGTAGTTGATAGAATGTTGAAATTAAATTATACTATTGATTTGTGTTAGAGTTTTAGGTAACATTTTGGCTTTCGCTTAGCTAGGGTGTTACAGTTGGTATCAGAGCAGGCATTAGGTCCGTGGTAATTGAATTGTTAAAATGACACACTGTGCATAGTAAGATGGGAATGGGTCAAACATTGCATTTACGTTTTCGTTATGTCGCTTTGATCAATGCTGTTATGAATTAATAATGAATGCTTATGATTTGATTATTACATTAGTTATGTGTGGTAATAGTTGAAGTTGAGATGTTGAGGTCGTGGTCGTGGCCTTGGGCTTTACCAGGTTACACCATCGATCATGGTATGGAAATAGAGGAGTAGTTAACCTGACTACCCTAGTTATAGGTGTTGAGGGTGAATTCCTTTAGAACAGTTGTTCTCTTCTTGAGCTTGATTTAGGTCAATTCTGGTTACAGTTGCTGTTGATGAATTTTCTTGAGTTAGTGCTTACAATACAGCTGGTGAAGTTTTCATTTGTCTTCCTTGGTCCATAAAGAGATTATTTGATCTCCTGAATGCTGATCTATTGTTGCTTGTGTGATCGTCGGTTAACAGCACGATTGATCTTTTCATGGGAGGTCGCCCTTCTTATTGGAAAATATGAATCATTTATTAAGCTTGGTATTACGGATCTTGAAAGTTTCTGTTGCAAGTTCTTTAACATGTGAAAACTTTGACTTCTGTGTTTCTTTTGGGATTATTTCAAGTGTTAAAATTTAATGCCCTTTGTTCTGAAAAGAATTAAAATCCTTCTGTGATGTTTTGTTATGTTTAAGTGAGAGATGGTAAATATAGAAGTTCATTGTTAAGGTATGAGTTATCAAGTCGGATCTATGGCATGTGCATGATTGGTCTTAACCCAGATCATTGGAATTGAAATTGATTAATTTGATGTTGTCAAAGAGTAATTACCTGATGGGTAGTGACTAAGAGTATGTCCACACTTAAATAGATTCAGAAGGGTTATTAAAGGTATAGAACATTGGTGAACTAGTTTGATCACTATGGGTGATAAATTTGGTAAGCTTTTAGGTAGATTGATTTTGCGGGTCTCAACGTGTCAGTCTAACCCTTGGAAATGATTAAGTCTGGAAGGTGTTAGATTGTTGTCATAATGGCTATTAATCTTGGGGTTATCTTTTATGGATATGTATTGATCATATGTAATTGCTAGGTGCAATTACTATGCATCGAAGTATGGTGTTGAGCATTCCTAAGAGGTGAACTGATGTGATGTAATTGGAATCTGTAATATCATGTTTAACATTAGAGAATTAATTGAAATGGGAAAGGTATTTAACAGGAATTAAAAAGAGAAATCAGATTTTTAGAGGAGAAATAATCTTAGGCTTTCGACCCACGTTGTTTGGCCCAAGTGGGAAGTTGGTTTAAGAAGGGGGCAACCAAACCCTAGGCACCCTCTACTGTAGCACGCGGCTACTGTAGCACACCGCCACTGTAGCAAACCCTCCCCCTGCTGCCACGCCCTCCACGTCTCCCCCTTTTGCTGCTCCTTACTACCGGCCATCGGGAGGAAGAAGAAGGAAGGAAAGCTTCTCCGTGGGGTTTGATCAGCGTCTTCCTGGGGATCTTCAAGGGTAACGAGTGCTTCTCCGCGCTGTTTGGATCGTAGTAGATGCAAAATTTGGCTTGTTTAGTGGATCGAATTCCTACTGCAGTTAGAACAGATTTTGTCCTGTTATTTGTGCGTCTGTTTTCATGTGTTTAGGTGCCTAATTAGAGGATCCCATATCCTAGAGTTATGTGGGATTCGTTCTTAGCTTTCCGTAGCCTCAAAGATCACTCAATTCCGAGTTATGGTTTAAAAGTTATGATAGATTCTGTCTTGCTGTCCTAAAAGTCTGACGAGAATTAACAGTCAAGATGTTTATTAAATTATGATTAAGCTAAGGGCAGATTCAGGGTTTCCACCCAACTAGATTGTTGTAGAATTTTTTATAAGCTTTCTATATTGTTAAATAACACCCTTCTTTGATTTGTAGAACAAAAGTTATGTGCATTTTAAGTTGACTGTCCAGATTGTATGCCGGGTTCTGACAGTAGTTTTGACCCATATGCCACTTTTTGTTAAATGAAAAATCTGATTATCATGCCAACTAGACTTTTGAAGATTATGTTCTTAGATTTCCAGAATGACAAGAATAGTGAATTTTGGTTAATCCAATCAAAAGTTATGATTGTTTCTTTACTGCTATCCAATTCTGTTAGACAGATTATAGGTTAGACTTTCAGTTGAATGCTAGCCTAAGTTATTTTCCGAATTAGAGGATTCACCCCACTAGTTTAATGTGTATATTTTCATTACCTTTCCATAGGATCTGAGCTCACTCCATTTTGAGTCTCATAGCAAAAGTTATGATGTTTTTAGTACCGCTGTCCAGTTTATAGTCCTGCTAGACTGTCGGTTAAATGGGAAAGAACAGATATGTGATCCTTGGGTTTAGGATGATGCGATTAATGTGGTGACCTTCTCGGGATACTTGGAATGCTCGGATTTTTTTTGCTACGGTACTACTGTTTTGTGAGGACGGTAGTACATTACGTCCGCGTGAAATGCGATCGCGACTAGAGAGCGGTAGCACCACCAGTCCGAGCGCCAGTACTACCTTTGAGGGAGCGGTAGTACCGCCTGAGGTATTCCCGAGGGAGGTGCCAGGACCTCCTAGGAGATCTCAAGACCTCTGGAGGTCTTGGCCCTTGTGCTTGAAAGTTAGTCCCATGATCAGTCCGCTGCTAACTCGCACAAAGACAAATTGGTGTGATCAAATCCATACCACAACAAGCTAAAGGAATACAAAAGACAAATTATCAAATATTATTAAAGACTAAACGGTCAAGCTTCTTACAAGAGCCACAAGGGCTAAAACACAAGAGCACCTGCAGCAGGAAAACAAAACACCAACGCGTGAGTCCAATCGATCGCCCCACCAGGCTATCGAGTGGAGGGCGATCCCTAGGTCGCATGGTCTCCAAAGACCTCTTCAACACGAGCTTTGAGCTCCTGGAACTTCCTTGAGCTGCTGATTTAAGCAGAGGGCAAAAGCCATGAGTACTTTTAATGTACTCAAGCCAAGCCGTGAAAGTGTATGCAATACTACTTTTGTAAGGCTTGCCAAAAGAGAGCAGTATGGTTAGTTGCAAAAAGCAATATTTGTGATAAATAACATAATAGATTGAAAGGCTGCAAGTTAAAACAATAATACAATATTACCTTTGATTCAAAGGAGGTCATGAGCACCCACTCACTTCCAAAAACCACTCTGGAGCACCCACTCCAAAGCTTCCCAAAAGACCAACCGTGGGAGGTCCGCCACACCATGACCAAGACCTCAACCACGACCACCCTCGAGCACCCACTCCAGAGTTCCCAACCAGCCCTGGACCTCATCTTGAGCCAACCATGACCCTCTAAAGCCGGCCGTGGTCTCTTGAGGCAAGGCCGATCTCTATAAGCAGCCCAGAGGACACAATTTCACAAAAGCTACCCCTTGCACCACTTCTTCGGGAGATGTCCATAACCAAGGACTTAGCTATTCGAATAGATTTTACGCTCTGCAGAGGTGTACAACTTTACCCACAATCCACGATCTCTCTAGCGGGATGGGTTCCGAAAAGACCCTTGCTCACTTCCGAAGGTGAGCAGTCTAGAGAGCGTGACAAGGTCTTTACAAAGCTTTGATTTGGATCGGAGCTACCCGCTAAGGTTTTGCTTCCGGATGGGTTGCAAAGCCATCGGATTCGTGCCCCCCTCTTGCGCCGTTGCAATAAAACTTGCTCAACCACAACACACCAAGCTATCTCATTGCTAATTATTCGCCCAGTCATCCCCATAAAATGACCTTGTGGTTGCACAGATTACCCGGGTCCACAGACACAAAGTTAAGTCCTTAATTATGCTCAGGCAAGACTTCCATAACCCCAATAGTGCAAAGCTCCCACTACTCACTCCCGGCCTTCTTGCCCAAGCAAAACCATTTGGGTTCAACACGGCCACTGGACCACCCAGTCCTGGCACAACAAGTTTTAAGGTGGTCTCGCACCACAATCAACACAACTTATGGCATTACACCATAGTCGGTTAACAATGGCACCAACCAGAGATTCCATAGTTCATTAGTCAAGATTATTGATTGATAAAGCATGATTCACAACACCCACGGTTCTACAGCAAGGCTAAGCATAAGCAATCGGTCCCGAGTTGGCATTAACAAAAGGTACCAACTGAATATCCATCCTAAGGTGTCCAACGGAGATCATGTCAACATGTCAAGTACCCAAGTCTAAGGAGGCATAGTGTCAAATAGGAGAATAGCTACTGCCCAAAACAGATCTATAAAAATAGCCATGCAAGTTTAACAAATCAAAATATTTTTGTAAAATGGGATCAAGATGATCAAGGTCCATGACTTGCCTCTATTGAAAGGAAAAGCTTTGGTTGGTGTAGCTTGAACCACGAGCTCCTCAGCAATCAACCGAATCTACACGCATGCATAAAAGAAAACCAAATAAGCAAAGAAACTCCAAGAAATCCAAAGGAACTTACTTAAAGCAAAGAGAGGAGGTCCACAAGGAAGGGAGGTCAGAGAGGAGGTCCAATGAATGGGAGGTCCAAACCGGGGGTCCGAGCAAGAAGAGCTCGAGACTCATCGAGCAACCGAGAGAGCTAGGTGAAGAGGCTAAAATGGAGAACGAGGAACAAAGTGGTCGCCTAGGGTGCTCTATTTAAAGAAGAAAGGAATAGAAACACCACAACAAGGAGGTGACCGGGTTCAAAGCATTGGTACAACGACTGCTTGCCAAAGGTACGAAAATGGATTAGATTATGAGAAGGAGGGGACAAAAAGTAAGGACAAGTACAAAGGAAAGGACATCACTTTAATGTGACTTCAACCCACATCAAATGCACTTTAGAACACAGGGCAAGGAGTCAGATCAAAAGGGTGAACATATGGTCAAAGGAATGGTCCAAGGAGGAGGTCCTCGAGGAGATCCAAAGAGGAGGTCTGCGAGGAGGTCTGAGGGCAGGAAGTCCTAAGGCAACCAAGGAGGTCTTGACTACGGAGGTCCAAACACAAGGGGGGGGGGTGTCTAGACCACAAAGGTCTAAACACCAGGAGCAGGTCTAGACTATAAAGGTCTAAACACAAGGAGGAGGTTCTATGGTCAGGAGGTCCGAAAGACAAACACAACCACAGGGAGGTCCTATGGACAAGAGGTCCAAAAGACACAAACGGGTCCTCTGGACAGGAGGTCCAAAAGACTACAAAGCAACGGGGAAGACTTGAGGACAAGATTCACAAAAGGGCAGGTCCTGACGGTCAGATCCTCAAGGAGCAGGTCCTAACGGTCAAGATCTAGAGCAAAGGGAGGTCCGCGGAAACAAAGATGCGCGGGAGGAACAGGGGCCATCAGATTTTGATCGGATGAAGCAAGGCAAATGGGCCATTCAGACCAAGCGAACGAGCTAATGAGGCCAAGCCATCCGATGCAGGCCAAACGGTCCTAAGGCAAGAAAGGAAAAACTCAAGCAATACGACCGCAAGAGCCAGCGGTGAGTCCAAATGCTAGGGAGGTCTGGACCTAAAGGAGGTCTGGGCCTTATGATCCCAACAAATAGGAGGTCTGGATCATTAGATCAAGCAGCAGAGAGGTCAGGACCCTTGGATCAAGCAGAGGAGGATCTGGATGGTTAAGATCTCAAAGGGAAGGTCCTAACGGCCAGATTTGAACAAGGGGGGGGGGGTCTGAGCGGCTAAGATCTCCAAAGAGGAGGTCCTAACGGTCAGATCTCAACAAGGGGTTTTTATGTGACGAAGACCATGCTCGAGCTGTAGGTCCGACCAAGCAAGCGGTAGGTTCGACCTGAGGAAAACCGAAGGACACAGAGAAATCCAAAGGAGTACAGAGAGATCCTAAGGACACAAAGAGGTCCTGAGGGTTAGATCTCTCAAATGAGACCCCAACAGTTAAGATCAAAGCAAAGGGGAGGTCCACGGAAACAAGGATACGCGGGAAAAGCTAGGGCCATTAGATCAAGATCGAATGGGGCCAGGCGAAGGGGCCGTTCGAACCGAGCGGAGGCCTCACCAGATTAGGGCCGTCCGATACGGATCGGATGGCTCTTAATGGGTGGAATGTTTGGACCGTCCGAACGCACCTTCAAGATCGGGCCGTCCAAAAGCATCAACGGTCCTGAGGCGAGGAAGGTTAAACCTAAGCGACACGCATCCATAGCCAGAAGCGGTGATAGTACCGCAAGGACGCAAAGGAGGTCTTCAAGGAATCAAAGGAGGTCCTTTGGACTCTAAGGAGGTCCAAAGGGACAAGGAGGTCAACAAGGTTCAAAGGGGTCTTAACAAAGGCGGTAGTTACGCACTACCACAGTGATGATACGATAGGAGGTCAAGTGCAAAGCGAAGAAGGTAAAACGGAGTAGAGTGCATAACTTCGAGCAGACGATGCTGATATGAGAAGATGGGCGCTAGTTTGAAGGAACAAGCGGCGATCTGCCATCAAAACAAGCGGTAGCACCGCACTAAGCGAGGAGGTCCAAAAGAGCTCAAGGAGATCCAATTGAACCCAAGGGTTGAATGGATGGAGGAGGTCCAACTAAACACGAGGAGGTCCGATTGGACGCGGGAGATCAAAAGGAGCTCCTGTGGGCACGAAGAGATCTAAAAGGATTTGAGGGCGTCCGGATGAACTCAAGGAGTTCAAATGAACCTGGAGAGGTACACGGGAGGTCCAAAAGAGAAGGTGGTCTAGATCCAAGGAGATCTAGAGCAGAGAAAGAGGTTTAGCCCAAAGGAGGTCTAAGCAGAAAGAGATTCAAGCCAACAAAGGGAAGGTCTGGACTAAGAGAAGTCCAAACAAAAGATACAAGGAAATGTCCAAAGATCAAAGAGGTTTGAAACACAAACCCAAGCTGGTCTAAAAGCTGAAAAGAGGACTTAGACCAACAAAGGGGTCCGAGCAAGAGAAGGTTTGGAGGAGGACAAAACAAGACCTAATAAAAAGCTAGAGGAGGTCCGGGGGGCAAGGGAGGGCGAGAGAGGAAAGAAAAGCACTGGGTCGAGGCCAAGCATAAGGCAAACAAAGACAAGGGAAGAACTCCAACACAGCTCAAAAGGAAAGAGGCTGATTTTAGTTAAAGTTTGATTTTAGTCAATTAAAGCTCTTTTGAAAACTCAAGTTAAGCTTTGAACTCTCATCAAAACCAAATGGTTATTTTTATTTTAAAAAGCTTAGAAAACTCAGGACGAACGGGACGTTACAATTAAGCATAGCAAGTAGCTTCTTATTCACATCGTTTCTTATTCAAGTAATTAAATTGTGTAGGAGGAGAGGGTTCGAGATTAGTGGCTTCGTCCTTGCCTCCTAACGCATCGCAGTTCGAAAGGCAAGTACAATCGAATTGTCTTGATTGTTGTTTGTTCCAATTGATTGATGAATATGAATGGGTAATTCCAGTAACTCTTGTTTCCCTTCATAATTGACATACCATGATTATTCGGTAATATGTTTACATTCAATATATTCATTCGTTCCTTCTTTCATGTTCACCTACGGAAGTGGGTAGAGTAGTCCCATCATTCTAATATGAGCAAGTACCTGTGAATCATATCGTTGATGATCATTGATTGTTTGATGTTCATGCTTTCATTTCATTCTATGTTCCATGAATAGGTTTCACTAATTCTTATTCTTTCTTCACATGACAATCCATGCTTCATAATATTATGATTCTATATTCATATTCATTCATTCAAATACATGTTCATGATTCACCCCGGGGAGTGGGATGTAAAGACCCATCAATTCCAAGTATGGGCACATAAGACCCACCATTTCAATGTGGTGATTTGAATCCCGTTATGAAACTTTCTTCAAGCGGGCCTTGGATCCCCTGCATTTTGATAAATCTTGGCGTGAGTGAACACCGGCGGGTGTTCAGCTATCTGATATAGCGAAGTGGAGTTCATGCATTTCATTCATTCATATGGTTTCATCCATTCTACCTTCGATTTCTATTATGTGATATTATGTTCTTATTCATCCATTCAACATTAAGTATTCTATTACGTGATTGATATGTTCTTATTGATCTTTATTAAGCTTTGTTTTGTTGTACTTGTTTGAGTCGTGGACTCATTCTTGCCGTGTTTATTTGTTTTAGGTAAACATTGAAGATGGCAAGCATGGGAGGGCTTAGTCACATGGATCACATCATTCACTTCACATTATTCATTTTTAATCATATGAACTTGTTCTTTCTAATCATTCGTTAAGTATTGGATTGTAATAAAAGGAGTATGATGGTTAATGTTATCCTTTACTATGATTATGGTTGATTCAATAACTGTATGTGATCCTTGATTAGTTTATTGATAGGATTATCTTATTTGACTCAATATGCTTGTACATTTAGATATTTGTGATTTGTCATTGAATTTAGATTAAATTCCTACATTTTTTTCTGTTAGATGTTGATCTTTATTCGAGATTAATTGTTATATTGTTGAAATTATTCAGCATTGTTGTTGTATGTTAGTCTGTTAGGTACCATCTTGGCTTCCGCATAGCTAGGGTGTTACAAAATCTATGTTTACATGATGGTGGAGTGGTAGGATAATAGTATGTTTTGATGAGAAGGTTGATTATTAAAAATTGTTTAGGTTGCTAAACCTGTTGGATCACTTGATCTCAATGGATTAATTTAATTGTGTAGGAAGGGAGAGGTAATGATGTATTTGCCTGTTGTCTTAGTGGATAATAATCTGGAAGTTTTCTTTAATTTGCTACTTGATGATCTTTTATTTGCTAGTGGGGATGCAAATAGAGAAAGGATCATAAAATCTTCCATAATGAATAATCGTTAAATGTCTAGGATGACCGCTAGATTGGATTGGCGTGCACTAAATTGATATTGAGCATTGCTAATAGGTTAATGATTGGAATTTAAGGGTGATCTATATATGTGTGTTTCTGAGGATAACTCAGGCAAGCATGCCTGCTAAAAGATGGTTTACTTCAATAGTGAGGATTGTGCATTAGATATTCTCTTGACTAAGTTGAGTATTGCAACTGTTAGAAATATATATATATATATATATATATATATATATATATATATATATATATATATATATATATATATATATATATATATATATATATATGAAATAAGTTAATGTGTTTTGTTTGAAAAGGTTGATGATGGGATAGTAAAGTATGATGGTTCATGCAGAGTGCATTATATGATGTTAGAAAGATTAACAATATATGGTTCTTGAGAGAGATGTCGATTCCTTTAAGAGGAGAATAATCATTTGTTTTTGTGATATCCGTAAATGAAAATGTTTCGAGTTTTGCGGTTGTGATCATTTGGATCTCATGATTTATGTGGTAGTTGAAACAGTTTTGAGCAAAATAACGTGTTGAAAGATTTTATTGGTTCTTAAATGGTTCTGTTGGTTTGGTCTTAAGAACTTATCTTGTTCGAGCTGGCAAAGTGTTGTTGTAGCCAAAGGATTATTTTTTGTGTTAAAGAAAAGAGTGTAGTAAGAGTATTTGAGGATTAGAGTCAAGTTTTGTAACTTACGGTTTAATTGACACGTGCCTAAACTTTCTGTTTTTTCCGCACAAGAGTTGTCGAGTTTCAATAGTAATGTCTTATTCTTATTGGCTGATTTTTGCTAATCTCTTTTTGAGGGGCATGTGCCCTCAAGTGTGATCTCATCTTTTGTTTTCTAAGATCATCGCTTTTGGAATATTTCTTTTGGTTTCGTGCTCACTACGAGGAGTACCGCTTTCCTATGTCTTAAAACTTGTCCTTGTTCGTATCTTCCTTTTGAGGAAGGATCATGATTTGAGTTGTAAAGTATTATAAAGCATAATCTGGCAACCTGTTTGGTGGTAGTCAAGTAAATGTATTGGTGAGATTTTGGTACCAAGCTATTGGAGGAGTAGTAGAAGATGAATCGGTTTTGATCTATAACTCATGCAGAAAATTTGATTCAAATGGAATGATTGTCGCTAAAGTAAAACTGATTGGTGTTACGACCAAGTAGAAACTATGGTAAAGTGTAATCCCAGAACCTTAGTTCATATTGAAATATTGGGATCGTCGAAAGTATGGAAATCTTGATCAAGTTATAGAGTGTCACAATTGGGTTGTATTGCGAGATTGTGTATGTGATTCATGATGATGTGATTTGATGAGACTGGGATTACAAAGTAATTTAATCATTGTGGCAATTAATGGGATAGTGGGAAAGGTTGAGTAAATGTCAAGAATAACTCAGTCTTATTGAGTAACCCTCTAAGAGTTATAATCTTTGTAGAGGTAATTTGGTCAGGAAAATATTTCCATGATGATGTTAATGGGCGAGTATGTTGGAATTGTGGGAATTTTAGGGATTTAATCCGAGGATTACCCTATCTGTTATATGAAAAGTTCGTTGTAGGGGTTTTGCAGGTTAAATTTGGACTTTGCATTTTTCTATGCTAGGTCTTTGGTTGCCCAATGATTTTGTAGAGGAAATAGAATAAGGACGGATTCCGAATAGTGGGGTGATCATTGATAGAACCCTTTTGATGTAGTACATGAGTGTATGTACTGAGAATTTTGAGTTGTTTACTCTTAAAAGTTTGAGGTGATGTGATTGCGTGAGATCTATTTTGAGGTGCATTTGGTGCTATCTGTCAAATTAATTTCGTTAGTAGACACTACTACAAAAAGGCTAATACTGGACACCTCATCACAGACAGTTGACCAAAACTGTCTGTATTAAATAGAATCACAGATGGTTTTGGTTTAGCGATCGTCTTGGCTGCACTAAAAAGCATGCGTGAAAAATATATCACGAGCGGTTCGTGTTAAAAACTGTCATGAAGTATCCTGAGCGGTTACGAACAAGAACCGCGTGATACTACTAAATATCACAAGCGGTTCTTGTTTAGAACCGTCAGTGATACTTCCTGACGGTTTTCAACATGAACCGCTGCGACTTCCATCCTCATCACAGACGGTTCGTGTTGAAAACCGTCTATGAAGTATCCTGAGCGATTCTTGTTGAGAACCGTCTGTGAAACTTCACAAACGGTTTTTAACATGAACCGTCTGTGACTTCCCATCCTCATCACAGACGGTTCGTATTAAAAACAGTCTGTGATAAGTATTTTGATTTTACCATGGCTTGAAATCAGAGTGTTAGTGATTTCAAGCCATGGTAAAATCAAAGTGTTAGTGATTTCAAGCCATCGATTAATTTCAGTATTATATGAATCCTTTCGTGGTGGATATTCCATGCTTCGTTGAGAGTATGTTTTCAATTCAATGTATTTATTCATCCATTCATTCATTCATGTTTCACCCATGGGAGTGGGTAGTGAGGTCCCATCATTCCAATATAGGCAAATAATACCCGTCATTCCAATACGGGCAAATTGGATCCCCGTTTGAAAGATTCTTCATACGGGCCTTGGATCCCCGTATTTTGGATAATGCGGGCTTGGGTGAATACCGACGGGTGTTCACTAGCTATATCGATATAAGCAGAAGAGAAGAGCATGCATTTTCATTCTTGCATAAGATTTCTGCCTTGTTACTTATGTATTCAAATATTGTGAATGACATATTCTTGTTCTAGCAATTTCCATTTTATTCTGTTGTACTTGCTGAGTCGTGGACTCACTCTTGCTAGTGTTTGTTTATTTTAGGTAAACACTGAAGATGGCATGCTTTGAAAGGGAGTAGTCACATGGATAACTTCACTCATTTCACATATTTCACTTTTAGTTAATGAACCTGCTATTATCATTGGTTGAGAATTTTGGAATTGTAATAATTGGCGTCCTAGTGGTTGCTATTGTCCATCGTTATGTTTTGGATGATCTAGTTAATTTTTTATGGTCATTAGATGTATTCTTGATAGCAATGCTCTTGAATGGATTATTATGATATCGTACAATTAGAGCTTTGTTATGTTGCTGAAATTTAGAACAAATTTTATAATCGTTCTCTTATGTGTTGGACTTTAACCGTCATTAGTTGATAGAATGTTGAAATTAAATTATATTGTTAGTTTGTGTTAGAGTTTTAGGTAACATTTTAGCTTTCGCATAGCTAGGGTGTTACAACAAGCTCAATGGAGAACCTAGAACTTTGGATTGCGGTGACGCTAGGGCTCTTGAGGTGCGATGGCTTGAGGTTCGGGATGAGGGCGCTGAGGTCATCCTCGGGGTGCTATTTATAGGGTAGCGGCTGGGATGAGATGGCGTATCGGCCGCGTGAAAAGCATCTAGGCCCCTAAAAATTGTTTTGGTAATTAATGATAATATGTGAATATGGGATTAACAAGTTTATTGAGTATTTACAAGGTTAAGTCCCATTGGTGAACTTGTTGACGCAAAGATGCATGCCAAAGGAGAAAATGAAGATTCACATGGGTTAAAAGACAAGGTACTAGTAGTCTAGGTTCCTTTTCTATTTTACCGGTCTTGGGAGTTTGGTTGAAAGACCGGATTATAGGATAAACGCCGTACTATTAAGAGGGATCATGGCTAGTAGCTTGATAGCATATTCTTGTGCCATATGGATCAATTTAGGATCATGCATGCATTTGATTTTTTAACTTGAAAATGTTTGAAAAGTTCTAAGTCTTCTTTCAAAATCGGTAGTACCTTGATTCTACTAGCGATTAATGTCGATAGCTTGGTGCGATATGACGGACATTACTCGGCGGTAGTACCGCATTTTGAAGGAACGACCAATTAAGTGTTGAAGCGGAACAATCGGGTCCTTGAGCGGTCGATCTGTAATCTGATCATTCCGTATTTTAGTTGGCGGTTCAATAAAACCCGAGCGTTGCAAATTGCCTCGACTTTGTCATGGAAATCGGTCGTATCTGCTTGTGACTTACTGGCCGTACCGTTTTGCGGTCGTTCGATTTTTATGAGGCGGTTCAATAAAAAGCAGAACAAGTGTAAAATCGCTCGAAACTTATCGAAAATCGGACGTTCCGTGTTTTGGGAATGGTCGCATCAAACTGCGGTCATTCCGATTTTATATGGCGGTACAAAATTCGAGAACGGTGCAATCCTTGAGTAAATCGCGAAACCCTACAAGCGGTCGCATCGCTCGTAAAAAGCAGTACGGCGGGGAAATCAGACGTCTGCGCACGATTGTCTGCGGTCGTTCCGACTGGGAATTCAACGGCCACTTTTTTCCTTTTTTAGTATCTGGTCTAGCCGTTGGTGTGCTTTCGATCAGAGGTGCGGTCATCTCCGTAGTATACTGCGGTCGTTCCGATTTTGTTTGACTTCTCTGGTTTCGTTTCCAACGGTCATAATTGCTTGTGGGGGTTATAAATACCCCCCCAACTACTCAAGTCAAGGCTGCTAGTGCCCATTTGACATTCATAGAGCCTTGAGAGCCTTTGCATTCACTCAACACTCAAAACACACTTGTGCATTCATTGTGAGCTTGTTGAGATACATTCAAGTGCATTCATTTTCCTAGTTGATCCATGTGCACTTGAGTGCCGTCAAGTGAAGACTTTGATTCATTACTCTTGGAGTGTTGCCGCACTCCTAGGCAGTTGGAGGTGGAGCACGGTGATCTCTTCAAGAAGATTGTGAAGAGGCCGGTGCAAGCTTGTGAGTGGTTCGGTGTTCACCATCTCCAAAGCGGAGGAAGAACAACCATAGTGACTAGAGGAAAGGCTTAATTCGTGGAGCCGGCTTGAGGCGTCAAGCTCCTCAGCGTGGACTAGTGAAGACCGGCAAGTCTTCGATACCACGGAAAAACATCGTCGTGTCTTTGTGGTTATCTCTAGTCTTTACCTTCCGCTTTTATATTTCTAGCTTATTATTGTGATTATTTTGTTTAGCTAGAAGTATAACTTGTTTAGACTATGTTATTAATTGGGTAAATTCTTAATTTGTTAAAAGTTTAAAACCTCCTATTCACCCCCCCTCTAGTCGGTTATCCTTGATCCTACACCGCGGAGTCCAGATCGGATCCGAGACAGGATAAGGAAATTCAAATGAATTTAGAAGGAGATAAGGAGTAGAATCGATTGTGGGGATTACAACGGATTCGGAAATCGTATCGCCGAATGATTCTTCGGTTGGATACGCCGTTGTCGGATGGAACTCGGACACGACAGCCATGGCGTTGTCGGACATCACTCACGTGAAGGAAACGGGCGAAGGTAGGAGATGACGCTACGGGCCCACCGGTCAGTGGAAGCAAGGAAACGGCGAGCGGGCACACACGTGGAAAAGGAGAACTAGACTAAAGAGATTTGGCCTAGTTGGAATCTGAGATTTAAATTAGTTTTTCTATTTTATAAATACCGAAAATCCAAATAACAATTAGAAAATAGCAAATGAACTCGAAAAAAATTCTAGAAAATATATCCAAGCACATAGAATCCAAGTAAAATAGTTTTGACAATAGTTGTTGTTGACATTAATCATATTAAATTGTTTTGATACTAAAAGTCCATGTTAAGCTTTAATTAAAATTTAAATAAATCCAAAGGGTGAATTTTCAACTACTAACTAATCCAAATATTTTTAAAACTCGAAAAATTGGGATGTTACAGTTTAGTAGCATTCCTGGTTCATGTTGAGCTGGGGTGTTTCGGTTGGTATCAGAGCGGGCTTTAGGTCTGTGGTGAATAGATTGACAACTTAGGTAAACTTAGTTTGCTAAAATTTTGCTAATGGTTAATTAACTTAAAATTTGACACACTGGTGCACAATAGGATGGGATGGATCAAGCATTGCATTTATGCTTTTGTTATGTTGTATTGACGATTTATGTTATGAGATGATCTTGTATGCTTATGATTTGGTTTTACGACTAGTACGTGTGAGGATAGTCGATGATGAGAGGGAGAGGTCGTGGTTGTGGCCTTGGGCTTTGTCAAGTTACACCACCGTTCATGGTATGAGAATAGTGAAGTGGTTACCCCGAGTACCATAGTTACCGTTGTTAAGGGTGAGTTTCTTTAGAAAAGTTGTTCTCTTCCTTGAGCTTGAATTTGGCCAATTCTGGTTATAGTTGCGGTTGATGAATTTTTCTTGAGTTAGTGTTTACCATACATCTGACGAGTTTACATTGGTCTTCATTGGTTCCATAAAGTGGTTATTTGTTCTCCTAGCTGTTGATCTGTTGTTGTTTCTTGTGAACATCGGTAATCAACAAGATTGATGTTTTCATGGGAGTTCTACCCTTCTTATTGGAAAATATGACTCATTTATTCGCTTGGTAGTTTGGATACTGAAAATTTTCTGTTGCAAGTTTTTTAGCATGTGGAGCTTTGGCCATGTATTTCTTCTAGGAGTAATTTGAGTGTTGAAGTTTAATGCTTCTCCTTTATGAAAGAAAGTGTCTAATGAAATCTCTTACTATGGTTATGTGAGAGGTTGTAATTAAAGAAATAAATAATCTTAATTGATTTCCATGGTAGCGTAATTGGTTAATTTGCCTTGTAATGATTGCATGATGAACTGTGATTAAGGGTATGTCTATAGCTACTAGAATATGAGTTTTATTAACAAGTGTGAGATATTGATGAATTGGCTTGATCTTTAAGGTTGTGTAAATTTCTAAATTTATTAGATAATTTGGATTGTTTGTTCTCAAGAAATTAATCTAATCGTTTGGGATGATTAAGTAAGGAGATGTTAGATATTTATTTGAGGTCTCCATCATGTTTTAGACAGGCATGAGGTCCCCACACTCGTGGAATGTGGGCTTGAAGTCCCTGTGCTAGAAGACACAAGCACGGGTATGCATCGGCGGATGCATACTCCGCGTTACCGGTATATGCAAAGAGAAAAGTATGTGTATTTTTGGCATTTGTATTGCATGGTAATGATAGTTGAATTGTTGTGATATTATTGTGGTAATTGATTGGTTTAGACGTAAAGTTTGTTTATGAGATTTGGTCTACTGTCTTAATTGTACTTTGCTGAGTCCTGGACTCACGCTTGTTACTTGTTTATTTATTTTAGGTACCCTTTCTGAGGATGACATGCATGGTAAGGGCTAGAATCATCTGATGCACTCTTCACTTCAATAAACACCAGTCTTAATAAATCAACAACTTAAGTTTAATTGGAGAATTTTAGAACGTAATCTTTCAGTTTTTATCTCCACCCTTCTAGGTGTTTTTGATCAATTGTAATAAGAGTCGGATGGTGACTCCATGGTAATCCTTATGATTGTTATCTTTAAGACTGTTACAGTATTATCGTACCTAGGTTTCTATAAGATGCTTTTAATCTCCTCAAATGTTAAAAGTTACAAAGGAGATTCTATCAAATTGTGGAGGAAAATCTTAGTTTATTATTATGTTATGTTTTCTCTAGTAACATTCTAGGCTCATGTGAAATTTGGGTGTTCTGAAGATGGTATTATTGATAAACTTGTGTTAACTTGTGCATTCATAAGCATCATTGCTTGAAGAGAAAGTGATCATGGTGATCACGTATCTACCTTGTTGGTAGAGACTCCACAGGAGTAGAGGAGGTCCCCGATCCTTTTAGAGGACGGGCTTGAGAGTGAACATTATTGCGAGTGTTCATTCACGCTATACCGATATACGCGAAAGGAGTTGCATGTGGATATGTAGTGTTGGGATATCTTATATTTAATGAAAAGAGAATTTGATGATTGAGTATGAGAATAAAGAAAAATAAACAATTAATGTTGATGATGATTTTGTTTACAGTTGGTTAATCATTGTTTATTGTTTATTATTGTGCTTGCTGAGTCATGGAATCACTCTTGCTCTATTGTTGTATTTAGGTGATTGTTGACAACATTGCACATGGGAAGGGCTAGCGCACTTGGAGCCACAACTTGCACTCAATTACTTGATTCATTGGACATGAGAACTCATTATTATAGCTTTATGATTTATAATTAGGACATGATAGTTTTGCTTAGCCATAGATGATAGGTTGGAGTTGACTACCCATTTTATAGATCTTATTCGATTGGTTTGTGTAAATCTTGGTTTATTATCTTGCTATGCTTCCTAGAAAATAATTATCTATGATTGTCATATCATTATGCTTGTGTTAACGTGAACCGTGGACGGGTTTTTATCAAATCAGCTGCTTGCTGTAATTTATTTTTATTTGATGTTAAAATTGATAGTTATTGTATTTTAGTGGCATTCCAGGCTTAGTGTTGGGCCGGGGTGTTACAGTTGGTATCAGAGCGGGCTTTAGGTCCGTGGTGAATAGATTAACAACTTAGATAAACTTAATTTGCTAAAATTTGTTTTAGGACTAGTAACATTAACTAAAATTTACTAATGGTTAATTAACTTAAAACTTGACACACTGTGCACAGCAGGATGGGGATGGGTCAAACATTACATTTGCGTTTCCATTGTGTCGCATTGATTTATGTTATGAGATGATTTTGTATGCTTATGATTTGATTATATATTTGTTATGGGTGATGATAGTTGATGTCGAGAGGTAGACATCGTGGTTGTAGTCATGGGCATGGCCAAGTTATACCACTGTTCGTGGTATGGGGATAGTGAAGTGGTTACCCCGAGTAACTTAGTTACAGGTGTTGAGGATGAGTTTCTTGAGAAAAGTTGTTCTCATTCTTGAGTTTGCATTTAGTTATTCTTGTTATAGTTGCGGTTGATGAATTTTTCTTGGGTTAGTGGTTACAATGCAATTGATAGGTTTCCATTGGTCTTTATTGGGTTTCATAAAGCAATTATTTGTTCTCCCGACAGTTGATCCATTGTTATTTCTTGTGAACGTTGTTAATTTGCAGGATTGAACTTTTCACGAGAGTTCTTCCTTTTTTGTTAGGAAGCATAACTCAATTGTTAGCTTGGTATTTTGAATAATGAAAGTTTTCTTTTGCAAGTTCTTTAACACATGTGGAAGCTTTGACCCTATGTATTTCTTTTGGGTATTTTGAGTGTTGAAGTTTAATGCCTCTTTTTTTATACAAAAGAAAGTGTTGAAACCCATTTTTTATAATGTTTTTTTATGATTAAGTGAGAGGTTATAATTGTATAAAATTAATTGATATGGTATGGGTTATCAAGTTAGGTAAAAATTAATTGATATTGTATGGGTTATCAAGTTGGGTCTATGGCGTGATACAAAATTAATCTTAAGTAACATCCTTTCAAGTGAAATTGATTAATTTGATGAGGTCTTGTATTGGTTACCTAATGAATTTTAAATAAGAATATGTCCCTACCTGTTTGGAACCTGTGAATTGTTAAGAAGTATAAAATATTGATGAACTCATTTCATCATTAAGAATATGTAATTTGCTAAATTTGTTAGATAAATTGGATTATTTGGCCTCTTGGATTAATTTGACCATTTGGGGAGGTTAAGTTAAGGAGGTGTTAGAGTGTTGCCTTAGTGGATATTAATTTGGAATTTATCTTTTAATTATATACTTTATAATCATACATAAATGCTAGATTTACCTAATTCTTGATAAGCTAAAATTGTTGAAATATGTCTGAAGGACTAGATGAACGTTGATGTATCGCTTTATGAAAGCTTATTTTATAGAAGATTATATTATTAAATATTTAATAACATTTTGCCCTAATTTTTTATCATAAGGTGGAATGTTGAATCTGTGTTTATAAGGGTTTATCGATTGCAAATAGAAGTAGGGCCATAATTGCTTACATGATTAATACAATAGTCAATTGTTAATGATAATATCTAGAGTGCAATTAGTGTCCATGAAAGTTTGGAGTTGAGTATCACTAATAGTTGAATGGATGAATTTAGTAAGTTATCTTTTATTAGTGTGACTTACAAAATTGTTATATGATAGTATGATCTTGTTAAAGAGTTTTGTTTCAACATTATGGCTTGTCGCTAGGTTTTCCTTAGATCAAGTTGATTGAAGCAATTTTATTGTGTTTCTTTTGTAAAATTTAATGATGGGGTAGTAAGGTATGATGCATATTGCTAAGAGTGTATTATATTAATGTTAGTAAGATTGTAGGTAAAGGGTTATGATGGTTGTGTTGATTCTTTTAGAAAGAAAAAAAGTTTGATCGCCTTTCATGATATCATTTAAATTAAAATGATTTGAGTTTTGTATTTGTGATCTTTTGGAGTTCATGGTTTTTGTAGCAGCTGAAATTGGGTTGAGCATAGTGACGTGTTGGAAAGTTCCCTTGGTTTTTAAGTGATTCATGTAATTTGGTCTTGAGAGCTCTTTTTGTTTATGTTAGCAAAGTAATGTTGTAATCAAAGAAAATTATTTTCTTTGTTAGTAGAAAGAGTGTAGTAGACATATTTGAGAGTGGAGTCAAGCTTTGTAACTTGCAACTTATTGAAGTGTGCTTAACCTTTCTTTTTTTGTCGCATAAGAATTTCTCAAGTTTCAATAGCAATGTTTATTCTAATTGGTGGAAGTTTGGTATTCTCTTCTGGTGGGGCTTGTGCCCTCAACTGTGGTCTCATCTTTTTCTTTTCCGAGATCATTGCTATTTGACTATTTCACTTGGTCTTGTGTTTACTGCAAGTAGTAAATATTTTTCTGTGTGCTGGAAATTATTTTTATTTGCCTCTTCTATGGAGAAAGGAATAATCGATTTATTTTACAAAACCTTATAGAGTCTATAGTGGCAACTAGTTAGTAGTGGTCAAGTATATGATGTTGTGAAACCTTGGATTGCAAGTTATTTGAGGAGCATTGGAGGATGAATTGATTTCGTGTTATAAATCTTGTAGAGAATTGGATCTAAAAGGAATGATGGTCGTTGGGGCAAAATTGATTATATTGTTACAACTAGTAGAACCTATAGTGAATAGTGATCAAAGAACATTTGTTCATGTTGGTGGAATATTGGAATTATCAAATAGTTAGGGTATTGCGATAATGTAATTTGCAAGGTTGTGTAGGTGAAATTGAATAGTGTGGTTTCATTAGGGTCCAAGATTGGTGAAGTTAATCATTTTTGGATAGTTAATTGTAACTCCCCAGCCCAACATGAGCCTGGAATGCTACTAAAATAACAGAGTAACAAATTAAAAACTAAGGCATTTTACTAAATTTCGGCAGAACCTCCTTTGTATAGTTAACCATACCGGAGGTTCGCACAGTTATTAATAACACTAATCAATAATCCAGACGTCCAATTTAAAACATAATCACAAAGACATCCATAATATGCTAATCAACTCTATTACACAATATCCAAAGCATAAGGCATAACCAATAGAGAATCATTTAAGCAGTTTGCTCAATTATTAAAGCATAATCCAAATTTAACCATTGGTGAATAGTTCGTGGCACTGTGCAACAAAACTTATAACTATTCCCTCCCATGCATGTCGTTCGCGGGAGTGGTGCCTAAAATACAAACAATAGCAAGAGTGAGTCCAAGACTCAGCAAAGTACAATTAATAAGACAATATAATACACAACTGAATCATCATCATCCAACCACAATTCTCTATAAATAACTAATTCACATGCTCATGCAATGCAAATGCACAAATGCATCTTTTATTTTCTCTTTACATATACCGGTAATGTGGAGTATGCATCCGTCGATGCATACCTATGCTTGTGTCTTCTAGCACAGGGACCATAAGCCCACACCCCATGAGTGTGGGGACCACAAGCCCGTCAAATACATGACGGGGACCTCAAAAATCAATGCTTGGTCACCACGTGACCAAGCCTCAAAGATGATATCATGATGCATATGAATCAACTCTTTTATCTAACATAAACATGTATTAGCTAGTAGCAACATACATGAATAAAGAGCATACTCATACCTCTAGATTCATGAACAGTGACATACACATTATTCTAGCATCCATGAGTAGAGAATATACACATAATACTAGCAAACATAACAATCATTCTCAAATATTCTATCACTAATTGTACTTGCCTCAATCGTGCGAAGATGGAGGACGCGAAGAGGGCGCTGCCCCCGGAACCAAACCCCCACCTGAATAATTTTAAAAAACACTCTAAGATAACAATTCTGGACTAAACATTGCTAGAAACAAATATATAACTCACTACGCTCCCTAGTGCAACCCAAAACTCCAAATCCCATGACATCGATCTGTCCCCTCAACAGACAGTCCTCTTCTAAAATTCATAACTTTTCGTCCAAAGATCCAAAAGGGGTGTTCTTTGACTCTCTGGAAAGATTATTAATTTATCTACATAAACCTAGTTGGTGAGCTTTCCAGATTCAGCAATCTTCTATCCTTACCAAGCCGATTAATAGAACAACTAAATATCGTCAGGGGTTCTGGACAGCGAGACTAAAACTGATGTATCTTTCAGTACACATAACCAAACTTTATGTTCTTTATATTTATGGAAATATTATCAAAATACCTACAACTTTTGTTTTGGTGAGATCTTCTAAAAAAATTCATTAACTATTTGCTAATAACCGATTAACATTAACTATCAGAATTATGACAGAACCACAGAACAGCTATGCTACAAAAAATCATATCTCCTAATCCGCTCATCCAAATGACATGATCCAAGAACCTACCGAAAGCTACTGACGTTATCTACAACTCTCTAGGAGATGGCTAGACCGGAATCCGCAATTAACATCCTCAAAACTGTCGGCCACTACAGACTACCCTAAATCGATCTATTACTGATATTGCGCAAATACAAGAACTACGCTACTAAATGAACGGAATCGGGATCACCCTTGGAGAAACCGCTGTCAAACACGATGAACACCACGTGATCCATCTTCCCTTCCTTCTCCTTACGCCCTTCCTTCTTCTTCTTCTTGGCCGGCCAATCACCCAGCGTCCTCCCTTCTTCCTCCACTAGGCCGGCAGCGGGAAGTGGAGTCTTGGCTGGCAGCAGGGGAGAGCACTAGGGGAGGTGGCGTAGGGAGCAGGGGGTGGCGGCCAGGGGGGAGAGGGGCTAGGGGGTGGCGGCCAATAGTAGGGAGGAGGGGAAAGTAGGGTGGCGGCTAGGGTTTTGGGGGAGGGTGGCACCTCACCCCACCCCTTGGCCGACCACCACAAGGCCTAATGGGCCAAGGCCGGAGCCAGTTGCTAGGATCTGAGAAACCCCCCTCGATTCCCCTGTTTATTCACTTTGCTAAAAGGTCCTTCTTCCTAATTTAATTATTCTTTCTCAAAAATATTTGGGGCATTACATTCATTGATTAGTGAGGAATGTTGATATTAATGATTGAGGATACTGTTTGGATTGTGGGAATTTTAGTAATTGAATATGAGGATTTCCTATCAATTATACCAGAAGTTCATTATAGGAGTCTTAGAGACTGAATTTGGGCTTTGCATTTTTATGCTAGCATCTTGGTTGCCCATGATTATGTGAAAAAAGTGGAACAAGTTGGGTTAGGAGAGTTGTGGTGATCTCTGATAGGATTCTTTTGGTTGTGGTAAATGTGGTGTACCAGAGATTTTAAGGTGTTTAACCTTAGAGAATTGAGGTAGTGGAGATTCTAGGTAAATTCTGTATTGAGATGCATTTGGAATTATTTGTCATAATTCATTGGGTACAGGAGTTGGCTAGATTATGTTATTGTGGATTAGTAAAGTCTCTCTACATAGGTGTGGATGTTGTGTTCGGGTTGAGCATAGCTTTGAGGTTGCCAATCTAAGATACATGAGTTAGTGTGATATGCGGTGATTTTGGAATATCAGGATTTAAAAGAAAGTTTATTCTTAAAATGAAGATTGAGGAAAAATGGTGGTTTCTTGTGTAGTGAAATACCCTCTTAAATTTTGTTTGAGCTTTGTGTTTCTGACGGATGCCAATTGCAGATTGAGTTGATTTATGTTGGTGCGTAGTTGGCGAGGATCTAATAATCCTCATTTATTTATTTATCTGTAATTATTATTATAGATATCAACATCTCCATATTAGTCTTAAGTATACCTTAATATTTATAAGGGAGAGGTCAAAGCTGCTTGGTCATAAACCACCCCATGGTCATGAGTCTTCTCATGACCATGGTATAATCATAAGCCTTTCTACGACTATCGAGCAGGCGTAAGATCTTCTACGACTTGATTGGCTTTGACCAGCCTGACTTTGACAACCTTGTAATTGGTAGGGCATGCTAACTTGTGGGCCCAATCAGTTAGGTAGTATTATGCACTGTGTTTAACACATGGGGTACTTAATATATGATGTTACTCTCTGTGAGTAATGCTTGCATGAATTACATCTCGACAACAAGCGCCTAGCAACATGGGGGTGCCACATCCCTAGCGGCAACTTCCATCAAGCAATTTGTCAATTGGAACGTTGCGACGCCTCTTCGTTTGGAGGAACAACCACCTCTTCATACGTTATATAAGGTTGATGTCGGAAGGTAGAAAGGAAGAAGCCAATCTGGAGCACATGCCTAGTCTTTCTCTTGATTATAATCAGCATACTCAATATAGCCACACAGGAGTAGGGTTGTTATTATCTCTAGAAGGCCGAACACATATAAAATCGCGTCATTCTCTGCATGATTCTTATCAAGGAGACCCCGAATCAAACAATCATCGTAAGATCGGTTCTAGATCACCGGCGGTTGGCGCCATCGTGGGGTGATCTCCGATGATCCTTGTCAACAAATTATTTTTTCCCTAATACTTCCATGGCGGGAGAGTGGAGCGAGGAGAATTGGTTCGACTTGGCCAACTCTGAGACATCGACATGGATCTTGACTTCGACTTCTGGTAAGTATCATTTCATCCAATGGTCATACCGCCTCCGAGAGATCATTATTTGGATCCGAGGAGACCATACTACCGATGGAGTTGAGGAGGAATCCTTTTCACCCTAGCAGTATGTCCAAGCTGAGGGCGATTTTCTTAGGGGCAAGGTCCATCCGACCACAATCAGGACCGCAACCAGGTAGGCTCATAACATGACGAGGGTTCTCCCTCTGAATGTTCAAGTCCACCTGAGGCAGTTCGACCTGACGAGCCAAATCCTAGAAGCTATCATTCCGGGACTCCATCAACATCTAGTGGTCATAACTCTACGGCTACCCTCACAGAGGATATGGGGGAGCACCCTGTTCCTATGAGTTCGACCACATATTCGCAGGGCTCACCTGCAGACACAGACGGTTATATCCCGGAGTTTCCCTTCCTAGAGGGGTTTACTCCAAGTCTCCAGACGGTGTCATTTGACCATCTTCAAGCCAGGAGGCCTCAAGCACGAATGGAGATCATATACAGGAGGTCTTCGCCCTCCCCTCATATCATGATCTCTCTCCTAGAAGTAGGCCTGAAGATGCTCCTCGCCGATCACACCCTATGACCACTCATGGCGATGATGAGGATGCCTCCGCCAATGGACGGGATCAGCACTCTGATGAGCGTGGGAGAAATCCTAGAAATAATTGCACTCCATTAAGGCAAACTCAAGGATCAGATGTAGATGATCGTAAGACAACCCGAAGGAGAAGGATGACGGCTCAGAGAAACTTACCTGGACGTGCTCAATATTAGTCGAAGGAGGCTCGAGAACTCCAGCACATAAATGATCTACTCGAGAACCCAACTCAAGAACTCGCACAAGCGCTAGGGTACAACCTCTTCGCCGAAGAGATCACGCGAAGGCTTCGAAACACGATGGCAAGAATTGAGCATCCTCCCCGACATCACTCTGGAAGTCGTAGCGGTACGACTCCGTCGACTACCAGTCGTTTGAACAACTCGTCTCATGGAGATCGGCGCGACAACAGGTTATGTCGTTCCCCTAACCTTAACTCCAGTTGAAGAAGAGTTATTCGAACATTTGATGATCGATGAGCTCCTAGGGGAGATGATCGTTCATCACTATGACCCAGAAATCTGCAACGGCAGATGGAATATGAGGAGTATTCCCCTCGTAGGACTGAGACCTATCATAGGTTGGGTCTACCCACGATCGGTTATCTGCATCTACGATCACCTGGTGATATCAACCATTCTTTTCTATAGAGAAGGCGGTACGATGTCATTACCGGATGCCGGGCGTTCTCGCCCGATCTCACATTCCTTTGGCCGCCTTGATTTCACGACGATGAACATAGAAAAGTTTGATGGGTCACAAAATCCCATCGAATTCCTTCAGATCTATACAACCACTATATGAGCGGCAGGGGGAGGAGAGCACATCATGACGAATTACTTTCCAACTGTGCTCGAAGGGTCCGTTCGATCGTGGTTGCTAAACCAACCACTCGAGTCAATCTATTCGTGGCAACACCTCTGCGACCTTCTGCTGGCTAACTTCTATGGCACTTACAATTGCCCTAGAAAGGAGGATGACCTTCACAAGATGAGATAAAATGACCACAAGTCTTTACGCCAGTTCATTAGGTGTTTCAGTCAGATTCCCAATTCGATCCCAGAGGTTTCTGACTCATCTGTTATCAGGGCCTTTAAGCAGGGAGTCCGTAGCAGAAGGATTATGAAGGATATCGCTTTGAATCCCCCGGCTACTATCATTAAGCTCTTCAAGATGGCTGATCGATATGTAACAGCCGCTGAAGCAGTCGAGTGGAATAAAACCATCGATCGGGATGAAAAAGATCCTCAAGAAGCGGGCAAAAGCAGCAAGAAGGATAAGAAGGTCAAGAAATCCAAGAACAAGGCGAAGGGTCAAAAGCCTCAAGTCAACAGTTCTAAGGAAATCTTGGTCGTAAGCGATAAGGAGCCACAAAATTCCAAGACGTACTCTGAACGGGGCAAGAGTAAGCGCCCTGAGCGGAAAAACGACAAGCCCAGGTGGTGTCCTTTCCATAAAAAGGAAGGACACGACCTTTGCAACTACCGGGTTTTTCAAAGAAAACTCGAGGACTACTACACCGGCAAAGGACCACTCCCTACACTCAAGGAGGTAGGACAAACAAGTGGTCGTAAGTAGTCGAATGATGACGAGGAGATGTCGTTCCTAGATCCCAAGCATGCCATCGACCACATCTTTGGGGGATCTTCGACATACGAGTCAAAGCGACAATTCAAGACCATCGCACGAGAGGTAAACTCTATTGACCCTCGTCTTGTCATTAAATCACCAAAGTGGTCAGAAGTTCCCATATCTTTCGAGAAGGTGAACTGTCTGATCCCTTCTACTCGACCAGGTTGATATCCGATCGTAGTCGAGCTCACCATCAACAACTGTCGAGTGAATCGCGTGTTAGTTGATGGTAGCAGTTCGTTAAATATTCTATTTATAAGTGCCCTGGACCAGATGCAAGTACCTCGGACCAGAATAAAACATGTATAATACTCATTCCATGGGATCGTACCAAGGTCTTCGACCAAACCCATTGGCCAAGTTTCTCTTCCTATCACGTTTGGTTCTTCAAGCAATTTCAGGACAGAGAAAATCTCATTTGATGTGGTCGATTTCGATACGGTGTATAATGCCATACTTGGACGACCAACTTTGGCACAATTCTTAATGGCTGCTCACTACAGGTATCAATGTCTTAAGATGCCAGGTCCCAAAGAAGTGATCATAGTACATTGTGACAAGAAGATGACACTTACATGCGACCACAAGTCCCTTGAGATGGTTGGCCAGATATGTAACACCCTGGCTATGCATAAGCCAAGATGTAACTAAGACTAACAAATCCAAAACTGAAACTACAATTAACTTAATTAAATCAACAATGAAAGATAGCTAGACATCGTTTAAATATTTCTACTAACAATACTATCATAGAAATTTCAGCAAGAGACTATACTCAAAGCCACAGTTAAAACATCACCAGCAATATCATAAGCATTATGAATAAGATCCAACAAGAAATAGGCATCATCTAATACTTGAAACTATGAAAAGAACCAATTGAAGTACCAACAGACCAATTATTACAATAATTGATTCTCATTGAAATAAGGCAATGGAAACATTATTTTTTGTAATGGATGTGTGCCACAATGTGATATGCAACTGTGAGCTAATTTCCCCTAATGAAAGTCATCCTCGACGGTCACCTAAACAATAAAAACAAGGATGAGTCCAAAACTCAGCAAATACAATTGAATGTCACATGAAACAACGAATCAAAGACATTCAATTCTCAATATATCGAATACTTAAGAAAATGCTATGCAATTGATGCAAATATGAATATGACATCCACTTCTCTTCTGCATATACCGGTGTAGCCAGTGAAACACCCGTCGGTGTTCAGTCAGGCCCGCATTATCAAAATATGGGGATCCAAGGCCCGTATGAAGAATCTTTCATACAGAGATCTAGTTGCCTATATTAAAAATATGGGGATCTCAATACCCACTCCTGTGGGTGAGGCATGAATGATTGAAATGAAAGAAATGAAATGAATGCATTCTCTCATAGTAACAATTTGATATCACCAATGAACGAAATCATGTAAAGAACAGAAATACTCATAATTCATAAGAATTAACCATGTCATAATCATATAACTAGATTGAATAACAACCATACAAGATGATGCAATTTGTACTTACCTTTCGCGTTGCAACACGTTGGATTTTAAAGAAGGTGCAACGAATCCCAAAGGTCACTCTTACAATAAGTAATTTACTCAAAACAAGTTTTGATAAGAGGAAACAACACTAATCACAACACTCTAAACCGCACTCCCAAGAACCCATACTTCAAATAATTAATCTACTCAAGCAAGACAACAAACTAGCAGTAACTTATATTTGGACAACGATCTTCTAAAATACGAATCTCCCATTCTACTTATCATAAAATTCATTCTCAGTCCTCTAGAAAGCTTACAACTTGGTCTACAAAATTTAAGTTGGCAAGATCTATTAATTCTACATTTAACTAAATTTAACAAGCAGATGAAAAACAATGACAAAAACTGACCGACATTCTGGACAGCACCCTTAAAATTCACTAGGATTATCCAAAAATTGTGTTCTTTAACATTCGGAAATCTAAGAGAATTTCCTACAAAAGTCATGTTAATGGACAACCCTGATTCGTCCATTAACAATTTCTAATCGGCCAGTTACTACGACTGCTTTAACTTGATAGGGATTGTGGACAGCAACATTGCATATATCATAACTCGATATCTACTCATCCAAAAATAGTGATCCAGCACTCTAAAGAAATATAACGGAATAAAATGTATTTTATATAACTAGACAGACTTCTAATTTCGAGTTTAACTAGCCCAAATCGCCCTCGCAATACCTTTGCCCTAAACACAGCGAATCTGGACAGAACCGAAACCTGACTTCCTATTGGCTAAACTATCTACAAATCAAATCAAAATTAAACTAGGGCTTGCCAAAGACTTCCAGATTGTTACCCTTGAAGATCATCGAAAGAAGAAAACGTGGTCCTTGGTCCTTCCTCTTTTTCTCCCTTCTTCCCTTCTCTTCTCTCTTCCTCCCTTCTTTCTTGATCTTGGCTGGCAGCAAGGAGGCATCACAAGGAGGAGGGGAGGCACCACCAGGGAAGGAGAGGAGGTGTGGGGGAGGTGCTTGACAGATGGGAAGTGGCGGCCACAAAGGGGAGGGGAGGTGGAGGTGCAAGGGAAGGGGGTGGCTTAGGGTTTGGCTGCCCCCCTCCCACTAATGGGCCAAGGTGTTGTGGGCTTTTGGCCTGACCAGTTTTTGAAGAACACAGCAGCAGCCAGAACTTTCAGTTAAAGCCACTCTCTAAAATAATTCTTATCCATAAAGTATTTCTCCTCTTTAAATATTTGGTATATTACAAAAGGTTGTTCTCTCCTCACTAGACTTTGGACTGGTGGCCTAATTCTCTCTCAAATTTCTGAATTTTCTATTTTATTTTCTTTAATTCTCTATCAATTTTTTATTGTACTCTCGAATGATAGATGAGGTATCACAAGATACCGACTTGAGAAGCAAGCAAGGGCGACCTTGACCAAGCGATGAAGCCTAAAAGCTAGCGCCAAAGCCAAACGATCAAGTCAAGAAAATCCCTTTGAATTCAATGGAGCCCTCGAAGACTATTTGCATCGGGGTTACTTTCGACCTCAAATAGGAAGATGCCCTCGTCACTTTCCTCCGAGCTAACACAAATGTCTTCGCGTGGTAAGCATCGGACATGCCTGGAGTCCCCAGGAAAGTGATCGAGCACAGGCTAGCTCTATGGCCTGACAAGAAACCCGTAAAACAAAAATTACGGAGATTTACACCTGATCGACGAGAAGCCATCAAATCATAATTGGACAAGTTGCTTAGAGCAGGCTTTATAAGACAAGTCGACCACCCAGAGTGGTTGGCTAACCCTGTAATGGTTAGGAAGTCTAATGGCAAGTGGCGTATGTGTGTAGACTTCATTGATCTCAATAAACTTGTCCAAAATATGATTTTCCTTTACCTCGTATTGATAAGCTGGTTGATTCTACTGTCGGTTGTGAAACATTAAGTTTTCTAGATGCATACTCTAGTTACCATCAGATTAGTATGTGTCTAGAAGATGAAGAAAAGACCGTATTTATTACACCATTTGGAATATTTTGCTATGCCAAAATGCCATTTGGTCTAAAAAAATACTGGCGCTTCTTTTCAACGCTTGATACAATCGACTTTTTCACCTCAACTAGACCAAAATTTGGAAGCCTATGTTAACGATCTAGTCGTAAAAAACATCAGGTGACTTAATCATGTTTCTGACTTGCAAGAAACATTCGACAACCTCAGAAAACACCGTTTGAAATTCAATCCCGAAAAGTGTGTGTTCGTAGTCCCTTTAGGAAAATTGCTTTGATTCCTTATCTCTGCATGAGAAATTGAAGCAAATCCTAAGAAGATAAAGGCCATTAAAACAATGCACCCTCCGACCACGAAGAAAGAAGTCCAAAAACTCACAGGGTACATGGCGACTTTAAGTTGTTTCATCGCACGACTGGGAGAAAAAAAACCCTTCTTTCTTCAAACTTCTAAGGAAACATGAGGGTTTCGAGTGGTCAGAAGAGGCAAACACAGCCTTTAAGGGTGTCAAGAGGTATCTTACGAGTGCTCCTATTTTGGTTTGTTCAAAATCAGAAGAGACACTCTTAATTTATCTAGCTGCCACGCCACAGGCGATGGCCTTGATCTTGTCATGAACGTGAAAGCGTTTAACGACGATTTACTACGTAAGTGAAGTTTTACACGGACCTAAGGGTGATACCTCGGGTTCAAAAACTTGAATGCCCTCCTCATGTCTTCGAGAAGCGTGGCATTACTTTGGTAGCACAAGATAATTGTGCCATCTGAGTTTCCTTAGAGTGGTCCTCCAAAATAGGAAACAGCGGGATGCATGGCAAAATAGTCAGTAGAACTTAGGGAGTTCGACCTCCATTTCGTGTCCCAAATAGCCATTAAATCCCAGATCTTGGCAGACTTTGTCGCCAAATGGACAAATCCTAAACCTATTTAGGATCCCCAGTACGATACCCACGACTAGTGGACGATTTACTTTGACGGGTTGCTTACATTAAGTGGCTTGGGGGCTAGGGTGGTCCTGGAATCTCCTACCAGAGAGACCTTAAAGTATGCTATTCAATTACACTTTCCTACCATTAACAACGTGACAGAATACGAAGGTTTGTTGGCTGGCATACAAGCAGCGAAAGCGCTTGGGGTTCGACGACTACTCGTGAGAGGAGACTCTCAACTGGTCATGAATTAGGTTGGAAAAGAGTACCAATGCTCTAATCCAACCATGTCTCAGTACTTATCGAAAGTCCGAAGGTTTTTTAAGCATTTTTTTGGTTTCGAGGTTGCAATATATCCCTCAAAGCATAATTTTCTCGTGACCGTTAGCTCGAATAGCCTCTTCCGATCTCAAGTACCACAAAGAGTCTTCTTGGAGCGGCTCGAAGCGTCTCTAGTCGAAGCACCGAAACACCTCCTATTGAGGCGACCTCTCTGAAGTGCGATGATCTTTGGGATGAATCCCATCTCGAGTATCTTGAGAAGGGTACACTACCCGATGATGATCTCGAGGAAGATCGTGTACTGGAAGGCCAAAATGTATCTTTGTGGTGAAGGAGTCCTCTATAAAAGAGGTACTCAAGGGGTTCTCATCACGAGGCATATCGTAGAAAGAAGGATTAAATCTCTTTCATGACATACAGGGGCATCTATGGAACTCATACTTCTTATAGAGCGGCTTGTCGGTAAAGCCTTCTAGCAAGGTTTTTATTGGCCAACGGCCATCCATGATGCCAAAGAGTTGGTTCAAAAGTGTGTACATTGCTAGTTTCATAGTAGGCAAATACACCAACTGGCTCAGGTATTGCAAACTATTCCTCTTTCATGGCCTTTTGCGACCAAGGGTCTCGATATCCTAGGGTCGTTCCCAAAAGCACTAGGGGGCTTTGAGTTCCTTTTTGTGGCTATTAATACGTTCACAAAATGGATTGAAGCAGAACCTATGACTGGAATAACAACAGAAGCCGCAAAAAGTTTCATGATGAGAAGCGTGATTACTCAATTTGGTGTTCCTAGTCGAATAATTACAGATAATGGTAAGCAATTTTTGAACGCAAAATTTTAGGAATTTTGTGATGAGTTGGGTACCAAGTTATGTTATGCGTTTGTTGCCCACCCATAGAGTAATGGGGCAGTCGAAAGAGCAAATGGCCAAATAATGTAAGGCATAAAAACCTGAGTGTTTGACCAGCTTGTCAAGTGCTCGGGGGCTTGGGTACAAGAATTACCCTCAGTATTATGGGCAATTACAGCACGACTACAAGTCGAGGTGCAATTGAAACACCCTTTTCCTAGTTTTGAAATTTGAAGCCATGCTTCCACCTTGGGATGGGAAATGGTAAAGGATAATTCGTTTTATTCGATATTCGTATCTGAGAAAACGCAAATGTGGTAAGTAAAATCCGTATTCGAATAGTATTCATATCCATATTCAGTGTTATTCGTATCCGAAAAAATGGATAGTATTAAGTATCCGTATTATTGTTATTAGTATCCGGAAAAAAACCGGATAGTATCTGACAAAATAAATACTATCCAGGAAAAACGAATACGAATACTATCCGTTTTTTCCCGGATATGAATACGAATACCATTTGTTCTACCGAGATTTGTCGCAAAAGTTGTAGGATATTCACATTCGACCGAATTGAGTACATATTCAATTCGATTTCGTATTCGTTGCGACATTCGATTCGTATTCGTATTCGAGAATGTTTGAATTCGTATTTGTATTCGTTTTAAAAATAGGGATTCGTATTCGTATTCGTTTTAAAAATAGGGATTTGTATTCGTATTCGTATTCGTTTTAAAAATAGGGATTCGTATTCATATTCGGGACTACTTGATTCATATTCGATCCGTTTCCATCCCTACTTCCACCATAACTAAAGATCCGATCGACAAGGGTCGAAACCTTCAGCGACTCTACCCAGGAACAACTTCGAGCGGATGATATCAACCTACTCGAAGAGAAGAGGAATCAAGCCTTGATCCATTCAGCGGTCTACCAATAAGCCCTGTGCAAATACTATGATCATAAGGTCCAACCTCGCAGCCTTACTGTAGGTGACTTGGTGTTGAAGAAAATTCAATCTCAGTCTAATCGGAATAAGCTTTCCCCCAAGTGGGAATATCCTTACACAGTGGTCGAAGTTACGCGACTAGGTTCGGTACGACTAGCAATGGAAGATGGCCAAGTTCTCTCCAATTCTTGGAACATCGACTAGTTATGCAAATTTTATGTGTAACTCCTTACTATATCAATAAAGTTTCATGTTTCTTCGCTCATTATTGTCTTACTTTTGAGTAGTGCTTGGATAGTCTTTCGACCATTTTTATACACTCAGTTTTTCTTTACACTGGTCGAAGAAGGGTAACATCACCTAGTCGAGGTCTTTCCTCTCTGCATGTGGTCCTGCCCACTAGAAGGAACTTCCTAGTGTCGCCTTGTTCCTAACTTTTGCTACCAATACAAAGGCCTGGGTTTAACAAATCTGGTCGAAACATTCTCAAGCCAGCTCTTTTTAACCTTAGTTTATTTCCAACTCTTGCTATCAGTGTCAAACAAATTGAGTTTACTGGAAATGGTTGAATAAACTTTTAAGGAACTCCGAAGAGTTTATCCCACTCATGTTGATGCTCTTGATTCGATTACTATGGTCGGAGAACGTAGCTTCACTAGTTGAAGTCTTTCCTCTCTACACGTGGTCTTGCCCACAAGAAGGAACTTCCTAGTGCCAATCTGTTACTACACTCTTACGACTAGAACATGACAATGAAGATCGACAACACAAGTAGGAAAAACTTTTTTTAAGCACACCCTTATATACACTGTTTACTTAGTTTATCTATATAAACTAAGCAAATAGTCGAGGGCTAGGATAAAGCCATTAATATGACTTTAATTCTTAGTCTTAAATTCAATTTCCTTTTTCTATTCATTATCTTATGAGTTACTAACTACTCGACAAGATAATTTGCATGAAAAAGCAGGAATATATATTCATAACCAAAAGACTTGTCTTTATAAGTTTTCCTATTACAATCTACTCTGATGAAAGAGATCCAATTTGCATCTCCTCCATGACCTTCTGGCTGACTGGCTTCACCTCTTCGATCAGACGATGTAACACCCTGGCTATGCGGAAGCCAAAATGTTACTTAAAACTCCAACACAAGGCAACACTACAGTTTTAATTTCAATAATCTATCAACTACTGACAGTTAAGGTTCATCGCACAAGAGAATGTCTACAAAATTTGAATCAAATTTCAACAATCTAACAAAACAATAATTGTCCAATCATCTCAATCCATTCAAGAGAATTGCTATCTAGAATAAATCTAATGAGCACCAACATTAATTAGCTCCACCAAAACATAACGACGGACAGAAATAATCATCATGTCACTATTTATTACAGTCCAAACTCTCAAATAAAAGGTAATAGCAGGTTTATTAACTATAAAGTGAGGTATGAGTGCATTTATCCTTGTGCCTACTCCCTCCCAAAGCATGTCGTCTTTAGTGTTTACTTAAAACAGACAAACACTAACAAAAGTGAGCCCATGACTCAGCAAGTACAACAGAATAATATGAAAAATACTAGAACAAGACATAACATTCACAATATTCGAATCGTTATGTAGAAGGGCGAAATCTTATGCAAGGATGAAATGCATGCTCTTCTCTTACCTTATACCAATATAGCCGTGAACACCGTCGGTGTTCACTCAAGCCGATTATCCAAAATACGGGATCCAAGGCCCGTTTGAAGAAACATTCAAGCGCGGGATCCAAATTGCCTATATTGGAATGAAGGGTCTTACTTGCCCATATTGGAATGATAGGACTTTACTTCCCACTCCCGTGGGTGAATGAATGAATACATTGATATGGAAGACATCATCTCAAGAAGCATGGATTAACATCCATGGAAAGAAACAAATATTATTGGAATTTACTCACAGTCCATAGAATTTAATCATAGCATAGCATCAAGCACTACGAACAAATAACAGTCAATACAATCCACGATGTACTTGCCTCAACCGCAAGACGGAAGACGATGACAGGAAGGCTCTAACCCCGGTTCTCACCACCACCTGACAACCGTAAAGCATTCTAAGAATAACGTTCAAAATTGCTCAGCATAGCAATGGAACAAAATGAAATCAATCACCCTAATCGCAACCCGAAACTTAATCAATACACTCTCAAATCCCAATCTGTCCAAACCGACATTTACCAAAGGAAAATCCATAACTTTTGAGTCAAAACTCCAAAATTCATGAATCCAACTTTCCTGGAATCTACACAGGCATAGTTACAACTTCTCAGGTGATTGAAAGATCAAATTAACTGATCTAAGCCCTTGTTTTTAACCCTGAAGACCGTTCTGTCATCTTCGGTATTACTGACTTAGGAATTTCGTAACTTTTATTTGGTACATCCAATCTCACTGTTCTAAGACTTTATGGAAACTAAAGGAAACTAGATTTTTCAATAAATTTATCACAATTATCCCCACTATGCAACAAAGATTGAAAACAGCTAAGTACTTCTCTTCTGTCCACAACAGAAGGACATATTACAACATTATCTTCTAAAATTCATATCTTTCGTTCTAAATATCCAACAATTATGAACTTTATCTTCCTGGAACCATCATAAAAATCTCTACATATCTCATGTAAATCAAACTACCAAATTCATCCATCTCATACCCCTAATTCACAGAATTAAGCTCGCTGCCCAAATCTAGAGACTGAATAAGCACCTAGACTTATAAAATTCATAACTAATTCATCATTCATCCAAAATTTTTGAATTAATACTTTCTAGAAAGACCACGCGAAACCTCACATAAGTATAGGAGACACTAGACATCGGATCCACTGGGAACTAACTCAATTTCACGCGTCAACAGAACAGAAGAAACAATCGATCTACAACAGCAGCTACGATCTACCAAAACTAATGGAGAATGTGAAATTACCCACGAAACCAATCTGGACATCAAAGTCCTCATGAAGTACTCCTTCTTCTACCTCTTCCTCTTCCTCTTCCTCTCTTCCTTCCTCTCCTTCTCCTTCCCCAATGGTTCGGCGGCACCGAAGGTTCTTCTCCTCCCTTCGTCTTCTTGGATAGCGGCAAGGGCGAGAGGGCATCTTTATGCAGATGGTGTTATCTTGTAGCAGCTGCATGCTCTGATAACCCCTAGGGTTTTTGGCTGCCCCTAATGGGCCAAGGCTATGGGCCTTTAGCCCAAGATTTAATCCCTCTTCTAGAGAAATTCTGAAATTCCAATTTAAATCCCAATAAAAAGGTTTGAAATTCAATTATAATTCTAAAGATTGAACAGGGTATTACAGACGAGTTGCTTTTGCTTCGGAGCAGTCGAAGTCATCCTCGATTGATTGAAGATTGAGATTACAGTCGTGTGCCTTAAGTTTTGCCAAGACATAATCTACTTCACCTTCGACCGCTTCTTTTATCGAGTCAGCCTGGTTTGCCTTCAGAGTAGTTATCAGCTCCCTTAAGGCTTTGACTTGCTGTCTAACAATACTCGATTGAGCAGTTAGGGTGTCTTCAAGAAGAGTAACTTCCTCATCACCAAGCCCACCGAGTACGTTGTTTAGAAGTTAGTTGTTGTCTTGAAGGTTGATATTCAATGACTTTGTATCCTCCTAACTATGAGACGAAGCTTCGTGAAGTCGCTTAATTTCGACTGCTTGCTCTGAAATAGAGTACGACCGATTAGAAGCATATCTCTAAACAACTCGTAAGCAACACTGGTCATGCGTAAAGAGATACTTACCCACCAGTCGAGCATCAAGTTGCTTAATTTTGTTGTCATGGGAGGCATCCTACTTTGTAGATTGCTTTGCCCATGACTTTATCACCTGGTCTTTTTCTTTGGCGGAACGGGATAGTTTGTGAACAACCAAGGCCTCTTCGTTGACCTCGGTTTGGAGCCTACCTATTTCGACCTCTTTTTCTGAAAAGAAACAAGAGTTAGAGAAAGAACAGGAGATCATCATCATAAGTAGTCTTAAGTTCAGAACTTACTGTTTATCTCACTCTGTAGATCGAGAGCTGTACAGTTAGCCTCTTGAAGTTTCTTCATCAGGTTGAGTTTTTCATCTCTTAGCCTCTCAGTCTCGACTTTCTCATGGTCGAGTGTGTTAGCCAGGGATTTTTTGTCACTCTTAAAATGCAAAGGTTAAAGATGGACATGAGAACTGCACAAGTAGTTGAGTAAAAAACAATTACGAATGGCAGCAGCTTATCATCTCTCTGCCTGCTCGCAGAGTTCTGCTTTTTGTTGTCGTAGCTGTATAAGTTGTCGGTTGTATTCACCAACAATGACAATTTGTTCTAAATATTTTTACATAAAGAAAGATAATGAGGAGCGAGAAACAAACCACATATGTAAATATTTGGCATCAGATGCTTACATTTATGCTCGTTCGAGCAAACATGGAGAATACCCTTGTGGGATCATTCAATTCATCGATCTCCTCGACTTGGTTCCACCACACCTTTTCAAGACGCTCGTCATCAAAAATATTCCCCCTGTTAGGAATATCCTTAAGGTGAGGAACTCGGTTACGAGACTTGAATGTGGAAGATCCCACAATAGAAGCAGGTCCAAAGAACTCAGAGAAGAAGTTAAGGTGCTCTTCTTCTTCTTTGGTGATGACAGCGTCGGCAGTTTTTCGGGAGCCTGAGGGAACATCCGCAACGAATTCCTTTCTGGCATGATGATCGAAAGTTCTGCCACCTTGCCCAGATGCTTCCGCTGCATCATTCACCGTCTTCGCCTCTGCCTCCGTAACCACTTCAGTGGTCATGGTTGCTTTGGCAGAACGACCACCTCCATCGGAGGAACGTCGGTCGATCCTCGACCACCTCTGTGGTTGTAGTCGCTGAGCGAAGAATGACTTCTCCCACCATAGGGACAGTGGCCATAGTAATGACCACTCCCACTGCCATTTGCTCGACTGCAGAAGAAAGGGCAGCGAGCTTCTCAACAAAAGCGTCCTTGGGGGTTGGAGGGGTCAGGCTAAGATCATAGAAAGGAAAACATGTCAAATTTGTAGAAAACAAAAGGTAAATGTTGTTCTTATACTTTTGTCTTTTTATGTACCTTCATTTCCTAGACTTGATCTTGAATCCAGAAGAAACCTTCCCTAAGGAAGATTTCTTCAACTTTTTCTCTTCGACCACGTCTGGTCGAAATTCGAGTAGAGGAATAGGATCTACTACAACCACGTCTAGTCGTGGGTCTTGAGCGAGAGCTGTCGTTCCTTGACCCTCCTGACTCGTCGGATGGTCGAGCCCTGTCTCGACCGCCTCAGAAGCAGTACGTCCCTTGACCATAGGCTCTGCTGACGCAGCGGTATCCTTCACAAAAGATACAAAGCTTTTCTAGTTCTCCTTTTCTAGTTGCTTAACAAAGCTGAGACTGGAAATGTCTTGTCGTCATAATAGAATGGTACCTTGGTCTTAGGGACTTCATGCTTACGGGCTTCAAGCGCCTTAGCTTTCTTTGCAACAACTATGTCTGTAAAGAATTTCGCAAAGGTCCTAGTCGGATCAAAACTTGAGTCCGCCTCTTGCTTGTCGATAGTCTTTTCAAGTCAACGCTTTTTGGCCGAATGAGCTTTCACTTGCTCCGCTTCCATGCAAATAACCATTAGTCTGACCTCTTGGCCGTCTTGACGGTCTTCCATGCTTACTTTTTGCAAAGGTCAGAAAGAGAAACATTATTTAGTGGTCGTTTCCTACGACTACGAGGGTCCAAAGAAGGAATCAATCCTTGGTTACCTTTAGGCGTTCCTCCTTCTCCTTTGCGGATACGACCGCAAGGATTTGAGGAGCCACCACGTCAGGTGGTGGAGCTTTTTCACAAACAAATTTGACTCGGATGTCAATCTCCGTTTGTGAGAGATCTACGCAAGTAGATAAAACATCTCTCGTAATCTCTGGTTGAATCCATAGCCCCTGAGTACATCCACATGGGATGTGCTCGTTTCTTCAAAGGGCTAATACGGCGCGTGATGAAATCCTTCACGACGTGCCATCCGGTGAGCCCCTCTTCCTTCAAGTCTTTGATGGCTTAAATGTAGGGGGCGATCCGGCCAAGATCCTTGGGAGTCGAATCCCAGGAAGAAATCTTTTCGGTAGTCTTTCTGACAAAGGAAATGCTATCTTCACTGGTCGTCTCCCAGTAGAACCACTTCTTCTTCCACCCCGGCCATGGCGATCGGGTGAACATCTGAATGTACTCCTTGGACTTCCCGTCATGGAGTTTCAGACCGCAACTTTTGGCGATTCCAGACTGTCTACTCATTCCATAGTAGTATTGGAACAGCTCCAGGTCTAGATGGATCCCAAGGTAAGCTTCGCACAAGTACACGAACACACTTAACATTGTGATGGAATTGGGAACCAGGTTCACCAATTCCACCCCAAAGTGTTCGAGTACAAGTGTAAGGAAGGGATGGCTGGGTAGTCAAGGCCACACTCACAAGACTTTGAAAGCGGGGACTGACCAATCTCCCCGCGGCCAATGTTGCGGTAGTCTCAATCCACTTCATGAATTCCTCTTGAAATCTTTTCGGGTGACCAAAGCTTTTATCTTGGCTGAATCCATCTCCGTTTCCGCCCACTTAGAAGCAGCTCTGGCCATTTTCCCTAAGTGAGGTTATATTGGATTTGGAAAAGATTTGAGGAAGGAGGTGATTTGGTCCGCGGTGGAGAACGCAAGAGCTCGAGGAATAGTTGAAGCAGAGAGGAAAAGGTAAGAACCCTAGAATCATACCCGCGGTAAGTTTTTATAACCGCAAGATTGAGTTAAAGATCGTGGGAACTCAGCAGTTGCCACCTCTTTCGGGAACTGCTCCAACGGACAGATTTGTAAGGGTCGATTGAGATAATTTAATTTGCCTATTCAAGAAAACCAAGTCTGTCTTTACACCACAAGCGAAATTACCTTCTTGACTAAGTCTTTTTCTGGTCAAAATGAAATACCAGTCGGAAAGGCTTTTACTTCTGACCATCATTCTACGACTACTTTGTGGTCGTAAGACCTTCTACGACTACTTTGTGGTCATGAGACTTTCTACGACTCCCTTTTCCAAGTAAGTTATTTTCACTTGAAACTAGTGGCTAGATGACGAGGATCTAATAATCCTCATTAATTTATTTATCTGTAATTATTATTATAGATATTAACATCTCCATATTAGTCTTAAGTATACCCCTTAATATTTATAAGGGAGATGTCAAGCTGTCTGGTCATAAACCACCCCATAGTCATGAGTCTTCTTACGACCATGGTATAGTCGTAAGCCTTTCTACGACTATCGAGCAGTCGTAAGATCTTCTACGAGTTGGTTGTTCGACCGGCCGCCCGACAACCTTGTAATTGGTAGGGCTTGCTGACTTATGGGCCTAATCAGTTAGGGAGTATTATGTGATGTGTTTAACACATGAGGTACTTAATATACGCTGTTACTCTCTGTGAGTAACCGCATGAATTACTCCTGTCTCTGACAACAACTGCCTATCAACGTGGGGGTGCCACGTCCCTAGCAGCAACTTTCTTCAAGAGGTTCGTCAATTGGAATGTTGGGTGCCTCTTTGTCTGGAGGAACTGCGACCTCTTCATACATTATATAAGGTTGAAGTCAGAAGGCAAAAAGGAAGATGCACAATTTGGAGCACATGCCCTAGTCTTTCTCTTGATTGTAATCAGCATACTCAATATAGCCACACAAGAGTAGGATTGTTATTCTCACCAGAGAAGGGCCGAACCTGTATAAAATCCCCGCATCATTCTTTGCGTGATTCTTATCTAGGAGACCCCCCGAATCAAACAATCATACGTAAGATCGGTTCTAGATCACCGACAGTAGTCTTTTCCGGTTAAGAAAAAAAGAAATGGTTGTTTTGGGCATTCGAGTGATTTTCGTCTTTGGCTTATGTGGTGTTTAATATCTAGAGTTTCGTATGCCAATGCAGTTGGTTCACTTATGTATGTCATGGTATGTTCTCGTCCTAATTTATGTCAATCATTGAGTGTTGTTAGTAGAAACATAGCTAATCCTAGCAAAGAGCATTGAAAAATAGTTCAATTGATTTTTAGATACTTTGAAACACATCTGATGCTTGTTTACAGTTTAGGAAGACTAAAGATGGAATCGTTGGTTATGTGGATTCAGATTTTGCTAGATATTTGGATAAGAGAATCGTCTCTTACTGGTTATGTGTTCACTGTTGGAAGATGTGGCATTAATTGGAAAGCAAGTCTGCAAGATATTTTTGCCTTGTCCACTACAGCAGCCGAGTATATGGTTATTTCTAAAACTTGCAAAGAAGTCGTTTGGCAAAGAGGTTTGTTAACTAAGCTTTGTGGAAATCGTCTTACCTTTGCAATATTCTCGATAGTCAAAACACTATTTGCCTTATGAAGGATCGATGTTTCATGAGAGAGCGAAGCACATTGACATCAGTTATCATTATATTCGAGATGGCATTGCTCAAGGTGACATTCAAGTCAGCAAGATAAGTATTCATGATTAGAGTTCAAAATTTTAGACGGAATTCACCGAAAATCGTTGAATTTTAGTTTTATCGGCCACCCCCTGTTAAATTTCATACCAGCAAAAAATTGGATTCAGTTGATTTTTGTCAAATATAAAAGAAATTTAGGACCACATTTAAACACATAAGCTCATGTTTTCTAGTGGTAAGGCTCATAGGCTTAGAAAGGGTAGGTCTTTTGTTCGAGCCCTCATAACTGCATTTTCGTTTGTATCTTTTTTTTGTTTTAACATAAAAAAATTCAAATTCTGATTTGAACATTTCGTCCTAATTCAACCAAAATTTTCTAAAAATTGGTTCTACCGGTGACCTCCGGTAAAAAATAAAAACCGATAATCAAAAACCTGCTCATGATAACCTAGCTGATATGATGACAAAGTAAGTTCCTATCGCTAAGTTTGAGATTTGCTCAGACTTGGTATTATTTTGTAGTCCTATGGACGTTCGGCGTGTCCATGCTAATTTGTTTTGAATTCGTTTCAAGGTAGAGGTTGTTAAGTTTGAGTGTAATACAAATTTAGTTTCATACTCCAATTTATAGTTTACTCCTACACAGAGTTTTTAATGTACCACTATAAATACATCCCTGTAGTTCACAGCGAAGAGGAAGAGTTTCTTGTAAACATCTTCTCATATAGTGATATTTCCTTCAGACGCTTTCGTGTTTTTTTCGAAATGATTTTCACATAAAATTTGTATCTACCGTTTCTTTTTCTTTTTTTACATTATTTACAACAGAAAGCACGCAGGGCTGGCCAAAGATAGCTGCCGCTGCTGCCGCTGGATGCAGTGCAGGCCACGTTGTCCAAAAAATGCTACTGTTGCTACAACACAAGAGACACGGCTCACAGCTGTCGCATTTCAAAAAAAAGGCATCCGTCGATCAGAAAGACTGATCAGACTCGCCGCTCGCGTATCGTCGTATACACGCGCTCGCGCAGCAGCACAGGCACAGCGCCGAATATATGCCGTACCCGCATTATTACCGCACAGTGAACCAGGCGCTAGAGAGGAAAGCATCTGGCCATCAGGGCATGCTTCCATGCATAAGCTCATCATTCTTCCTCTCACATGCATGTATGGACTACCAGTCAGGGAGAACTGGCTCGATCTCTTAATGCTAAAATATATTATTCTAATATTTTTATATTATTATTATTCTTGTGTGCATCAATGCATGTACTAGTACGTAAGGCGCCCTCTCTCCCTCTCTGCTGTTCTAACTGAGACACGCACAGGTCAACGAGAAATCAATGCTAGCTCAATGAACTTCCAAAAGGAAAGAAATACTTTCCCAATTTCTAAAGTGCAGTTTGAACACTTCCGTAGGTACGTAGTACAATCACAGGTGCCCAGTAACATGTGTAAATGCTTCGATCTGGGTACGTACGTAAGCCTGAACATGGATAGCTATGGATAATAATGCCAAAATGTTCAGATTAAACTGGATTATAGATGACAGCAGGTATATCCAATGTTGATCCCAGTAACAGCAAGTTATAATCTGCAACTGTAGGATATCGATGCATGCATACAACACGCCCAAAAAGAAACTTGCAAGTACATGCACTCATATATATAGTACTACTGATCAACGGCAAGTTATGTGGACGTACGTAAGTACGTTTTCAAAAACTAACCCAAATGGAATATGCATGTGTATCTGTAGCTGGATTGAGCTAGTGGTTTAAATCATCCCAAATCAAACTCTTACTTTTCTTGGTCTGAATATAATTAACAAACTGGTCTAGCTGAAGCAAACACGTAATATCAATCGCCTCACCTCCCAGTTGGAGAGAGTTTGGGGTCCAATGATCTTTTCGACCCTGACAAATAATAGTAAGTTCACCAAAACCATTCTTATTTTAATCTCATAAATATTAACTTTATGCTGCTTGCACCTATTTTATGCCTATAACAATATATTATTGGACAACACATAATAAAAAACTCCATTCATGCATGTGTTATCTATAACTAACCAAAACATGTTTTGAACAACGAACAGATCGATCTATACAATATTCATGGCCTATATGGAAAACAGGAATTTCATAAGTAATCTGTGTGAAATCCACAGGAAATAGTTCAATTCGTGCAGGAAATTTTTGTTTGCTCCAACCAGGCGGGGCCTCAATTTAGCCCCCACGAAGGGGAAAAAACCATATATCAGCCTAATTGCATAAATGATTTTAATTTACCCACATATATTAGCAAAAGAAAAGTATTAATGGTACCAATGGTATACTATCAGAGTTGAACTATTTATACGCATAACAGCTTGTAAATTAGTTGGGAGGAACAATTTCCAAACTAACTGTATATGATTTGTGAATACCTTAAAATACTCCATCTGTTTTGCTAGCTATATTTGTTCACAACCCACCATATGCATAGACCAAGGAATCACTAAATATAAGAAATGACCATACACACCCATATATATTAAATGGCATATCACAACTACTACTTAACATCTTCCAAAGCATTTAAGTAGGGGTAAAGAGTGAAAAAAATTACAATAACTACACTCTAGATTCTCTCAATGGATAAATATATTGGAACGGATACTGCTGAGGTGACAAATATAGTGAAATGGAGGGATAGAGTACCATGATTGTGAAGTATAGTGATATGCTAATGCAAATTTATATGAATATATAGCTCATGCATTTGAAATATATATGTACTTTCATTTCGTAGACTTCATCATTCTCTAGCTAAAATGGTACTAATTAAGCCTTCTCAACTTGATTTACTACGACGCATAATCTCCAATGTGCAAGGGTTGCATTTGATTTTTCATCTTTATATTGCCATATATGCAGAAAACACATTACAGACAACTCCACCATTGAAATTATGGATCATTACCCGTTCATCATTAACTAGCGCGTCAAATTAAATATGTTATCCACGGTTCAAGATGTGTAACACTTCAATCATTTCTATCACAAACCATTGGATCGTTTAACAATTTATCAAACTGCAACAACAAACTGTGAACTCTACATCCATGAAATTAGCTATCAATAACAGTACATACATTTACACCCTAATATTGCAATGTACATTAAGAGTTAATATGAAAATAGAGCATATATAAGAAATTATATTACCAACAATTTTGATGTGTACCTCAGTATATGTTAATCAATTAGGCACAAGATATACAAATTAATTTGATCAAATTCTTCCAAACTATACGTAGATAGGAATATCAACGCCATTAGTTGTTTTGCAGTGAACTTTTAGGTAACTTTTTGCCCATTGTTGACCGCTAGTTTGCTCAACCAAATTATTAGTACTACGTGCAGTGATGCCTCTTAGGCATCTCAACAGTTCTCACATTACAGTAGACATCAAATTTTCCTGAGGGACCTAGTAATTTACCAATATATCTTGAGGTACTATATATCAGATCAACATTTTTAAGCCCGTCGTCAGTACCCAAAGAAACATCCCTCCCAGGCTCCCAGCTAGCAAAGATACTTGGCCTTTACAGTAGTAGAAGGCTTTGCCTCTGCAGAAATTCTACTGTTTACTGGTTTAACCACAAACAAATCGAGAGTTTTAAGTCTTAATAGCAAGTAGATATGGACAAAAACAAAGCTCATGTGTTGTCGTTTCACTTTCATCACCAAGCTAAGCTAGCTAGCTGTCTAATTAATCTCGATGTCTGGCTCAAGATAAGCCATGTTCCATTGTGACATGTGTCTCAGATACATCCAATGAGACTCTCTGACATACCAGGCATGCATTCATTTTGGAAATTTACTTTCTCCAAATAGTTTTGGCAATCCATGATCTGTTGGGTAACTTGGTACAATATTGTATATTGTATATATACCTCATACGTACTTGTAATATACAGGTTTACATAACACGTATTGCACATATATTCATAGTACGGATTGATCAGTTTACAACCTAGCTAGATGTAAAAAACTAATGTGGAGAACATAGGTTGATGGAAAGAAATCAAGGAGTATTACATGATAACTGACAATAACATGATGGAGAATAAATTAATACTCATAGCCAGTACTTCAATTATGAAACATAGCTAGCCAGCTGTATATGTATATAGACGCACAAACTAGCAGGACCTTTACCCTTTAGGAAGTAAAGAAAGTCAATAAGGCTAGTACATATTGGGGTACAAACTGTGGAAGAAGAACACACACAACCATTTGATGATAGATCAAGCGGGGATGTAACAGAATCTTCTTGATGAAAGTATACATCAAGTATCAAACTAGAGATCTATATCATTCTGGACGTTAGTAGATTATTATTACAATCTGGCCGGGTACGTAAATCCAATATATTAAATTAAGAGTTTAAAGCAAGAGGAGCATTAGCTGAATTCTGATGCAAGCTAAATTCAAAAGGACAGATGGAGAGTTTTCAACTAAGTACCTATATTTTTCTGTGCCAAGTAAACCATGCTGGATCCAGACTTGTCAGCTTCCTGTTTGATGTAGGATCAGTCTCAGCCTATGGACGTTCAATTCTGAGGCTAAAAGAACATAAAAGAAGGCAGTTTCCCTGAAAGGCATGTAAACCTAGTCGTACCCCTAGGAGAAAACCATGAACCATCAAGTTGCAGCCACCATCTAGATGAGGGTATGTACAGTATGGACTGAGTTTGCAAAAGAAAACTACACCAAGGCAGAAGAAGGAACAAGCAAACACTTACATATATCAGACACTTCCTTTCCTTTTTATGTGAAGATCGAAGACTTCTCTTTTCACCTTCCCATAACTCCCTTTTCACTTCCCCATCTTACAATGGACCAAAGATACTTTCTTGCAAGGTTCAGCTTCGATACATCTATTCTGAATTTCCCAACCCTCCCAGTGCAAAAAGAATTCAGCTGCACCAGCTCCTACAGATTGCTAGTTATGGACATCTAGCTAGCTGAGGCCGGTACGCGGCCCTCCTTTTCTCTCATCACGCCCTGCACACACATCCACACACCGTGCAGTCATAGCTGTTCGCACTGCAGTGGAAAGGAGAGTAGCTAGCTGAGATCGACACAAACAGCACACAAGAAGAGCAGCAGCAGCTAGCTGCAACACATCGGCAGCCAACAAGTGTACATCGACGGACTGTTTCTACTCCTACAACAACAGGAGGGGTTAGTACTGACTACTGAGGTCCTCCTCTCCCCCCATAAATTCCTAGGCCCTAGCAGACGTACAAAGAAGTTATGGCCAGTGCCATTGTGGCAATGTCCCTCTTTACAGACTGCCACGGCCATAAAGATCTCTTAGACTGTATACTATGCACTCAAGGCCCAGACAATCCCAACTATACGTAATTTGGCCCACTGCATGAGTTAATTCTATGTTCCTTGGGTAAATTCGCAAAAGAAAAAAAAAAAGAGGAATTTGATATTATTTCGGCTGCGCCTACTACTACTCTATAGTCCATACCATGACGTTACAGATATAGGAACAACAGGATTACTACAGTGTAGTACAAAAAGTGGCGGCACAAAGAGACATAAAAGAAAAATAAAAAGGAATGTCCAGACCCCCCCTCCGTAAATATGAGATGATGAGAGCAATAATGAATGGAAGAGATGTTAAGATCTGACCTCCAATTGTTGCTTCTTTGGACTTGTCTGTTGTTGCTGCTCGGTTAATGCGCCATCCAACCGTGTCTCCGGATACGCGAATTTAATCTAGGAGAATATCAGATAACACATATGATGCAAGCAAATTAAGATGCCGGTAAGTGATGCGTTTTCCATGGATCGACATGTTCAAATCTTGGCAGATGTTAGGAGATTATAGGCAAATTTACAGACATATGTTATCATATGTAGGGAATGTGCATGGAATTTTCCTATCAAATCATATGGACAAGCTAGTACTGAAGTAGACAGGAATGGGATGTAACAGCACAAGGAAATGAAGAACATGACACGGATTTGGGAAAACCATTCATTTTCCTGATCTTAATTTCTCTATATCTTCTCGAACCAACACGAAAACTTCAAGTGCCAGAAGAAAGGGGGAAATGTCAAATCCTAACTGCTATCATCAAAAGGTTACAATGGAATCACAAGAGAAAGTGAGATGATGAGAACAAACCAAAACAAACAGAAGAAAGAATCGTTGAACTTTCCTTCGTTTTTTTCCGTTTAGGTCACAGATCGAGATCCAAAGCTGAATGCGCCTCCCTCTTGGAGGAAGACGACGACGACGGAGACGATGCAGCGGAGGATTCGGCGCCGTGAGAAGGCAATTTTAGTAGCCTTAGTGTAGGATCCCTTTGTCGCCATGCGGACATCTGCAATGACAGGGCATTGCCATGATTGCTCGACTCGCCGCCGCCATCGCCTGAATGCGGGTTGTCGAGGTTCACGCCGAACAACCGCACGCGCTTCGTGGCCGTCGTCGGGCTTTCAGTGACCGGCACCGAGCCAAGAATAACTGGTGAGCCGGCGGTTACACCGGCGCCGCTCGGCTGCACTGTGTAGTGCAGCGGCGTGGGTGCGCGCGGCAGGAGCGGTGCGTGCGGTGCCGTCCTGGCCGAGCCGAAAAAGAGTAGCTGCCTCCCCATCGTGGGGTTCATGCTGCGGAAGTCCAGGCCTTGGTGGAGGCGGTGCTCGTAGAGCGTGGCGGGCGGCGAGGGCGGCATGAAGAATCCGCCGCCGCCGCTGCCGCTGCCTACGCCGAGGCCCCACGGGCTGTAGTGCGGGAGTGGGAGTCGCGGCAAGCGGAGCGGGTCGCGGGTGTCGGCGCGGCGCTTCCAGTCGATGAATAGGCGGTGGCGCGCGGCCTCGCCGACGCCACGGGAGAACGAGACGGTGTCCCCGGCGTCGAGGCGCTTCTCCTTGACGAATCGGCTCCAGCCCTTGGTCATGACGTAGCTCTGGCTGCTGTTCCAATAGGAGTAGCGGAAGCGCCATGGCTTCCCCACGCGGTCCTCGAAGTTGAGCAGGAGGCCCTTCTCGTTGGCCGCCGCGTCCAGCGGGAAGTACTTCTCCGCGTACTGCTTGGGGATCACCAGCCGGTTCAGCTTCCCCACGTCGCTCGGCGTCACCACCTTGTCGAACATATGCTCCTTCTCCACCACCTCCACGTCGCCGCCGCCTCCGTCACCGCTCCCCGACGCTCCGGCGCCATCTCCGGAGCGAAAGGGAGGGCTACATCCTGACGCAGACACGGACGCCGCCGATGCCGATGCCGATGCCGATGCGGAAGCCGCAGAAGATGACGCAGACGCAGTGGCGGCGGCGGCGGCCGTGGCCGTCATGAAGGGGATCTCGCGCCTGGATGCCTCCTCCTGCTCCTCTTCCTTAGAAAACCTACTGCTCGTAGTGAACTCCATAGCAACTACTATCAGTTTCTCCTTCTTTGCTGTATTTCTTGCTCCTCCTTTCGGCCACCTGCTTCTTCTTCTTCTTCTTCCTCCTTTTCGCTTGCTACCTTCTGCTGTAATGAGCAGCAGCTGAGTGTTCGAGAATAGAGTAGACAGACACTGTTGCTGAGATGCTAGCTAGCTATAGGGTACTAGAGAGGGGATCTACCTATGTACGCGTGTATGTTTTATTGTTCCTATGAATTCCTATTCTTGAGCTGTGTTTTGCACCAAGCAATCAAGCAAACTAAGAGAGGGAAGCAGAGAGGAATTAGGCATGCAGTGTTTGCATTGACGCCTGTGCGCGTCTAGCTTTGGGAAGTGGTAGGAAGAGAGAACCAGGGAGAGGAGAGAGAGAGGAAGAGATCGAGGCGGAGATGGCCAGATGGATGGAGATGGAGATGGTGGTGGTTAATATTTGTGGCTAGCGCTGTGGGCTCTGAGGAGGCTGCAGTTCCTTCCACAAGGGAAGAGGAGGGGAGGCCACTGCCCTAGAAGATTAGTGGAAGTCGATCGACTAGTGGAAGTAGTTAGTAGCTTAGTGAAGTGAGCTTCTTTCCAGCTTTACTGTAACTGTACTCTATGTTCCTTTTCTTTTATGGAGTTTAGACAATTGTTTAGCATGAAACATTCAGTTTCCCTAGAACTCGGGAAAAATTTATTTGTTCCAAACGGACTTTATAATTAGCTAAGAGTTTTTTCTTTATCTTTCTCTTTGTGAAAGTAGCAGCGTTGTAAGTATATAGAGAAAGAGCTTGGGAAAGTGGGCTATACTGTACAGCGTAGTGTGTAGCTTTATAAAGGGGCTGAGACCTGAGAGGGAGGGAGAGGGGTGGGGTCCATGAATTACCGGGTTGGGCTCATGTGAGCTCGTCCTTGTCACATACGGGTATCAAATATCACACGCCTGCCTACAGCTTGGCTACCCGATGGAGGGATGCTAGCTTGTGTAGACCTAGTTCCTAGATTGGGCCTGATCTCAACACTCAATACCCATCCATCAAGGGGATTTTGTTGTTTCTAAATGGAAAGGATTTTGTGATAATTGCATGATGTGTAATGAAAAGATTGCCTGCCTCAAGGATTTAAAAGAACTTCAACGCTTCTTGCTTATTATTGGCCAATAGGTATCAGTTGGGAGATATATGTATGTCTTGTACAAAACAACAGATTAGTAGTACATATCCCAGAAGTTTAATGACCTGAAAATCTTAAGAATATTAATGTGACAGGATACATCCAGTACTGGTAGTCACACGATAAACTACACGACATGGAAGTAAATATTGTGTAGTAATATTAATTCAATAGGTTAAATGACGATCTTGAATTTAGTTTTACATAAGAGGCAACAAATAAGAGATGGAACAAGAACATTCCCATGAAATAGTGTGCTTGACATGGAAATATTTGGGAATGAACATTCTGATATGGTTGGTTTGGTGTAACTCAACATCAATTAATTGGAAGTGCTGACTTCCTTAGGTCTACATAGTTGCTTAAACCGTATTGATGTTTGGTAAGGAAATATGTGAAAGAGCTCAATATAACAAGTGTGCACCTATTTTCTTGCGAAAAGTCATACATTTCGTTGGAAGAAATATTTTGCTCTAATTTTCCTCTGTAGTTCACCGAACCACATTCCTAGGGCAATGTGGCAAGGGCATTTACCGGTGTTGAGCTTGTAAGACCAACAATGAGGTTGATGACGAGAACAATCACATCGTGTGGTAGGATAACCAATGGTTGGAGTAGGCTGACGTCATTTACAAAGATGTTGGTCAGGGACAACATGGAAGGTGGGGGAGGTGGGCGGTGCCAATGGCGGAAGAAGCTGCTTCTGGAGATCACTACCAGAAACCATTTATTTCTCAAGTGTCTATATTTTTACCGAGTGTCGAGTCACGGATAATCCCGAGTGTTTTATAGGGCACTCGGGACGAAGTCAAGACTCGGTAGAAATAATTTTTCGAGTGTTTTATAGTACACTCGGAGATGAAGACGGAGACGATGTCGTGTAATTGAAAGCGAGATATCAACGTGGTGCGAACGGGTTAAATAAAGTCCGAGTGCATATGTCTTGTATACACTCGGGAGATTAGATGACAC
>JAYEVD010000645.1:0-91701 GCA_036346405.1 Phyllostachys edulis
GTTTTAGATATGTGGTTGTCGTTGAAATGTTCTTTATGGTGCGGTCGTCAAATATAAAAGCGTCGCCAATTTTAAAATTTACTATGGTTAAGGTACTATTATGGAGGGTCATGGGGATTGATTTGCGTTATTTCAATCGGCGATTGTGCCCCTACCAATACCGGAGCGGCGTACATGGGTATTGTGATGCGATGGTTGTTCCACATATTCCAAGTAGACCGTGATGTGTAGATCGACATTGAGTTGCCTTACCCATGGTGCTAACCCACATATTGGGAGTTAGTGCGGTGAAGGAACAAATTCATGGCGATCATATGTACGCATGGCGAGGAGGGAGGGTGGAAATTGGTCCTTCTTGCCTAGGCATATGCCAAACCCACTCCTCCATCCACGGCTGAACAAGAAGGAGGTGCTGATGCCAAAGAAGAAGTCGGGGACTCCAGCCACAGCACGGCGCACACAATAGCTGAAGCTCCCGGAGTTGCTGATGCTGTCGATGAACACCTTGTGGAAGTAGCTCCTTCGGTCAGGCAAGCTAGTGGTCTTGCTAACGAGGGTGAGGAGGTGGAAGCCGTAGTGCAAAGGATGGATCTCGAAGACCAGGACTACATGGTATTATCTGAAGATGAAGGTTCCGACAACGAGGATGATGTGGAACAACAGGCGGTTCCATCCGAGTGGAACACATACCAGTTTGGAAACCTCGTCGTCAACGAAGGCTCCCGTGTGCCGTGGGAGTACGACCAGAGCGAGGTGAGGCTAGAAGCTATGTACAAATGCAAGGAGGCCGTGCAGGAGGCTGTCAAATTCTGGGCCTTGTCGGTGCGACGCACATTCACAGTCGTCAAGTCTGCCCTAAGATGCTACGACGTGAAGTGCGACATAGAGGGATGCCCTTGGCGAGTGCATGCATTGCAGCCTAAGTGAGACACCTACTGGAAGTGTTCTATAGTGGTCTCTCACACATGCGTCGTTTAAGTCGATGCTGTCCACCGAACTTTGTCATCGAGCTTCATCGCCAACCTCATGTATACGGTGAGATCGTGGATAATCTAGATTTTGAGCCACGATCTATCATTGAGCGATTGAGGCAAGGTTTGATACACAATCGGCTATGCCAAGGCGTGGAGAGCAAAATAGAAGGCATTGGAATCAAGGTTCGACATGTTCGAGGATTCCTACCACAATCTCCCCAGGCAACTCCGAGTCATACAAGACATGAATCCCAGCATTCATATCAACATTCAAGACACCACGCATCCGAAGTGGGCCAATAAGAGGGTATTGCAGCGAGCATTCTTCGCCTTTGGTCCATACATCAATGCATTCCGGCACTGCCGTCCAATTTTGTGCGTAGATGACACCTTCCATTGGAAAGTACAAAGGCGGAATCTGTTGCAATAGCAACGGATGGGAACAATCAAGTTCTTCCCGTGGCATTCGCTTTCGTTGAACGTGAGAACACAGATAGTTGGTTGTGGTTCTTGAAGAATACGATGATTTCTGTTGTGCAAGACTGTCCCAACGTATGCCTCATAATGATCGGCATGCAGGCCTGCTGCGTGCAATAACTCAATTGCAACAAGGAGAGAACGTACCACTTCTATAGCCGAATCTGCAGGGCAGGTGGTGCATGAGGCACTTGGGTGCAAACTTCTACAAGCAGTTCTGCAACAAGGACTTGATGAACATGTTCAAGCGGTTGTGCAATCAGAACCAACAGTGAAAGTTCGAAGCACTCTGAAATATTCTGGATGAGCGGACCCAGACGTACAGAAGAGAGGCAGTGAGAAGGGCTGCCCTAAGCGTTGACCAGGCCCCTGAAGTATTTCCACAGCTACCCACAAATGCTCCCAGATTGACGAGGAGTACGAGGGCGTAGGTGAAATACTTCTCAAACTGGATTGAGCACGAGCCTAAGGAGAAGTGGTCGCTGCTACATGATAGGGGTGGTGCTCAATATGATGTCATGATAACCAATCTAGCCGAGGTGTACAACTGGGTCATGCGCGGCGTAAGGTGCCTCTCTTTGGTTGGAATTGTGGAGGCAATTCTCTGCGGTACGACAAACTACTTTGTTGACAGAAGCAACAACGCGTCGCTCGCTATGGCAAATGACAGAGTACTCTACTCCGCCATGGTCACCAAGTACATGGAGGAGAAGGGCAAGAAGGGTGAGATGCACCGGGCATTCAAGATGGGCACAAGGGAGCTTCGCTTCGAGATAATGTGCAGGGATAAAGGACACCGCGTGATGAACCGTGAGAGGGTCACCCACGAGTGCACACTACGCCGCGGTAGTTGCATATGCACTTACAACAAGCCCTATCTTCTACATAGGCTCTGCTCCCATGTCATGGTCGCATGTTCGACGGTGGCGCAGCATCCCGACCAGTACCTCTCTGAGTATTTCACCAAGGAGGTGGTGATGCAAACCTAGAGTGGGGAGTTGTATGGTTACGCTGTGGTTGGCCATTTCACTGGCCATCCAACCTGTGAGCAACTAATCTAGGCTGCGAACATTGATAGGCTCAAAGGAAAGGTTGGCCGGCGACAGGTACGACACATCAGGAATGACATGGAGGAAGCAGAAGCCGGATGGCGTACGAAGAAGTGCTCCATTTGCAGGGAGTCTGAGCACACCTTCAAGAAATGCCCCAAGAGAAATCCCCAGGATGAAGGAGACATCAGCACTCCGGACGTCACCGCGGGGACCTCATCTGGTCGCCCGACTCGAGGCAGTCCACATGGGGGACGTTGAGGTCGCGACCACAAGAAAGCACGGATAGTAGTAATATGTTATTGCCAATATTCTAAATTATTATTTTGATTTGAAACAAATTAAGTGTTATGACGTTTTGCTGAATGTTATGTAATATCAGTGTGATTTATCGTAGTTTTGATAGTAATGGCAAATTCACATTTGTTTCCTTATATAATATTCAATGCATGTACATGACCATGTGTATGAATTTCTGGACGCATCACAATATCACTTACCTTCCTCGTCTGAATTATTGATACCTCAATCGTCCTCACAAAATTCTTGAAATTTACCACACTAGAACAACATCTGTTGATCACAAAATGTTATTATGAGTCTAATGATTTAAATCTTGTTTAAAATATATGAAAATCACAAACAGATCAATCAGTGTAGGGTTTAAGGTAACTACCGTTAATTCAAATGGTGACAGGTACCTGGACTGGCGATAGGGGGCAAGAGGGTCCCTGTCGCTAGTTCAACTGGCGATAGGGAGTTATTTTTTGTAATTTTTTTTGGGACGGCTATTTATTTTGCAAATATCTTTTAAAATTATATTATTTTTTAAAAAAATTCCTTACATTAGTACGAGATTTTATTACAAGCACGAGCTTAATGTAGAAGTCAAGAGAAAACAGATCTTACAACATAAAACCAGTCACACGGTTACAGCACACATGCCCCTCTTGCAAGAGAAAAACGTGTATTACCACAAAGGATTAGTTTGGTAAATGAATTATATCTTCACTGCTCTTGCATTTTTTTTATTCGATGTTTTAGAATATACGCGGTCAAACTTACTAAAATTTGCCTACCAGTATATTTGAAATCATCAAGATGGGACATGTGAAAACCAAATCACTATATTAGTTATTCAAAGTACTTTATAATATTATAGTTTTCTTCATTTATATAATACAAAGCTTTATAAAATAATGGTTAAAGTCACGTCTCAGAGGGCATAAACGGAGAGCATAAAAAGGTCAATAACAGCAAATAAGAAAAGAAGCATAAAAGCTGGGTAGAGGCGGAAGCCTTCCCTGCTGCAAGTGGTCAGTAGCATTGTGAGCGTGTTTGGATGGAGGCCCGAGGAAGAGTTATCTAGCCGGAGTCCTTTCCTAGTAGCTGCCGTAGCTTTGTTTGGTTTAGAGCCTAGGTGTGTTTGCCTAGCAGGCAAGAAGCCAGACCCAGACGCTGAATTTGGCCGCCTGGCTCCTAGGCTTGCGTAAAAAAGTGATTAGCTAATTGAGATTAGAGTAGCTAATTGAGATTAGAAGTTAGTTAAGAAATCATTTTCATGCTATTTATTTCTAAACCATCTCAAGATGTTATTTTTTAACTTTATATTTTCTCTAGGCTCAGGTTTTCAATCAAACACCATATCTCAGAAGCATGCGTAAGCATAAAAATTATCTCTTCTCACTACCTTCCTTGACACCAATTTTTTTTCAGATATAAAGCTCAGATCTCAATCCAAACAAACCTTATGTTAGTGGCCGTCGTGCCAATAACAACTCCGGCTACTAAAATGGGCAGTGAGCACTGGTTCGTTCCGTGGGCTTGGACGGTAGGGGGGCGGCGGGCGCGGGCTCCTTTTTTCAAGGCTACACTTTGGTAGGCAGCAGGTTGTGGAAAAGCAAGCCCAAATGCCCTAGCCGAGAGCCCCATCAAGCCCACAAGAAAGCCCTTCCCCTTTTCTTCCCTTCCCATCGCCCACCATTTAAGCACAGTAGTCGACCCCACCCCTCCACCTCACCTCGGATCCCATCGCCGATCGCCTCCACACCCAAACCCTACCGGCTGCCGTCTACCCTCCCATGGCGGGCCAGCCGCGCGACCGCGCGGCCCGGGCCGCCCGCAAGAACCGCGCCGCCAGGACGGGGCCGGTGGCCGCGGCGGCCTCCGAGGACGCGGTGCCGTGGGGCCGCGCCACGGCGGACGAGCTGGAGGAGCGCCTGCTCAAGAAGCTGGAGGACGCCTACGCGGCAGCGCTGGCCCGCCTCGCCGACCTCGGCTTCGCTGAGGACGCCGCGCTACGCGCCGTCCTCCGCGCGGGCCACTGCTACGGAAGGCTCGACGACACCGTCGCTAACATCGTCGCCAACGCCCGCGCCTTCCTCTCCGACCCCGTCCTCGCCGGCAGGGCTGGTGGCTTCGCCGACCTCCGCCGCCTCGAGGAATACTCCCTCGCGGGGCTCGTCTGCCTCCTCCAGAGCAGCCGCCCCACCCTCTCCCGCGCCGAGGCCATGTGGTGCCTCCTCTCCACCGATCTCCGCCTTGAGCAGGCCATCTCCATGGCTGCCTCCCTCACCGATAAGCCCTCCCCCGCCACTGCCGCTGCTGAGAGTGACGAGCTTCCCCCCGCCTCCCCCGCCCCCGGACAGCGTGGCTACTGCCATTGCCATGCCACCACAGCCGCCGCGACCCCGGAAACCACCCTGTTTAACCCTGAAACCTTCATGCGACTTGCGATGAGCCAGAACCCTGCCACCGCGGCCGGTGTGGTCTCCTGCATCAAGACCGCATGGTCACGGTCCAGCGGTGCTGCCCCAGACAGGCAACCCAAGCAGTCCTTTACTAAGAAGCTCTCCACCGAGGAGCTTATCGAGTCTGTCGTGGTGGAGCTTGAGTCGCTGAACATTGACAAGAAGGACCCACCTGATGCGAAGCCTGAACCCAAGAACGAGATGGTGCGTGACCTCATTAAGCAAACGTGGGAGATGGAGGTGCTGCTCAAGGAGCGCAAGGAGTGGGCGCAGCAGAAGGCGATACAGGCTGCTCGCAAGCTTGGCGCTGATCTCACTGAGCTGCGCTGCGGTTGGAGCATGATGAGAACCAGCGGCGCAAGAAGGAAAAGCAGGTGATGGAGGATGATACAATGAAGCGCCTCACTCATCTGGAGAATGAGCTGAAGAGGAAGAGTGGGCAGCTTGACCGGAGTAATGCAACAGTGCAGAGGCTGGAAATGGAGAGTGCGGAGATACGTGCCGAGATGGAAGCTGCGAAGCTGAGTGCATCAGAGTCTGAACAGCAATGCCAGATGCTTCTAAGGAAAGAGAAGAAGGATAGCAAAAGGCTTGAACTGTGGGAGCGCCAGAAAGCGAAGCTGCGGGAGGAGATTGCTGAATGCAAGACAAAGATTACACAGGTAGACAGGGAGCTTGCTGAGGTCAACAAGACAATAAAAAATATGGAGGTGAGTAAGAACTTGCACAGTTCATCATTACTGTTCCTTTAGTGCCATAAATCTTTATATGCTTCTGTCTTGTTATTCGCTGGGAAGTACATAATTGTGGTCAACTGTTTTTTTTTTCTTCTTTTTGATATGAAGCGTAGGGATTCCATTAGCTTGTGTGCACAGCTAATTAAGCTGGGCATTGCACCAGTTACAAAATCTGGGAATCAGTCAAGCCACAGTTCGGCATTCCGATCACCAAGACTACCAAACACAGCCAGTTCTTGGCCCACTATATTACACAAACGAGGACAGAAACTAAATTTAAAAACATCAAACTGAAAATGAGGAAGCCTGATCATCTTTGCAACAATATAATGGCAATAAAGTAGGTATGACCCTGATGGTTTATTGGGTGGTTATAGGAGATATAATCGGTGGTAATAGCTAGATTTGTTAAGAAGCCAAAGATTAAGACATGAAAGTATTCCGTGTGTTCCCATGGTTGTTTCCACAAGAAAGTGGCTGACATATTAATCTGGTCCACGTTTAACCATAAGATGACCAAACTTAAACGTAGTTACCGGGGTCCCCTCCCCTGGCACTTATTGCTCTGCATACCGTATGCTGTGCGAGATCAGAGGTCCAAGATAAGTTTGATTCAGTCAGTGTTAACATTGCAAGCTTTGCTGGCCCTGTTGTTTGAATTGATTGCATTTATAACTAAAGATATCGCACCACCTGTTGGTATTGATGGTGAAACACTAAAATGAGAAATATTTTTTAGCAAGTTGGAAACAAGATACTGCAGCGAGAATGCTGTTAATGCTACCTTTGTTTTCAGCAAGGCAATAATGTGGTTACTGACCCCGCCTTTGCTGCCCAGTATGTGCTGGTTTGACTTAATTTCTAATAAAATAGGATTTATTTCACACCTCTATTTCTGTTTCCTTTTTTCTCTTAACAGTTCTTGCTTCATGCTAATTTGACATTCTGACCCATTATTGCAAACCTTAATCCTCTATTTCTGATCACGAATGTCTTAGAGGTTTGTGCAAATTACATTATTGGTATTGCATAGTTATCGAGTTGTCGTGTCTAAGAAATCCCTATTGGGGATTTCAGACAGGCTGTTCTTGTTTTCTAGATTTATAATATAACTGGTTAAATACTTTGTACTCTACACACATACTTTCATATTCATACTATAACTTCATTCCCTAAAATTAAACGCCATGAGTATAAGAGCTAAAACTGTTCTGTATATCTGCTGATCTGAACATTTAGCTCATTGGTCATTGCCATTTACATACAATACTATTATGCGTCATAGTTTTTTTGATTCATCACTTCTTTTAAAAGTCTCCATTCATAATTTCTTGATGTACCAAAATTATTCGTTGTGCTAGGCATAGATATGTTGAAGGTTTTTTAATGCATGTTTTTTTGGTGTGAACGTGTCAAGATATAGAGAGTAGAACAATATGTTGTATGGCTAGTGCATATAGAGCACATAATTGTATGCCTGTGCATTGGTGGTTTCTACTTTTCCAATCTATATTTTTTATGCAGGCTTCATTCTGTGGTTTTATAGTTCATATTACTAGTACTGAGATGTTTAATATTCTGCACATTGTGGGTAAGAAGCTATATTCAGGATGGAATGAGAAGCGCTGACTTCTGAGTTAACACTCGTAGGGTATTCATATTTGATATGGATTGTCTTTAACATTATGCAGGCTCAATTGTTGTACCAGTTATGGTTCTGAGAGCAGCTCTAGGATTGCTCTATTCATTTCAGTACTTTGACTAAATGACAGCGAGAGCTATAACTTGTTGAAGTATAAGTGAATTGTCCGTCTTTCCTCATCAGCTTAAGCTTTTGGGTGAATTGGTTGATGCATGCAACTCAATATGGACCCGGCTAGCGCAATTAAGAAAATAATTGCAGCCCATTTCTATTCCACGTCTTAGGCCTGAAGGAGTCTACACGTGAGGGGGAGTGTTGAAGTATAAGTGAATTGCCCGTCTTTCCTCATCAGTTTAAGCTTTTGGGTGAATTTGTTGGTGCATGCAACTCAATATAACTGTTGCCTAACAGATTGATTTGTAACATGTGTATGGTTTGCAGAACAAAATACGAGAAGACGTAAGAGCCACAGAAGAAAACTTGGCGCTTGTGGAACAGGAACGTGCGAAGCGGGAATCTGCCAAAGCTAATGCTGATCGCCGACTTGAAGAAATTCGTCAGAAGACAGAAGTCGAGTCCCGGAGCTACAAAGATGACCTCCGGACGCTTCAGGATGAGTTAGCCCGTTTGCAGAAGTCAATGGGTGCAAACCAGCCAATGGTTCCATCAAACCACCCTCCTGGTACGACTGATCGAAACACAGTGCAGGCACCGAAGCAGCCCAACCAGAGGCCACCACCCACATCCAACAGGCCCCAAGAGCCAACCCAGAAGATAAGCCGTCGCAGGGACTGTGTGATCTGCAACAGGGAGGAGGCGTGCATGATCTTGCTCCAGTGCGCACATCAGGTCCTGTGCGTCGGCTGCAACAAGCGGCACGAGGAGCAAGGCGCGGCTCGCTGCCCTAGCTGCAATGCCAAGATCGAAGGGAGGATCAGGGTTTTTGGTGCCACCTCCAACTGAGGCACCGGGTGGTGATGCTGCTGTGCCTTGGTTTTCCTTGGGGTGAAGAAGATTTGTGGTTGCTTTTGTTTTTACCTCCATTACTGTGAAGAAGAAAGTGGTATAGGTCTCCACTAGAGCAGTTTTACCTTGCTTCAGCTGTTCATGGGTATATGCTACGCTGAACTATAATCAAACCCCTTTGTTTGGGAGAATTTTTTTAATAAATAATCTATTTTTTATTCGGAAATACAAAAATAATACCGCTTAATTTTTTTTACAGAAATAATCCGTGTCGTCGTACGGTTGGACGAGTCGTGTAAGTCGCCCAACTGTATTGCGACAAACCTTCAAGTCGCCCAATAGAAAGACGATTTAAAGGTTCGAGGCGTAGTCGTTTTATGGAATGGCGATTTGAAAAGAGTTGCCATACGGTCGAGCGAATAGGTGGCAGCTCAATCCAAGTCGTCCAACCGTATGGCGACTTGGGGCAGCTATAAAAACCGTGTGCGGCCGAACCGTCGCTATTCCACCGAGCGAATCGATGCATTCAGAATTGAGAGGAAAGAAAAAGAGGAGAAGGAGAGGAAAAAAAAGAGGAGGGGAAGAAGAAAAGGAGGGAAAAGAGGTTCTTCGTTTCGCATCGACGACTAGGACGGTAAGTTTGTAGTATTAATTTGTACAAGTTTATTTTTGAAACCATGGTAGGTTAGCAAACAACTTTATGTGTAGTGATATATTGTTAGCAAATATTTAGAGATGGCATGATTAATTAGTAACCATGGTACGTTAGCGAGCAACATCGTGTGTAGTGACATATTGTTAGTAAATGTTTAGAGATAGCATGATTAATACAATTAGTTTAGAAGTTCGTATGAAGGAAAAATGAGTTAGTAAACATAAATTTAGTTGTACTATTCCGCGTGCTGCGCTAATTGCGTACGGGCTAGATGAATGATAACATGTTACTTCTCTATTATATAAACATGTCGATAACCCGTGCATTCGCAAATGCTAGTTTATAGAATGTTAAATACATGTATTTTTTTTACAATAAAGAATTGAAAACATTTACTTCATAGTTTTGGTTGGATTAAGGAATCACAGATACATGGTTCGAAACACGTATGATTGTCAAACATGTCAAATTTTGTTTTTTTCCTGAAAGTTTCACCCATTATAAATATACATAGTAATGATGATGTATTAAATATTTCGTAATCCATAGTAGTCGGTACAGGCATTAACGTAATATAGCCTTTCGTAGGAAAAATTATGTCTTTACCACATGGGTTTCATGAAATTGTATATGTATTACTATTGTGTTGGAGCAAAGTCTTTAGGTGCCACTAAGAACATATCAAATATGATTTATTTCCCATTGGAATATAATTTAAATGCTTAAGTAATATGAATGCTTTTAATTTCTTAATTTGCAGGTATGGCTCAAGACCTTAGTGGTTTGGATTGACATTTTAGTCTGCTGAACCGGTTGGTCGACGTGCAGCACCGCGCGAGCCGTCGTGTGCCTCATCCGGTTGGCGGGACGGCAGGCTGGTGAGTTGGGGGTGGTTAAAGACGCGGACACCCGAGCGGGCTGGACACTAGACCCTGTTGGGTAGAGAGGTTTGTCCATAAGTTGTGCCACTTTTTGAATCGTGTCGCACTATGTACTTACTTCTTCGTGCATTGTAGGTGAGTCGTTCGGCCTTCTACCTCTCGCACGGATGGTAGAGGCCACCGAAGAGGAGACGTGATGCAGTCGATGACGATGGGGAGGTCGAGCGGTCCGGGAGCGATCCACGACGATTCCCGTTCGACCGGTCGCTCTGGCCGCCTGGTGGATCGTTGGCGGCGAGGCGCACACCTTCCACCTCCTCTCGGGAGATGGCCCCTACTCTACAGATGTCGCGATCTTTGCTCGGCTTGCCTATCGCGAGAGCCCTGCATTCCGTCGGACACGGTATCGTGGCGTGGCGCCTGTTGGACGAGTTTCGGGGGTTCTTGGGGCGGAGGCAGCGCCTCCGTGCCGACTTCTCGGGCGGCGATGGCATGGCGCTCTGCGGTGGCTTCGCGATTTGCATGCGTATACTACCTATTTTTCATGTTTAGCGATTCATTGAGGCCTAGCCATATGGCGGGCTTACTAATTATTCGTTTCTCGTAGGTCGGCGAATGATCCTGACCCGCCATCGACCGGTGTCGCGGCACACAGGCGTACTGTTGTGGCTCTTGGTGGGTACTATTTACCAGCCGACCACGGTGACTCGTCGGCGCCCGTCTCGTGTAAGTGCGAGGCCATCGCTAACGGCGAGCTAGAGATCGATTGGAGATCGGCCGTACTTGCGCGACGTCTGGCGGCATGTGCGTCGTCTTTGTAGGGCAAGCCCGCATCTATCCTCACAGTGCCCCCTCTGCTGCGGTTGTGGTCGTTCAGCGCTTTTCTCTCGGACGGCCCATCTTTGTAGACTTCGGACCGTCTGGCGTGGACATGTACCATGGGGACGCGGTGGGCCGGCCGACCGTAAGGTCCCTTTGGTGCGTGAAGCGGTACATACTTCCCTATATTTTTCTTGATCGTATTACGGGTAATCCTTTGTAACCTCTGTTACGCCCGCGAGTACGGTATACTGCGTCACGAGTCACACGTCGCGTCTGAGCACTTTGTGGAAGCGATTGGACCGTCTCACCACCGACGGCGTGCCTTTGGGAGCCGTACTCGTCGAGAGGCGGAGGCCCGTGCTCCCGCGGGTTGTCTTCCTTGTCTTTGGTGTGGCCGGTGTCTTGGCGGACGCGAAGGAAGTTCGTCTTCGGCGTGTTCGCCGAGGACTACGCATGCTGCAGGTGATCTGGCGATTCGGCCTCCGCCGAGTTGTTCCGATTCTGTCGGGCGAGGTGCTGAGTCGACCCACACGTGAGTTACATGCAACACATGTTCACATATGTTTTGATATTTACGTAGCGGTGGCTTCTAATTGCGGTGAGTGCGTTTCGCGAGCATAGTAGGAGGGTGGCACCGGGGCGCGATGGCGGGCAAGATGGAGCCGTGGGTGGCACGATGGGCGAACGCCCACGAGGCTGCGTGCGGAAGGGCGGCCGTCTGACCCAGTCGTCTGGCAGTACCTTCGCTTAATCGCCCGCGAACACGCACTAAGCTGGTGCATGTCGTCGACCCTCCCCGCTCGCGTGCGTGCAAGACCAAACTCCTACCCTCTGCACTTAGCGCGGGCGTGCACCTCGCGGTACGTAAAATCGTGTTTGAAAATGTCTGCGTACTGTTACCTGAATTATAGGTTTGACGCTTTGACATACTCCTTGCGAACAGACATCAACGTCGGGGTTGCGGCGACAGACGGATCGATCTGGGCAGGATCGGCATTGGTGCGGAGGCCGCGTGTGACGAGCTAGTGCAGTTTGTTCGTTGGGCCCGCAGTGCGGCGAGGCGATGCGTGGTCCTGACGTCGTGCAGGGCGGTACAGGATGTGGCCTCGTCGGTGCAGGAGGTGGGCTCGTCGGTTCGGGAGGTGGCCTCGTCGGTGCATAGGTCGAGGGCGCCCGTCCCTGACCAGTCGGCGAGCTCGGGAGAACACGTCCGTGCCCGCTGCTGCGCTAACGCTGGCGGCTGAAGGTCCGGGTGGGCGGTGGCACGCACCCCCGCCGCCACGTACCACCGCCACCGGCGTCGTTACAAGAACACCTACCGAGCGCCAAGCGGTATGTTCTCATCCCCGACCCGTCCGGACAGTATGGTGGGTATGACATCCCGCACTTTGCCTACCAGTTAGGTATGTTTCCTCTCTTCAGGTTTGCGATCGTCGATATATTATAGAGATTAACATTATTTGCTATGCAGGTGCTGTTTTCCAGCCGGCACCTCAGTTCTCCCCGCACGAGGACGTGGATTAGTACTTCGCGGAAGCACCCAGGGAAGTCCAGGGGGCAGCTAAGCCTGCACTTGTCGAGGTTATTTCCATTGAGCAGCTTAGCGGGCCCCCAGTGATCACGCAGCAATAGGTGGAGTTGACCCCCCTGGGACCACGGATCGGCAGGGCTCCTGGCGCCTTTCCTGTCTGGGCCCGGCCTAAACACCCGTGCCGGAAGCCAAGCGGGCGTATTGCTGGGCGCGGACCAGGTGTGGGACGTGGCGACGATGGAGGAGGTGCTGTGGGTGGCGCAGCGGGTGGCCAGTAGGGGGTTTACGTATTCTGTGTTTACGTTTTGTATGTCGTAGGTACTATGACATGGTTGTCTATGCATTCCCTCTACCGTTGTTGTATAACTTGTATTATGTGTTGACGTATTCTCCTTCGTAATTACTATGACATGGTTGTCTATGCATTCCCTCCAGCATTGTTCTATTACTTATTAAAATATTAGTTTCGAATCGTTCGTGAACTAGTCGGGCCAGTACTTACTGCCGAGTCGTCCAACGGTTCAGCGACTAGTTCGCGTGTCGCTCAACCCTTGGGCCAGCACTTCCTGCCAAGTCGTCCAACAGTTCAGCGACTATCAACCGTTGGGCCAGTACTTACTGCCAAGTCGTCCAACGGTTCAGCGACTAGTCCACGTGTCGCTCAACCGTTGGGCCAACACTTCTTGCCAAGTCGTCCAATGGTTCAGCGACTAGTCCACATGTCGGTCAACCCTTGGGCCATCACTTACTGCCAAGTCATCCTACGGTTGAGCGACTACACGGTCATATAGAAAGCCAGCCCAGGTCCCGTCATCGTTTCTTTCACCATTTCTCTCGGCGGACAAGCATAGCAGATCGAGAGAGGAGAACAAGGGGAGAAGGTAGGGAGAGGGAGAAGCAGAGGAGCTCGAGAGAGGGAGACAAGAGGAGAGGAGCTTGGGAGAGGTACACAGCGAGGAGCTCGAGAGAGGGAGACAAGAGGAGAGGAGGAGAGGAGCTTGGGAGAGGTACACAGCGAGGAGCAGAGCTCGGGAGAGGGCGGTTTGGGAGGAGAGGAGCTTGTTGATACGAAGAGAAGGTCTCCGCGTGAAGGTAATACTCTTGTTTGTTCTTGTTCTCGGCTACTTGTTTGTTTAGCACGTATATGGGGAATGTATGTCGAGAAATCACTAGTTACAACGTTTGTAATATTTGTAGTCATATCGGAGCCCACAAGATTGAAAGTGCATTACGGTGTTGGTACGGTTCGTGAAGGTCCGTACGGTGTTGGCCTAAGTGATTTTCCTTTAGGTTTTACACAAAAATCTAGTTTTGGTTAAAAACAAGATTCTAAGATCTAGAATTTTGGTTAGAAACTTATTTTCATTTGAAATAGGTTTTTCTTGAATCAAAACCTTTGAAAAACATTTAGAAATCATTCGTATACATTTTGCAACTAGTTTTTCAAAGTTTATACTAATAATTTCAAAATTGACTTTTGGCTAAATGGCTCATTTTGAGAAACAATACTAGCACTTAATTTATTTGGGCACACTTAGGGATGTGGTATACATGGTTATGATTTAGCACTCCCCCTTAATGTGCCACATCCATCTTGCTCAAGATAATAATCAAGATTATGAGCATGAGCAAGAACACCTCTTTTACAAGATTTTTCATGAAATGCAACCTACACAAGGTAAAGGGTCTAGATACTTCAATGTAAGTACTTGTTACCGAAATGGCATTGGCTTATGATATGACATGATCATCCTTAAGCTTGGCTCCAATTTTGCATATGGTGGATTTCACTTCTTCATATATGAGCCAAACATCCAATACCTCTCCAAGTACCTATTTAATCATTTAAGCACCTTTTGGTACCCACACTTGGTTGGGTCCTTGAATATTAGTCACAATAGATTTGGGCACCCAAATGGTCCTAACAATAGTTTTATGTGAGCTAACATTCCTAGCAAACACATTGCCATTTTTATCTTTCCTAAGCAAATAATGATCATTGTAGCTAGTTGGCTTAGGAGTGATACCTTTGGGACATTCCTTACTAAAATGTCCTTTTCCCTGGCAATTGCAGCAAGTAAGGTTTTTGCTTCCCTTTGATGTCTTCTTATCTTGCTCAACACCGGTTTGCCTCTTCTTTGATGACATTACTTGTCATCCATTTGATTTGGGCACACCGAGGCAATATGACCATTCTTCTTGCGTCCAAAGCACTTGATATTGTTGAATTGTTTTCCTCTTTGCTTTGGGTTGCTCTTCACTTTCTTCTTGGTGACGAAATCAAATCCTCCCTTGTCATTTTTCTTATTAGGGCACACGGAAGAAATGTGACCCTTCTCATGACAATTAAGGCACTTAATATTCTTCGTGTGTCTTGTATTGTGTCTCATCTTGCTATTCTCCTTCTTCTTCTTGGGAGTAAAGCCAATACCACTCTTATCTTGCAAGCAAATTTGCTTGCTCAATATTTCATCGAGAGTGGCCTTCCCTTTGGAGCTTCTTTCCAAGTCAATTGTCAATTTCTTGACTTGGGCCTTGAGCTCATTATTTTCCTCTACAAGGTTAGTATCACAAGACATAGAGGAAATAGAAGCATCTAATTTTGAGCAACAAGGCATATCAATTAAATCATCACAAGAAGTGGATACATTGACTTTAGATGAATTGCATGATATAGGAGCAATACAAGGCAAATCATCTAATAGATCACATGTAATCCCTATATCTACTTTAGAGCTAGTATAGCTTTTAAGAAGGAGGGTTTCATGTTCATTCTTTAGAACATCATAATTATTTTGAAGTGAGACATACTCATTCTTCAAAACCTTGAATTTAGATTTCTCCTTTCCTAAATAATCATTTAGTTCTTCTAGCATATCTAACAACTCATCATATGAAGGTTCATTATTATCGTTTACCTCCTTTTTACCTTTAGCCATAAAGCAATGAGGCGATGTAGATGGAGTTGATGTGTCATCATCGTTGGAGCTAGAAATTGAGCATTCTTCTCCCGACGTCCACTCTTGTATGCAATCCTCATTAGTTGAAATGGACCTTTCATAATATTCTTGAAGATAAGTCCACATCTCATGAACGTTCTTGAGATCGCATATGGCATCAAACACATCTACACTCAAAGCACTAAATAAGGCATTAATTGCTTGAGCGTCGAGATGTAAGCATTTCTCTTCCTCATTTGTTGGAGCAAATTGATCCAATGGAGGAGAAAAGCCAACATCTACAATCCGCCATATATTTAGGCCTATGGCCTTAAAATAACATGACATGCGGATTTTCCAATGAGCATAATTTGTGCCATCAAATAGAGGTGCTTCACCAAGGTGCACTAAATCTCTAGTCGCCATCCTTTACTCTCTAGGCGGTTAAGTCTAGTAAATGAGAGACCAAGCTCGATACCACTTGTAAGATCGAGGAGGCCGACTAGAGGGGGGGTGAATAGGAGGTTTTAAAATTCTTTTGGCTAAAACCGATTTCTAATGCGGAAGCTAATACAAATACAGTTTTGCACAATTAAAGCCTAGAACAATTAGGTTCAACTAAGTGTGCCAACAATACAAGTCTATTGATGAAAATAACAATTAAACATATGACTTGAGCAATTCGATTCTAGCAATAGTGAATAGCACAATGAACTAATGCAATCATACACAATGAATAAGCAATTTACTACAAGGTATATAAATTACACAATGTAAAGCAAGCATTCATACACAATGAATGTAAATGCAATAGTAAGGCACAAAAATGCAAACCACAATTGACACGGCGATGTTTTACCGTGGTGATCGGAGACTTGCCGGTTTCCCCTAATCCACGTTGAGGTAAGCCCAAACCAATTGGACCGGCTCCACGAATTAAGCCAAACACCTCAATTCCACTAGTGGTAGCTCTTTCCCGCTCCGGGTAGGTGAGCTCAACCTTCACAACACACCGGCCTTCTCACAAGCTTCTTGAGAAGATCACTTAGATCCACGACGCCTCCGCCGTCTAGGTGTTAAGCAAACACCAAGAGTAACAAGCCAAGCCCCTTGCTTGACTCTCACCACGTGCAAAGAATGCACAAGCTCAAGTGGATATGAAATCCACCTCTAGATGCAACACATGCAACTAGAGACCTCTCTCCTTGCTCACAAGGTGCAACACATGCACAATTGAGAGGAGAGGCTCACACTAGCTCAAGAGAGTGAAATGGGATGCCAAAGTTGTCTCTCAACCGGCCAAGGGGTATTTATAACCCTACACCAAAAACTAGCCGTTGGGAGGCAAGCAGAAAAAAACTAGTTACATTCTGACCTTGGAGCGGTCGTACCGCAAGACTCACAAGGGCCAATACAACCGTTACAGGCGGTCGTGCAGCTCTTTTTACAAATGGTCGTACCGCAGCTCAAAATCAGCATAGACAACACTCGGTAAAAAGGTCATAACTTTTGACTCCGATGTCGGAATTGAGTGATCTTGGACTCTATGGAAAGCTTATTCAATGGGCTACACAACCCTCCTATTTGATTTGATCTCAAACACATTTTATAAAATCAAAAAGCGCAACTCCAAGAGCCACTACCATGGTCTAAGTCCAAAGAATTAGCAATAAGCAATCTTAGACCATGCCAAGGGAAAATACATGAATCCCAACAATTTGCAAAACACATTTGCAAACTTAGATCATGCCACAAGGAGTAGGTACATGGACTTCAACTATTTGCAAAACACATTTGCAAAGTATAGTCACATGCTACAAAGATTAAATGCATGAGCCTCGACTATTTGCAAAACACATTTGCAGATAATAGCATCATGCCACGGAGAGCTAGAGCAAGTGAGATTGAGTTATTGTAACATCCCAATTTTCAGAGCTTTCAAAAATATTTTAAATAAGTTGTAGTGGGAAAATTCACCATTTGGATTTATTTGATTTTAATTTAAAAGCTTAATATTGGACTTTGAGTAACAAAACAATTTAATATGATTAAAGTCAACATGAACAATGGTCAAAACTATTTTATTTGGATTCTATGAGCTTGGATATATTTTCTAGAATTTTTTGGAATTTTTCCAAGTTCATTTGCTATTTTCTATTGCTTATTCGAATTTCTGCTATTTTCTTAAAAAGAAAAAGGTAGTTAAATCTCCAAATAGTGACTGGGCCGAATCTCTCTGGCCCAACTCCTTTCTCGCGCGCCAGCCACTCGGCCCACTCATTCCTCGCCGTTGGATCAGGACTAGACGCTCAGATCTCCGCCCGCACGTGCACCTCGCTCTCTCTCTGACGCGTGGGGCCGCTGCAGGGTCGTCGTCTCCGACCAGGTCTCCTCCTCATGCCGCGCCGCGTCGCCATTGCGCTTCTGGCTCCGTCAAACAATATCGCCTTGACCCGATTTTGTCTTGCGGATGATCGCTTCTAAAGCCCTATCCTCCCCGGACTCGTTCAAACAAAATTGAAATTCAAATTCCGCCTCTATCTCCTTTATCTCCGCGAGCCCTTCTCGGGTGGTTTCAACCTCCGCCCGCCGACGCGTCGCTCCGAGGCCGCCTAGACCCTATAAGTAGCACCTCGAGGATCATCATGACCCCTTTCCAAAACCCCAAACCAATTGCCCTCTCGAGCCCTTGCTTGCCAATAATCGGAGTTTTGGCGCCGGTCACCGGAACCCTAAAACTCCGATCCTCTCGCCGTCGGTGACGCATTGCCTCGGGAGTGCACATTGCCTTCCTCGCCTTGAGCTACCCCGAGAAACCCTCGCCGATCACGGAGCCACATCGGGCGCGCCCGAGCAAAACCGAAGCTCTTCGCCGCTTGAACCTCGCCGCCGCCACCACCAATCACCCCGACCCACGAGCCGCACGCGATGGGTTCGCAATAGCGCCTCTACCCTTTGGTACCACCCACCGCCACCGGATCGCCGCCGTTCGCGGGACCATTGGGTCGATCTTGCCGCCGCCTCATGCGCCAATCACGTCACCCTCCGCCTTTCGTCGCCATCGCCTCCAGTAGCACGCGCGTGGCGACCACGTGGCCGCCGCGTCGGCGCCACGCTTGAACGCAGGTGCGCCGACCAGCCAGCCCGATCGGAGGCTCGGTGGACTTGGTCACCGTGGCCGTGCCACTAACATGTGGGTCCCACATGTCGATTTTCTTTATTATTCCTTTTCCGAAATTCCAGGGCTGACGTCATCTTGATGTCATCTTGACGCAATATTCTGATTTTTACATTAAGAAATAATTCGAATTCGAGAAAATCAATTTTAGGGTTTTCTTTAGATTTAAACTTTGAAACCCCATATCTTTTGCATCCTAACTCCAAATCAGCCCATTCAAATTTCTAAATTCATCTAAAATCAAGATCTACCTAATGGAGATTTTTAATTTTTTATAGTTGTTTTGCCTCTGTTATTTATTTATTTTGTTTTTGTGCTTCGTTTGCGAGTAGACCTTGTATTTGTTGGAAGAGTTGAAGAAGAAGGAGCTTTCCAAGACCAGGACCGATACCTAAACTTATTCCAAGGCAAGCTATACCCTTGACCATTTTGCTTCCCAGTTTTACAAAAGTATTTTAATTCAATTCTGCATCTTAATTCAAGTATTTATTTAAATGTTTTGGGTGCGATAGTTAATCCCAAATTGTTATGCCATCCTTGTGTAATTATTATGCCTGATCCTTTGTCACCCTAGTTGCTATTAGTTGGTAAATATTGTAGCACCAACGTGGGTTGGTTAGCACAGTAGATTGCTTAGCCATGCCCGAATCACTTATTCATGTGAGGCGCAATTATTAATCGACTAAGTGAATATGCAATCTTAAATAATCTGTGTGTACTATGTGTCTTTGTGGCATGTGTTGCACGTAAATCAAGCTGGGTGGTAAAAGGATTTGGATTGAGGCAAGTGGTGGATCTTTGTGTGAAATGGTGGAATCTGTGTGATCTGTGTGGACAATAATCATGTGATCTGTGTGAATAATAATCGTGTGGTGGTGTGTGGTTTAGTTGGCATGTGGAAGTCTTGCCTCGGTCAATTAAGGACCTCACCATGTGCGTCATTGAGCCGAGCCCCTGTCACGACCACATGTCATTTTGAGACAGGCCTAGCATAGTAAGATAAGGTATCACGAAATGCTTTGTTATGATTAGTGCTAGCTACACTAATTGTATCTTGTGGGTAAAGTGTACAAACTCTGCGAGTGTAATTTAATCTATTGAATAAGCGTCATGATCATGGACAATGCTCGGGGATATCACACTAGGGGTAGATTTTATTAAAAGCTGTGTGGGAAGGGAGGCTGTGTGGTTTGAATCATCGACTATGTGAATAAAATTGTCTAGGCGTGTGTGTGTCTTTGTGAAATCAAATGTTAAAATTATTGTTATCTATTTGTTTTACTGTTTTCAATCTATTCTTGGTATTCAATTGCAAACTTGCATTTACGCAAAAGAACCCGAGAATGCCTTTCCCTTGTAAAATGCCGGCATGTGTATATATTGCATTTACGTGGTGTGGCTTATAGATACGGTGTGTACTCACGCTTGTTTTGACGAATCAAGCGTAAGAGGAGGAGTCTTCACCGACTTTCGAGGACGAGTTTATCGAAGGTGCACGATCGCGAGGTCTTGATCGATCGGTTGCCTATGGTGAATCGATGGGGTGCCGCTACCGCTTTTGTTTCCATTGCTTTAATTCTCTGTTAGCCTGCGTGGCTTGAATAAATGTAAACCGACCTTAAGGTCAAAACCATTATTTATTAATCAAAGTTATTCGTTTATGCTATTATTAAGCTTGTATGGATCGATTTCCACCTTTGTTACCCTTGTGTGCACTAGCATGATCTGGGCTAGTGCATTGAACCTGAGGGTCTGAATTGTAATTTCGGGTCCCGATGAAGTGGTATCGAGCCATCTTGTTGTAGGTCTAGACCTTAGTTAGATCGGCCGTTTAAATGTCCAAACTATTTTCTAAAAGAAAATTTATCTGCAAGACTAAATTGATCGCTTAACTCCTCTCATATCTCTCTCGACTCATCTCTTGCTATAATCTCTCCTCTTTTCCTTTGTTTAAAACTTGGTTCTTACCTTTTTATGCACTGAGCAGGCCGTACCTTGGACCTTGGAGATTACAACGGAGGACTTGCCGCCGAGCTTTGGAAGCTGCTGCAGGCGCTCGGAGGCTTTGATTGCCCGATGTACCATGGCGGTGAGTACATAGTCAGCAGACGGGATCGTGGTATAGTCTGCGCTGACGGTCTCGCGCGGAAGGAACACTAGAGGCGGCCGGCCTTTGGATGTCTCGGTCGGGAGGATCACCTTCACGCAGGAATCCATGAGTCGTCACGTTTAGCCATACTCGAGTCGCCACATCTCTGAAGAACCGCAACACACTGCATTTATCGCTACCATCCCAGAGGCGCCGGGGAGATATCTGCGCGCTTTCCGTCTACGCACGGGGAAGGCAATGCCTCAGTGGTGCATCTAGCACAGTTCGCAGCTGCTCAGGAGGAGTCGCTGGAGATGGCCGCCACCGAGCTGAGGTGCGCCTATCAGGCCTGGGAAGAAGCCGAGGAGAGGATCGCCGTCTTAGAGCAAGCTCTCTACGGTCAACATGAGGTCGAGGATGATCAAGAGGAAGATTCGGAAGGACGAAGAGGATCGAGGAGATTAGGAGAATCCGGTGAGGTTGCACTGACTTGGAGGACCTGAGAGAGCTCAGACACCAGAGGAGCCAGTTGTACTGCACACCAAAGACACTGCTCCACCGCACCGATCCGGGACATCGAGAACCGATTCGCGAGGATGCCCGCTCACTTCAGAGTCTACACCGGCGGAGGCCGCGGTGGCTTTGGAGGTTTTCTCGAGTAGTAGTTCGTTTAAGTTTCAGTTTAGTCAGGCTTAGCCAGTTTCCCTTTTCAGAGTCGCCCTTTAGGCGGTAGCTTGTGTGCTTAGGTTCGCCCTATTTTCTTGTGTGCAAGTATGAGCTGCAAAGGCCCTTAGGCATTTGTTGCAGCCATGCTAGTAAGCTATTAATAAAAGGTTATTGCATTCGAGTTTCTTGAGCTGTGTTTGTTGGGTTTAATCTATTCCCCTGTCTAGTTCTAAACTCATCTCGTGCTTGCTACCTTCTCTAACCTATGGAACTTCACCAGATGGTTCAGACTCGTCACGCTGCTGCAAGTGGATCCGGCACCCCAGCACCCGATGATAATCAAACCCCCGCAGGGACAGTGCCACCCCAAGCACCACCCCTTGACTTGCAGAACTTTGGAGCCTTTATGGCAGCACAAACTCAGATGATGTATACAATGATGAACCAGATGCAAGCCATGAACAATAACAACAGCAACAATCGTCAGTGAGGAGCCCCTGTCACTCAGGGTTATCAGGACCATCAAGTTGGTGAATTCATGAGGACTCGTCCGCCAACTTTCTCTGGACATGTCTCACCAGTAGAAGCTGATGATTGGCTTCGCGTGATTGAGAGGAAGCTGCTGATCACCCAATGCAGCGATCACGAGAAGGTGTTATATGCCACTCATCAGATGGAGGGCATAGCCGCCGAATGGTGGGAGAACCTGCCACAGCGCGCATGAGGCACCGAGAATATCACATGGGAGGAATTCTCCATGACCTTTTCGCCAATATCATGTACCTGAAGGCATTATGGATCTGAAGAAGGATGAGTTCCGCGCTCTCAAGCAAGGGGGTATGTCAGTGACTGACTACCTAAATAAGTTTTCTCAACTAGCTCGCTATGCTCCGGAGGATGTCGCTCTTGTGAGGTCTCGCCTTGAACCGCTTCTTGAAGGGTTTGAACTCGGGACTACAAGTCAATCTGCTTGCCCACACCTTCCGGATTTCCGTGAGTTGATTAACAAGGCGTTGGTCATGGAGGACAAAGCGCAAGGAGCCGAAGATCACATAGCGAGGATGATTCAATAGGAAGCCACCAGCCGCAACAGCAGAGGGCAAGAGTAGTGCCACAACAGTTTACTCGTTTGCAGCCGCAGAGTTCGTTCAGAACACCTACACCGCCCTCAGCACCTCGTCCTTTTGTTCAGAATCCTCGCAACCCTACACCAGTCAACCCCACCCCCGGGAACGACAATCGGCAGAACGAACCAAGAGTATGTTACCATTGCCGTCAACCAGGGCATTTTGCTAATCAGTGTCCTCAGAAGGGAGCTATCACTCTAGTCCGCTTCAACCTTGGAGCAACACCTGCCAAGACCCTAGGTCAGTGCAGAACAACCAAAGAGTTTCTCAGGAACCAATCAACAGAGGAACGCCTCTCGGTCGATGGTTAGAGGTCGTGTTAACCACGTCACTTTGGAAGGAGCCCAGGAAGCACCAGACGTTGTACTGGGTAAGTTCTTAGTAAATTCAGTACCTGCATCCGTTCTGTTTGATTCTGGAGCTTCGCATTCGTTTGTTTCTGGAAATTTTGCAACTAAGAATAAGTTGGAAGTTATGCCTCTTAAGCGTACTCTGTTAGTCGATCGCGCTGGAAGCGAGCTAAGTTCTAATATGGGTTGTTTAGGGGCTAAGTTGCTCATAGCTGGAGTTGAGTTTCTAGCTAACCTAGTTATTCTAGACACCCAAACCATAGATGTCATCCTTAGCATGGATTGGTTAACCAAGCACAAAGCCGTGCTAGATTGTGGCCGAAGAGCCGTTACAATCGAGGATACCAAAGGAAACAAAGTGGAGTTTCTAGCTACCTCAGTGCGTAATGGACATCTGCTAGTCAATAGCCTAAAGACCGTCACCTTGGAAGATGTGCCCGTCGTCAAAGAATATCCAGATGTGTTCCCAGAAGAATTACCAGGAATGCCACCGGATCGTGACATCGAGTTTGTCATCGATCTAGTGCCAGGAACAGCCCCCATCTCGAAGAGACCCTACAGGATGCCAGTCGATGAGTTGGTGGAGATGAAGAAGCAAATAGAAGAACTTTTGGAGAAAGGTTTTGTGAGACCTAGTTAAATGCGCCATGGGGAGCGCCCGTTTTGTTCGTCAAAAGAAGGATGGAAGCATGCGAATGTGCATCGACTACCGGTCTCTTAATGAAGTCACTATCAAGAATAAGTACCCATTGCCGGATAGATGATCTGTTTGACCCGGATGAAAGGAGGAGTGTTCTCGAAGATCGTCTGCGATCGAGGTTACCATCGATTGAAGATTTGTCCCAAGGATGTACCTAAGACCGCTTTCTCAACCGCATGCGGGCATTATGAGTTCTTAGTCATGTCCTTTGGTTTGACTAATGCCCTGCCTACTTCATGAACATGATGAATAAGGTATTCATGGAATATTTGGACAAGTTTGTAGTTGTATTCATCGATGATATTTTGGTTTACTCCAAGTCGGAAGAAGAACATCTTGAGCATTTGAGATTAATCCTAGAGAAACTTCAGAGAGCATCGGTTGTATGCTAAGTTTAGTAAGTGTGATTTACGGAAAAAGGAAGTGGATTTTCTTGGTCATGTGATGACAATTTGCAGAGTGTGATTGACCCTGAGAAGGTTAAAGCAAGATTACATTGGGAATGACCCAAGCATCACTCAAATTCGCGATTTCTTGGGATTAGCGAGGATATTATCGCCGTTTCATTGAAGGATTCTCATCGATTGCTAAACCTCTTACACAATTGTTGAAGAAAGAAAAAAGTTTACTTGGACCCGACTTGTGAAGAAAGTTTTCAAGAATTGAAGAAGCGTTTGACTTCACCCGTGTCTTGATTTTGCCGATATTCGCAAGGATTTTGATATCTATTGTGATGCTTGGCGTCAAGGATTAGGATGTGTCGATGCAAGAGGAAGAGGCGTCGCTTATCGTCAAGGCGATTAAGGCCTCATGAAGAGAATTATCCTACCCATGATGCGGAATTAGGCTGCAGAGTGCATGCTTTGAAGATTTGGCGTCATTACCTCATCGATGTCATTGCGAGATATACACGGATCATAAGAGCTTGAAATACATTTTACTCGATCGAGATCTGAATATGAGGCAGAGAAGATGGCTAGAATTGATAAAGGATTATAATCTTGGAATCCATTACCATCTGGTAAAGCCAATGTAGTTGCCGATGCTTTGAGCCGTAAGACCCTTTGCAATGCTTTGGAAGTGGAAGAGCCTTGTCTTGAGAACTTCAAGAGGAATTCGAAGCTAAGACTAGAAGTAGTATCGGAGGATTTGTAGCCAATCTGGAAGTGCAGTCTACTTTGGAGAAGCGATTCGCGAGGCTCGGCCTAAAGATTGTAATTCTCGACATCAAGAAGAAGATGATGAAGGGAAGTTCAAGGACTTCACGGTGGATGATCGGGACATCTTGTGGATCAATGGGCGTATCGTGTTCCGAGATATTGATGGATTGAGGCAGCTAATTTCAAGGAGGCCCATGACTCAAAGTATTCGATTCACCCTGGTAGTACTAAGATGTATCGGGATGTTAAGAATAAGTTTTGGTGGCGAATTTGAAGCGGGGCCGTCGCGAGTTCGTTGCCTTGTGCGGCGATGTGTCGAAAGTCAAAGCGAGAACATCGAGGCCGGCCAGTCTGCTGCAACCCTTGAAGATTCAGAGTGGAAGTGGGAAGAAATCGGAATGGATTTCATTACGGTTTACCCAAGACTCAATCCGGTTATGATTGATTTGGGTAATAGTGGATCGTCGACTAAAGTTGCCCATTTCTTGCCGGTCAAGACCACATTACTCAGAGATCGTCTAGCGAGCTATATATGTCAAAGGTTGTCGATTTGCATGGGGTACCTAAGAAGATAGTGTCAGATCGAGGATCTCAGTTCACCTCCCGATTTTGGCAAAGTTTACACGAAGCCCTAGGGACTCACTGAATTCGAAGATTGTATCATCCTCGAACGTGATGGACAGATCGAAAGGGTTAATCGATATTGGAGGATATGTTGAGAGCATGTGCGCTAGCAAATGCTACCCGTTGGGATAAGAGTTTACCATATGCAGAATACTCGTACAACAACAGTTATCAAGCTAGTCTGCAAATGTCACCATTTGAAGCTTTGTATGGTCGTGCCTGTAGAACCCCGTTAAATTGGATGAAGCAATGAGCGTCATATCTTTGGTCCAGATATTATTCAAGAAGCAGAAGAGCAAGTGTCCATGATCAGAGAGAGGCTAAAGATAGCTCAGTCGAGGCAGAAGAGTTATGCCGACAATCGTCGTCGTGATCTCAGTTTTGAGCCAGAGGACTTTGTGTATCTTCGAGTTACGCCCCTCAGAGGTGTGAAAAGGTTCCATGCCAAAGGGAAACTCGCCCCTCGGTATGTTGGTCCGTTCAAGATTTTGGATCGTCGAGGAGAAGTAGCTTATCAGTTGGAGCTGCCGCAATCGCTAGCAGGAGTACACGATGTCTTTCACGTCTCACAGCTGAAGAAGTGTCTTCGTGTGCGGAAGAACAAGCCCGTTGGAGTCAATTGAGCTGAGCGAAGACCTCACCTACAAAAGCAAACGGTCAAGATTACGGATGTCGCAGAGCGTCGGACCGAAGCAAGGCGGTTCGTTTTGCAAAGTGCAGATGGAGCCACCACTCGAGAAGGTGAAGCAACGTGGGAGCGTGAAGAAGAGTTAAAAGCCATGACCTTTTCTCCAGTTAGCCTGAATCTCGGGGTCGAGATTCCTTTAAGGGGGGGAGGTTTGTAACATCCCAATTTTCAGAGCTTTCAAAAATCTTTTAAATAAGTTGTAGTGGGAAAATTCACCATTTGGATTTATTTGATTTTAATTTAAAAGCTTAATATTGTACTTTGAGTAACAAAACAATTTAATATGATTAAAGTCAACATGAACAATGGTCAAAACTATTTTATTTGGATTCTATGAGCTTGGATATATTTTCTAGAATTTTACGGAATTTTTCCAAGTTCATGTGCTATTTTCTATTGCTTATTGAATTTACGCTATTTTCTTAAAAAGAAAAAGGTAGTTAAATCTCCAAATAGTGGTGGGCGAATCTCTCCGCCCAACTCCTTTCCATGCTGCATTGACCCACTCGGCCCCTCATTCCTCGCCGTTGGATCGGGACTAGGCGCTCGAGATCTCCTTGCATGCGTGCACCTCGCTCTCTCTACGGCGTGGGGCGGCTGTAGGTCGTCGTCTCCGACCAGTCTCCTCCTGAGCGCCGCCGCGTCGCCATTGCACTTTCTGGCTCCGTCCGACAATATCGCAACCGGCCCGATTTTGTGCGCGGATGATCGCTTCTAGAAGCCCTATCCTCCCGGACTCGTTCAAACAAAATTGAAATTCAAATTCGCCTCTATCTCCTTTATCTCATGAGCCCTTCTCGGGTGGTTTCAACCTCACTTGGCAAACACGTCGCTCCGAGGCCGCCTAGACCCTATAAGTAGCACCTCGAGGATCATCATGCCCCTTTCCAAAACCCCAAACCAATTGCCTCTCGAGCCCTTGCGCCAAGATCGGAGTTTTGGGCGCCGTCACCGAACCCTAAAACTCCGATCCTCTCGCCGTCGGTGACGCATTGCCTCCGGGAGTGCAGTGCCTTCCTCGCCTTGAGCTACCAGAAACCCTCGCCGTCACGAGCCACATCGGGCGCTTGGCCGACAAAACCGGCTCTTCGCCGCTTGAACCTCGCCCCGGCCACCACCGTCACCCCGACCACCCGGAGCCGCGCGATGGGTTCGTAATAACGCCTCTACCCTTTGGTACCACCCACCGCCATCAGATCGCCGCTTCATCGCGGGACCATTGGGTCCATCTTGTGCCGCCCGCCGCCGCCCACGTCACCCTCCGCTCGTCGCCATCGCCTCCGGTAGCACGCAGCGTGGCGACCGCGTGGCGCGCGTCGGCGCCCGTAAACGCAGGTCGCCCGATGACCAGCCCGATCCAGAGGCTCGGTGGACTTGGTCCGCGTGAGTAGTGCCACTAACATGTGGGTCCCACATGTCGATTTTCTTTATTATTCCTTTTCCGAAATTCCCGAGGCTGACGTCATCTTGATGTCATCTTGGCGCAATATTCTGATTTTTGTTAAGAAATAATTGAATTCGAGAAAATCAATTTTAGGGTTTTCTTTAGATTTAAACTTTGAAACCCCATATCTTTTGCATCCTAACTCCAAATCAGCCCATTCAAATTTCTAAATTCATCTAAAATCAAGATCTACCTAATGGAGATTTTTAATTTTTTTAGTTGTTTTGCCTCTGTTATTTATTTATTTTGTTTTTGTGCTTCGTTTGCGAGTAGACCTTGTATTTGTTGGAAGAGTTGAAGAAGAAGGAGCTTTCCAAGACCAGGACCAGTACCTAAACTTATTCCAAGGCAAGCTATACCCTTGACCATTTTGCTTCCAGTTTACAAAAGTATTTTAATTCAAATTATCGCATCTTAATTCAAGTATTTATTTAAATGTTTTGGGTGCGATGAGTTAATCCCAAATTGTTATGCCATCCTTGTGTAATTATTATGCCCTGATCCTTTGTCACCCTAGTTGCTATTAGTTGGTAAATATTGTAGCACCAACGTGGGTTGGTTAGCACGAGTAGATTGCTTAGCCATGCCCGAATCACTTATTCATGTGAGACCGCAATTATTAATCGACTAAGTGAATATGCAATCTTAAATAATCTGTGTGTACTATGTGTCTTTGTGGCATGTGTTGCACGTAAATCAACCGGGTGGTAAAAGGATTTGGGTGAGGCAAGTGGTGGATCTTGTGTGAAATGGTGGAATCTGTGTGATCTGTGTGGACAATAATCTGTGTGATCTGTGTGAATAATAATCTGTGGGTGTGTGGTTTAGTTGGCATGTGGAAGTCTTGCCTCGGTCAATTAAGGACCTCACCATGTGTGTCATTGAACTGAGCCTCATGCGACCACATGTACATTTTGAGACAGGCCTAGCATAGTAAGATAAGGTATCTGAAATGCTTTGTTATGATTAGTGCTAGCTACACTAATTGTATCTTGTGGGTAAAGTGTACAAACTCTGCAGAGTGTAATTTAATCTATTGAATAGCGCGTCATGATCATGGACAATGCTCGGGATATCACACTAGGGGTAGATTTTATTAAAACTGTGTGGGAAGGGAGCGTGTGGTTTGAATCATCGACTATGTGAATAAAATTGTCTAGTGTGTGTGTCTTTGTGAAATCAAATGTTAAAATTATTGTTATCTATTTGTTTTACATGTTTTCAATCTATTCTTGGTATTCAATTGCAAACTTGCATTTACGCAAAAGAACCACGAATGCCTTTCCTTGTAAAATGCCGACATGTGTATATATTGCATTTACGTGGTGTGGCTTGCGAGTACGGTGTGTACTCACGCTTGTTTTGACGAATCAAGCAGAAGAGGAGGAGTCTTCACCAGCTTTCGAGGATGAGTTTATCGAAGGTGCCTGATTGCGAGGTCTTGATCGATCGGTTACTGTGGTGAATCGATGGGGTGCCGCCACCGCTTTTGTGTCATTGCTTTAATTCTCTGTTAGCCTGCGTGGCTTGAATAAATGTAAACTTCGACCTTAAGGTCAAAACCATTATTTATTAATCAAAGTTATTCGTTTATGCTATTATTAAGCTTGTATGGATCGATTTCCACCTTTGTTACCTTTGTGTGCACTAGCATGATCACAGGCTAGTGCGTTGAACCTGAAGGGTCTGAATTGTAATTTGGGTCCCGACAGTTATCAACACATGATGAGACTCAAGCTACTAGACAAGACCCCTCTTAATAGTACGGCAACCTATACTAGCAATCCGGTCTTCCAACCAAACACCAAGACCGGTAAAAGACTAGGAACACATCCTTAGCCCTAGCTAGTCATACCTTTGCCTTGAGCATCTTCTTGAAGGTTGATGATGCACATCTTCACTTCAAGTCCGGGTCATTGTCTTGACATGCATCAACCCATGATGCATCCTTTACTTGACCTCGATCAACACATGATGAGTCTTCTCTTGACTTGATGATCAACTCATGGTCATCTCTTCTTTGAGATCTTGATATGCATCAACACATGATGCATCCTCTTCTTGAATCTTGACTTGATGACAATCAACTCATGATGCCATCCGAAGTCTCCATTACCCTGGAGCATAACCTATTCATCCAACTCATGGAAAATGTTAGTCCCATAATGATTAACATCAATTACCAAGATATACCGCAATAATGCTTCTAAACAAGCCGTTGAAAATCACGGACGGTACTACCGCCAACCAAGTTGCGGTACTACCGCTATCGATCGTATCAAGACGAAGGAGCGGTACTACCGATTGCGAGGTTTCAATTTCTTGAAGATTACAAGCATTCGGAATTTTTGTACAATCATAAAAACATCGGAATGACCAAGAAGGCGATCGACCGTTCCCTAAGAGCGGAACGTCCGATTTTCAGATTAAGTTTTAGAGCAGATTTGGACTTGTTCTGTTTTTATTGAACCGCCTCACAAAATTCGGAACGACCGCACATCGGTACGACCGATTGTCATGAGCGGTACGACCGATTTTCAAGAAAGATTCTGAGGCGATTTGCAACGCTTCTGGTTTTATAGAACCGCCAACTAAAATGCGGAATGACCGCGATGCGGTACGACCGTTCAAGGAGCCGGTCGTTCGCTTGAATATTTATTTGGTTGTTCCTTCAAAATCTTGGTACTACCGCCGAGTAAAGTCCGGTCATACCGCACCAAGCGGTACGACCGCAAGTATAACTGCGGTACTACCAATTTTGGACAGAAGCACTTAAAGCTTTCAAATTTAATTTCAAGTTTAAATTCAAATGCATGCATGATCCTAAATTGATCCAAAGGGCACAAGAACATGCTATCAAGCTACTAGCCTTGATCCTCTATTGTCATGCATTTCCATTACCATGTCACCATCCATAAACCGGGACTAAGCCTTTAAACATCTTAGCACACACGTTAGTCCCACAACACAATTGCAAATAATTGAATGTAGATTGGTATGAGTATATAAGCACTACACAAGTTGTATATACTCATATGAATATATATAACTACACAAGTTATATATAATCAAAGGATATATGAGCACACATGTCTCATATACACACATGAATATATTAACTTCACAAGTTATATATATTCAAGGATATGTGAGTACACATGAACTACACAAGTTATGTTATACTCACATATAAGTATATTTAGACTACACAAGTCTTTTATACTCACATGAATATATTAACTATGCAAGTTAAATATATTCAAAGGATATGTTTCAAAGTAAAGATCCCAAATATGTGTAGAAACAGAATATGGATCAATACTAATGAAACCTCAAAATATAGAATGAACTCCCCTATATGTGTGCATACATGAATATGTAATGGAAACATATGCACATATTAGGTTAATCTTTTGGTGGAGTTCAACCTATATTTTGGATCCAAGAATGCAACAAAATATAGGAACTATAAAGTCGAATGCATACCTCTTTTGTTCTTTATATCCAAACAAGACTAATCATGAGATAAGGCAAATAGAAGAGTTAGTCTCATAAATAGATTTGTCATTATAAATGCATACCTGTTTGGATTTTCCTTTTGTTTATCCAATGAATTGGATTTGTCATTAATCACATGCATGCCTTCATGGTTTTCACCTTTATATCCAAATAAGACTACACAATATGTACATCAATGAAAGTGTTAGTCCCACAATTAGATTTGTCATTAATCACCAAAACTCCATTAATACATAATGGCGGGTCTAGATCCTTCAATCTCCCCCTTTTTGGTGATTGATGACAAATCCTTTATAAATGAGAACATTTGGATATAAATCAACATAGGATAAAAAATGAAGCTTATTTGACTATTTGCATGCATTGAAATGACAAGAGAGTCTTGGTAAACTCCCATTTTTGGCACCACAAGATTCTCCCCTTTTAGGCAACACAAGAGATCAAGAGAATAACAAATAAAGCTCATACAAATTAACATCCAAATGTAGCTCATACAAATTCTCCCCCTTTTGGCATTAAGCACCAAAAACCGAAACAAATCTTAAGCAAAAGGAGAGTCTTTGCAAAACTTATGAGCTAGGCAATAAAACTCATTTTATTTTGAGCAAATAAGCATTCTCCCTCTTTTGGCATAAAACAGCAAAAATCCACAATAAAACGAAACCATAAGGGAGTCTTTTCAAATTAGTTTTCCCATATAATAGATTACCCATTTAAAAAAAAAACTCAAAACGTTTTTCAATATTACTTTTTCAAAACCTTTTAGGAAAACTCCCCCTTACACAAAGGTTCCTCTTGGACATTCTTCTCCTTTGACACGCAAATGTTTTCTTCTTGACGACACTTCTTTGACACACAAAGAGTTTTCTTCGTCCAATCCATATATTTGCTTTTGACACACAAAAACTTTCTCCATCCATTCCATATCTCTCTCTTTGTCATCCTTTTGAAATATGTCCATCCAAAACTCTTGATGACTTTAACCTCTTCCATTTGATCTTTGATTTTCATCCAAAAACTCTCTCTTTTGACATTAGGCACAAAAGCATTCTCCCCCAATGTCTTTATGTGTATCCACTTGTAAGATAATCCTTATACATCACTTTGTAGATACCATGAGTCGACAATACCACTTGTTGGTAATACATGTAGATACCACTTGTAAATAATACTCATAGATATCACTTGTAAATCCACATGTTAATACCACTTGTAGAGAACATGCGTCGACAAGACTGTTCTCAAGGTGCTTGGACTTCTCTTGCAAAGATCTTCAAAGAATGCATCCAAAGAGAAGAGAGAAATAGAGAATTCACTTGAGATAAAAAAAATGATACCAAGAATAATTAATTCTATTTGTAGAAACTTGGTACCACTTGGAGATATATCACTTGAAGAGAGATACCACTTGAAAAGATATATCTTGAATCGGAGGTATCGGAGAGAGCTTGGTTTGAAAAGAATTGGTCGGCAAGGACTGAAATAGATACCACTTGTAGGTGGGTACTAGAAGATATCACTTGAAGGATATCACAAGAAAAGATAAGATGATATCAATTGAAGAATACCACTTATTAAGACAAGATAATATCACTTGAAAGAATACCACTTGTAAAAACAAGTAATATGAATTCCATGCCGAGATCAAGTTGATCAAAAGGTGCTACCACTTGAATGAATACCACTTGAATGATAAGCATATCACAAGGCAATCAAAATGGTATTTGGAGTCAACAAAATATATGTGGGTAGCTTGTAAGGATAACAAGGATCAACTTGACTTAAGGGAGGCAGTCAAAAAGGATTTAGAATAGAATAGAATTGAAATGGATTCAATTGACTGTAATCTCAGCAAAATCGGTACTACCGTAGTTCAAAGGCCGGTCGTACCGAAAAACGGTTATACCGCGGAAATAACGTCGGTTGTTCCGATTTTCCTGGAGATTCAAGGATAGATTTTGGAATAGAGAATTATGCAAATGATCCTTAGTTTTAGTATTCAAATAAATATATCTAGGATCATTATGCATTAGATTGGAGATAGAAACAACAATGAATATAGTTTTTATGAATTAGTCTTTTGATTTTGCAAATAAAACTCATTTTTGATGAAACTTCTCCAAAAGAACCAAAAGAGCACATGAAGAAATTTTAAGCATCCAATTGCATGTATGAGTTATTAATACCATTATGGACCTATTCATGTGAATAATTTTGGCTCAAATGGCAAAACTCACTTAAGTGCTAGAAAGTGACCATTTAGGTCAACCTTGGATTTTGGATGAATTTCAAAACCAAATAACTTTTTCTAGGTTGGCCTTTTGAGAAACTTTTGAATACCAAAATTGTTTAGAATGGCCAACTCTAGGTTTTTCCTTTTGGGACAAATGTCAAATTCTTTCTAGAATAGATTTTACACAAAAATCTAGTTTTGGTTAAAAACAAGATTCTAAGATCTAGAATTTTGGTTAGAAACTTATTTTCATTTGAAATAGGTTTTTCTTGAATCAAAACCTTTGAAAAACATTTAGAAATCATTTGTATACATTTTGCAACTAGTTTTTCAAAGTTTATACTAATAATTTCAAAATTGACTTTTGGCTAAATGGCTCATTTTGAGAAACAATACTAGCACTTAATTTATTTAGGCACACTTAGGGATGTGGTATACATGGTTATGATTTAGCACTCCCCCTTAATATGCCACATCCATCTTGCTCAAGATAATAATCAAGATTATGAGCATGAGCAAGAACACCTCTTTTACAAGATTTTTCATGAAATGCAACCTACACAAGGTAAAAGGTCTAGATACTTCAATGTAAGTACTTGTTACCGAAATGGCATTGGTTTATGATATGACATGATCATCCTTAAGCTTGGCTCCAATTTTGCATATGGTGGATTTCACTTCTTCATATATGAGCCAAACCTCGAATACCTCTCCAAGTACCTATTTAATCATTTAAGCACCTTTTGGTACCCACACTTGGTTGGGTCCTTGAATATTAGTCACAATAGATTTGGGCACCCAAATGGTCCTAACAATAGTTTTATGTGAGCTAACATTCCTAGCAAACACATTGCCATTTTTATCTTTCCTAAGCAAATAATGATCATTGTAGATAGTTGGCTTAGGAGTGATACCTTTGGGACATTCCTATCTTTTTAGCCTATTAAATCAAAAACAAGATCACTATTCCTCTGACTCGAACTAGGCTTAGGTCCGGCCCGAGCCGACTTGACTCGACCGAGTCATTTAAAATGCGCTGTTGCATGCAACCGTTGGATCTGGAATGGGCGGGTAGGATCGCGTGGCCGTTCGGACCACCCGGAGTCGCCCTCGATCTGAGCCGTCCGATCGCGCATCAACGACCGTGATTGCGTAGCCCTTCGCCTCGTTTTAAAAACTTCGCGCACGTTATCGACCGTTGGATTTAGATCCAACGACCCGCCTCGTTTCCCTTACGCCGTTTGTTCGCCATTTGGCGGTGGGCCTCTCCGTGGTCATCATCAAGCTCGTGTTGGCGAAGCGAAGCGACTCAGCGCCACGCCGCCGCGCCGCACACCAACTCCGTGGAGCTGCGCAGGCACAGCGTCAATCCACCGCCTCTTCGACCAACCACCGAGCGTCGCCTCACGCCGCCTCCGTCTCCGTTAGCACCCGAGCTTAATACTCCTCTCACCCCTCTCTTTTCGCCATTCTCCCTCTCGGTGGCCGAGGGAGAAGACGCTCGTTCTTGCTCTCTTCTTGGGTGAGCTCCACTCCAATGCGCCCCTCTTCTTCTCCATACCTCACCCTCCCTGTGTGCACCGGTCTGAGCCCTTACTTTTGTGTGTAGGCCCCGGAGCAATAGGAGCGCTCCTATTTGCTCCAGGAGGCCTCAAGGCCTCCACCGCGCCATTAGTGCTCCGGTAAGCCCTTTCCTCCTTGGTGCGTCATATTGTGTTCCAGAGCACGACCAAGGTTTCCCTCGCCTAATTTAAGTAAATCATTCGCAGGAGCTCTTGGATTTTGGTTTTCCCATTTTTAGGCCAGAGCCCCTTCGTCTCCGACTCCCAGGTGTGTCTCTGAGCAATTCCTCGCTCGAGAACCATCTCGTGCCCTCACTTAAGCTCTTTCCACCACTCATCCTCGTCTCCTTCACCAGTTGAGCTCCTCGGTGAAGCCACTCCGCCGCCATTGCTCGTCGTTGTGCCTAGCTCGCATCCCTTCACCTCGGGTCATCCCCAGTAAGCTCACAGAACCTCCTTGTTGCTTATCGCGCGCTTAGCTAGGTCTTTAGCCATCGGGTTGTGTCTTGCACCGTCGCCGTAGTTTGCGTCCGCTTCGTCGCCGTCGCTGCCATGCGTCAGACCACCTCCGCCTCGCCCGGTTCGTCGTGTGCGCGCCGGTGGTGGGCTTCCCATTTTGGGCACCCACTCGGGCCGCCATGGCGTGAAGCGCCGGTGGGCCGGCGAGGAAGCTTCATGGCGTGCAGCGCCGAGCGCGTGGCGCGTTCGGACATGCAATCAGCGGCATGATTAGGAGTTAATGAGCGTTGATTAGTAATAAATGTCGAATCTTTGTCGAAATCATTCATTAGTGAGTCTTTGTCTCTATTACATGTGGGCCCGAGGCCAATTAGTGCCAAGATATCCGGCAGTGAACCCGTGGTCCTTGTCCATGGCTCTCGGTCCATGCACTATGCATGTGGACTATGCCAATGACAAAGTGCCCCAATTGCTGTCGGGTTTAATTGGAAATCTTTGGAAAATAGGAAACAAAAGATCTTTGTTGGGACCCCACTGGTCAGTGGCTAGGACTAGACTTGGCTGGGTATTAAAAGTATTGCATGTTATTATAAATTCTGAAATGCTTTATTTGTGAACTGAAAATTGTTTAAACTTCAAAATTGCATAAGTAATTCATTTTAGCTCCAAAATTGTTGATTCAAATTTTGTTAGTTTCATTTTTAATGTACTTTATTATAAAAATGAATTGAACCATGTTACTGTTACAGAAAACATTTTTGGTAAAATTACTTTATGTTTAGTATTATTGTTGCACTAAAATTGCTCTAACTTTGAAAATGCATAAGTATTTCTCTGTAACTCCAAAAAGAGTAAACTCAATTTTGTTAGAATCCTCTGTTACTGTAGTTTATTGTAAAATATATTATGAACGTAATACTGTTACTGAAAATCTCATTTTGCATGTAACTTAAGTACTACTTTCACAACTTTGAAAAATCATAGAAAAATCATCTTAGCTCCAAATGAGGTGAATCAAATTCCATTGTTCATCTCATGGGGAGCTCTGCTTGCCATAAAAATTTCAAGTGCACCACTGCTCTGGAAATGTTCACCAAAATATTTAAATTATATGAACAGTAACAGCTTGCAATTAAAATTGGATTTTCCTGAAAACTGACATTCAAACTGTTATAACTTTTGCATAGGGCATCCGATTAAGTTGATTCTTGTTGCTAAATTCATCTAAATTCATGCTCTACCTTCTGTGAATTTTTCATAATTTTTGGATGACTTTGAATTTTTGCGTCTTTTTGGTGTTATTCGTTCTTATTGTGATTTGGACTTCTTTTGCTAGGTTCGAACGATAATATTGATAGCAAGAGTGCTCCTCTGCAGCAAGATAATCCACCACAGCAAGGCAAGCAGTTTGATCATAAATGTCCTATTATTTTCAAGTCTAATACTTTGTTTCAATTGTATGTATGCATGCTTTTGTGTCAAAGTAATTTTCCCGATTAGAGGTAGCTATTCCTTTTGCATGGTTGCCCTTAAATTGTTATCCCCTGCCACAAAACATAAGTTATTAACATCGCTGGTGAATTAGAGCCCGGTGATTTAATTATGCTCTTTATTGTCTTTACGGTGCGATGCTTAGAAATGCTTAGCTACCGGTAGAGTTGGGCGGTTATCGACTTAGTCGATAACCTTGATCACACAAAATTATTATTATCATTATGCTCAGCACTTTGTGCTTTGTTACTTTGTAAAGTCAAAAACTGAAAACTGAAAATAAAATTGTTTCATGACTTGGGCACAATGGATGTTGGTGTGATCTGTTAGGTGTGAATGGAATGGTGCCTAAGTCCCCAAGGACCGAGTTACTTGTGTCACTAAGCCAAGCGCTTTTGCGTGCTGACCACATGAGAGGGATATGGGACCTCTCTTGACTTAGTACTTTGGCGTGTGTTAGCTCCGGGTCGCATAGTGGATGTGTGCGTTGTGTTGAAAAAGAAACTTGTGTGTGTTTGGGTGAGTAGTGGTGGAAGTTATCCACTACAAGGAGCATCGTACTTTATAAGGAGATGAGCATCTTTGATGACTCCGCATCAACATATGGGGCTTCCTCCCATATGGGCGACTCGTAGTTAATACATAATATTGGAAACGTCTCGTAGGACTTAGCCTTGCCGGCATACCAAAGGAAGTGTGCTAAATCTCGTGGCAAAAGAGGCAGTCTGGCATGTGGGTACATTGGTACACCCCTGCAGGGTTCAAACTATTCGAATAGCCTCGTCCTAGGTTATGGACATGCTTGGTTAGGTCGTGCAAGAACTAGACTACAACATTTAATTAAAACTTAATGTGGGTGGTATGAACGGGGAGTTCATGTTATTGTTGTGGTGGCTATTGGGTTAGCCACTTCCAGGATGTTTTGTTACTGTTATTGTTTAGTATATCGCTGTTTTTATCAAATAAATTCAGATTGCAAAATTGCTTTCAATCTATTACATTATTGCAAATGAAAACTTGCTTTATGCTGAAAATTGAGTCTAGAGCCTGCTCCACTTAAATAAGCTTGCATGTAGCTATTTATATAGGTCTGTTACTCTACACGTCAGTCTTGCGAGTACATTTTTGTACTCATTTGCTATGCTTTAATTAAATTGTTGCAGAGAAGGAAGTGGAACCCCAAGGGTTACACTTTTGCGAGTTGTGCTTCGGCTTCGAGGACTAGGTTGGTGGCGTGCTTGGTTGGTTGCCTTGTGGGTTATGGCACACTAATCGGCTTTTGTTATCGCCATCTTATGGCCATTTGCTTCCGCTGTTATGTTAGACTCTTTAGTTGAATTTGGCCGGTCGGCCCGTTTGTAATAACTCTATACTGTATGTCTTTTGGATCGTTATGTCGTATTTTGGATTCTATGTGATTGAATGGAGTTGATGCTTAATTTTTGTATGGGGTACGTGTACTGCATTCTGAGAAGTACATATACGCCGAGAGTCGTGATATTTGATTTGTAATGCTTAAATCATCTTAGTGGTTAAGTATTACAAGTTGAATACCCCGGGTTCTCACATGCTAACAAGGGATCACTACAGGATGCCATTAAGCTGTGGGCCTTATCCATGCAACGACCGTTTCGTGTACTCAAATCCAGCCAGGAGCAGTACACCGTGGTATGCAAGCAGGCTGGGTGTCCTTGGCGTGTGCACGCAAGGAGACCTAAGTACGAGACTCACTGGATTGTCTCGAAGGTGGAGCCGCACTCCTGCTTGCTCAGTAGTGTTTTGCTGAGGTATCGCAACCTGACATCCACCTTCATAGCCAATGTCATGTACAGAGAGATAGTGAAGAAGACAGACTTGGAGGCCAAGCACATCATGGTGGCTATCGAGCAGAAATTCAAGTACAAGATTAGCTACGCGAAGGCATCGCGTGCTAAGCGAAGGCTTTGGAAAGGAGGTTCGGTTCTTCGAGGCGTCTTACGACAACCTTCCTCGTATGCTCCAGTCTTTGCAGGATAGGAACCCGAGCACATACATTCTTTGTGAAGGACCAAATACGAAAAAGACCGCCGCTAGCTTTTATGGTATTGCAGAGGACCTTCTTAGCATTCGGTCCCTGCATCAATGCATTCAGACACATGTTGCCCGTGATCTCAGTGGACGGGACATTTCTAACTGGGAAATACAAGGGCATGATGAAAGCATCTAGGCCCCTAAAAATTGTTTTGGTAATTAATGATAATATGTGAATATGGGATTAACGTGTTTATTGAGTATTTACAAGGTTAAGTCCCATTGGTGAACTTATTGACGCAAAGTTGCATGCAAATGGACTACATGAAGATCTTTTGGCTCAAAGACAAGGTACAATAGTCTAGGATCCTTTTGTATTTTACCGGTCTTAGGAGATTTGATTAGAAGACCGGATTATTGGATAAATGCTGTACTATTAAGAGGGATCATGGCTAGTAGCTTGATAGCATGTTCTTATGCCATATGGATCAATTTAGGATCATGCATGCATTTGAATTTGAACTTAAAATTGAATTTGAAAGCTTTAAGTGTTTCTGTCCAAAATCAGTAGTACCGCAGTTATAATTGCGATTGTACCGCTTGGTGCGGTATGACCGGACTTTACTTGGCGGTAGTACCGGATTTTGAAGGGAACAGCCAACTGAGCACAAATGCGGTACGACCGGCTCTTTGAGCGGTACTACCGCATTGCGGTCATTCCGTTTTTTTGTTGGCAGTTCAAGAAAACCATAAGCGATGCATTTTGCCTCAGAGCCGCTCCTGATTATCGGTTGTACCGCTTGTGAGAATCGGTTGTACCGATTTGCGGTTGTATCAAAATTTATGAGGCGGTTCAATAAAAACAGTACTAGTGCATTTTGGCTCAGAAACTCGTTTTGGAAATCGATTGTACCGCGTCTTAGAAACGGTTGAACCGTGCTGCGGTTGTATCGATTTTTATATGGCGGTTTGAAAATTTGAACGCATGTATTTTTAGCGAAGTTTTGGAAACCCTACGATCGGTTGTACCGCTTCGTCAATCTTGACTCTGATCGAAATGCGGATGTACCGCACTTTAGTTGGCGATCGTTCGATGGGATTTCAACGGCTATATCGAGTATTTTAAGTGCTTGTTCTAGCCGTTAGCGTGCATTGACTTAAGGCGGTCGTCTACGCTCCTTGGCTCTTGATCGTTCGATTTTCGTTGAGAGTTGGGGTTTGGTCCCCAACGGTCATAGTGTTGTTGGGGTTATATATACCCCCAAGCGCTCAAGGTGGTTTTGCTAGAGTCCATTTAAGATCTATAAAACCTTGAGAGCTTTGTGCATTCACTCAACACTCAAAACACTCTTGTGCATTCATTGTGAGTTTGTTGAGATTCATTCAAGTGCATTCATACTCCTAGTTGATCCATTTGCACTTGAGTGCCGTCAAGTGAAGGCCGTTGATCTATTACTCTTGGAGTGTTGCTGCACTCCTAGACGGTTTGGTGGTGGAGCATGGTGACCTCTTCAAGAAGATTGTGAAGAGGCCCGGTGCAAGTTTGTGAGTGGTTCGGTGTTCACCATCTCCGGAGCGGAGGAAGAACAACTATAGTGATCGAGGGAAGACTTAATTCGTGGAGCCGGCTTGAGGTGTCAAGCTTCCTCAACGTGGACTAGTGAAGACCGGCAAGTTTTCGATACCACGGGAAAAACATCGTTGTGTCATTGTGGTTATTTCTAGTCTTTACATTTCCGCATTTTTATTCCTAGCTTGTTTATTGTGATTGAATTGCTTAGCTAGAAGTGTAACTTGTTTAGACTAAGTTATTAATTGGCCTAAATTGTTAAAGTGTTAAAAAGTTTAAAAACCTCCTATTAACCCCTCTCTAGTCGGTTATCCTTGATCCTACACATGATCTTGACAGCAATTGGCGTTGATGGCAACAATCAGATTTTGCCCTTAGCCATCGCTTTCGTGGAAAGTGAGAATTACGACAGCTGGTTATGGTTCCTTCGTCATCTGAAGGTGGGAGTAGTTAGGGCACGTCCTGATGTCTGCATAATCCATGATCGCCACTCCGGGATGATGAAGTCCATCTGACAACTTCAGCAAGACCCCAATGAGTCGTTCCCCTGGCCAGACATGAGGAACAGATGGTGCATTCGCCATCTGGGGGCCAACTTCTTCAAACAGTTCAGGCAGCAACCGTTGATGAAGCTGTTCAAGAGGCTTGCCATGCAGAACCAGCAGCATAAATTTGATGCGTTGTGGCAGATGTTGGACGAGCACACCAGGAAGCATGTCGTCGAGAGGAACAAGCGTCCCCTCATTCCTGGGGTGGCACAGCCCGAGCGCCTCACACCACTGCGGGAGCTCAACCCTCCCTATTTGAGGCGGAGGACCTCGACGGACATCGGGTGTTTCTCTCATTGGATTGAGGCCGAGCCATTGGAGAAGTGGTCCTTACTGAACGACACAGACGGCACAAGGTATGGCATAATGACCACTAACCTTGCAGAGGTGTACAATTGGGTTATTAGGGGCCTCCGTTCTCAGCCTCTTGTCGCCATCGTCGGCGCTACGCATGGTACTGTCGGATATTTCAGGAAAGACATGCAAATGCGGTACTTCATCGACAAACCCACAAACACCCTATTGCTCAAGATTACAAAGCATACATGCAGGCCAAGACCGAGAAGGCTCAGTCGCACACGGTCTTTGTAATGGGCAATACGGAGCGTCGATTCGATATGATCCTCCGAGACAGAGCCGGATTCGGGACGGCTCGGTCTCTTGTTACCCATGAGGTATGCCTTGAAGACCATGTGAATGAACCTAGCTGCACATGCAACAAGCTAAAGCTCCTTCACAAGCCATGCTCTCATGTCCTCGCCGCGTGTGGGACCATCCGCATGGACCCATCGAACTTTGTATCAGAGTACTTCATGAAGGAAAGGGTGCAGCAGGTGTGGTGCGGCGAGCTAAGAGGCTTCAGGGTTGTGGGTAACTTCTCCACATTGGATACTGCAAATAGGACTTGAATTCCGGATCTAGACCTGTTGAGGGGGGAAGGGCCGTCGGCAGAGTCATCGCATTCGGAACGATATGGACGAAGGGGAAGCTGCAGCGTGGGTAGACGCGTTCTTGTGCATTGCCGCTAGGAAGGGCACACTGTGAGAACTTGCAAGGCGCCTGCTGACACGTAGGAACTTGTATTACAACTGCTAGTATGTTGTAACTTGTACTTCAGTCAGTACTTTGGTTCTTGTAAGCAACTGTTGAACTAATTGTATCGTAGTTGCAAATTTCAACTTTATTTGAAGTGTCAATATCTCGTCTTAATTCTAGCGGATAATATCTGGTATGGAATAGCTTGGTTTTCAGTACTCGTTTATTCGATGCATATAACTTAAAGCATGCGACACATCGATGCAACATGTCAACTCGATAAAAGGCAACCGCAATAACGCGTCCACCATTTAGTTACATACTTTAGGAGATTGAACATAAGTGCGTACAGAAGGGGACACTACCGACGTACAAGCTTCTCCACCCGTGCCTAATTGTAGAAGGTGCCTCTCGCTACCCACATAGAGTGTTCTCCAGTTGGGCGCCTCGGACGTGGCTGGCCGTCGTTGTAGTGGCACGCACAAGGGCAAGGGAAAGGCTCATGCGGCTGAGCCCGGCCGTCTGAAGAATCTAGCCCGTCATTATATGTTAATGGAGTGTTTTGGTGATTAATGATAAATGCATTTGTGAGACTAATATGTTTATTGATATACTTATTGCTTAGTCTCAATTGGATATAAATGTGATAATCATGAAGGCATGTATATGATAAATGACAAATCAAATTCATTGGATAAACAAAAGAAAGATCCAAACAGGTGATAATCATGAAGGCATGTATGTGATAAATGACAAATCAAATTCATTGGATAAACAAAAGGAAAATCCAAACAGGTATGCATTTATAATGACAAATCTATTTATGAGACTAACTCTCTTATTGTTATATCTCATGATTAGTCTCGTTTGGATATAAAGAACAAAAGAGGTATGCATTCTACTTTGTATTCTTATACCCTGTTGCATTCCTCAGATCCAAAATATAGGTTGAACTTCACCAAAAGAATTAACCTAAATATGTGCATATGTTCTTACTACATATTCATGTATGCACACATATAGGGGGAGTTCATTCTATATTTTGAGGTTTAATCAGTATTGATCCATATTCCTGTTTCCACATATTTGGGATCTTTACTTTGAAACATATCCTTGAATATATTTAACTTGTGTAGTTAATATATTCATGTGTGTATATGAGACTTGTGTGCTCATATATCCTTTGAGTATATATAACTTGTGTAGTGGTTATATACTCATACCATTCTATATTCAATTACTTGCAATTGAAGTGATTATCATCAATTACTAAAGAGGGAAAGATTGTGGTATCTTGTCCCACCATTATGAGTTAATGGTATGGCGTGGTAATTAATGATAATCATATTATAGAACTAACACTTTTCATGAGTTGGATGAATATGTTGAGTTCTATAGTTGGAGACTTTAGAAGATCATCATGTGTTGATGATATTGAAGTCAAGAGCTTGGAGTAAAGGATGCATCATATGTTGATGTGCATCAAGTTCAAGAAGAGGAGATGATTATGAGTTGATCATCAAGTCAAAAGAAGACCCATCATGTGTTGATGGAAGTCAAGTGAATGATGCATCATGAGTTGATGCATATCAAATCATGACCCGGACTTGAAGCAAAGATGTGCGTCATCAAGCTTCAAGTGGTTGCGCAAGGCAAAGGTATGACTAGCTAGGGCTAAGGATTTGTTCCTAGTCTTTTGCCGGTCTTGGTGTTTGGTTGGAAGACCGGATTGCTAGTTTAGGTTGTCGTACTATTAAGAGGGGTCTTTTACTAGTAGCTTGAGTTAGTCATGTGTTGATAGCTCATTGTGTTTGCTCTAGCTCATCTTAACATGTTGCCAATATTTGCGAATGTGTTTTGCAAATAGTTGTGGCTCATGGATAACCCTTGTAGCATGTGACTTAAGTTTGCGAATGTATTTTGCAAATGGTGTAAGTCCATGTACCTTATTCCTTGTAGTGTGATTCTATAAGTTGGCCTTATTCTTTGTAGTGTGATTCTATAAGTTGGCAAATGTGTTTTGCAACTTGTTGAGAATCTCACTTGAATCCTTGTTTGCATCAAGCGTCAATTCGGCAAATGTGTTTTGCAAATTGAGTTGAAGCGGAATGAAATTTGAGTCATTGATTTTAAAAGTTGGCAAATGTGTTTTGCAACTTGTTGAGAGTCTTGTCTTTAACCTTGTGTGTGCATCTTGCATCAAATGAGAAAAATGTGTTTTTGCAAATCAAGTTGATGAAAAGATCGAAAACCTCTTTCGCTTCTTTGGCTGCTGGCGGTCGATCACAAGAACGGCGGCCCGACCGCAAGATGGTCTTGCGGTTGTATCAAGATCGATTTTCGGTTCAACTGTGGTGTGGTTGATCCGATTTTCCTGAGGTGGTTTGATTTTTCCAGAAGAGATGTTTCTGGTCCTTAACCAATTCTGTGAAACTTTTCTGAAGCGGTCAAACCGGCATCTATTGGATGATCGACAGGTGGGCGGTCTCGACCGCCATTAGTTGGCGATCGAGACGGTTGTGAGCTCAACGGCTAGTTTTATAGCCGTTGGAGCTAAGGGCGGTCAGACCGGCCATTATATGGCGGTCAGACCGATTTCGTCCAGATTCTCTGGAATCTTCTCCCAACGGCTAGTTTTTGTGTGTGGGCTATAAATACCCGCCTTGGTCGTGTGTGGGAAAGTTGCTGGTGCCCCTAGACATTCCATTGAGCAAAGAGCAAGCCTCTCATTCTCTTTTGTGTATGTGTTGCACTTAGTGAGGTTAGAGAGCAAACCCTAAGTGCATGTGTTACCTTAGGTAGTGGATTTCGTATCTATTTGAGCTTAGACACTTGATTGGTTCAAGTGAGCGTTGGAGACTTGTTACACTTGGTGTTTGCCGACACCTAGACAGCGTGGAGGCGTCGTTGCGCTGGTGAGCTTCTCAAAGAAGATTGTGAGAAGACCCGGGTGGTTTGTGAGTGGTGTGGTGCTCGCCATCTCCGGAGTGGAGGAAAGAGCAACCCTAGTGGAGCGAGGTGTTGGTTCGGTTTGGAACCGATCCAAGTGGTTGGACTTACCTCGGAGGCAGGTGCTCAATTCGTGGAGCCGGTGCAATTAGTTTGGGCTTGCCTCAACGTGGATTAGGGGAGACCGGTAAGTCTCCGATCACCATGGGAAAACATCGCCGTGTCATTTGTGGTTTGATTACTTGTGCAATTTATATTACTTGTATTTAAATTGCTTAATTGTATGTGTATGATTGCTATCATTTATATAGTCTCATATTGTTGGTGCACTTAGTTGAACCTAGTTGATTTAGGCTTTAATTGTGCAAAACCGTATTTGTATTAGCTTCTGCATTAGAAATCAGTTTTAGCCAAAGAAGTTTTTAAAACGCCTATTCACCCCTCTCTAGTCGGCCTCCTCGATCTTACACCGCCATAGCATATCCGGTCGCCCGGGCATAATCCGTATCCACGACGTGAGTTATGAAGAATGTACATCCTTCTTACGATTCTCACTATACGGTGTACTTACATCATGGAATCGCAGGATATGGACGACTTCGACATACCAAATTTCGTGGGCAAATCCGCGACAAGGGGAAGGGGAAGGCCGGCGAGGAGTTCAACGCTGAGCTAGCAAGGAAGGGAAAATGGCCTCGGTCTAGGTAGTAGGTCAGGTCATTACGTAGTAGTCCCCGTCCTACCCCCATGTTTTTACTATCCCCTCTGCAGAGGCTGTACGGCTTTACGCACAAGAGATAATCAACTTGTACTGTCCGCTCACACACTTCCGAAGGTGTGCGATTAAGAGATTATCACAAGGCCTTTACAATGCGCCACCCCAACGTAGTCCCGCCTCGCTAAGGTTTCGCTTCCATTGGATAGAAAATCGCTGGATTTAAGCCCCCTCTTGCGCCAGGTAGGAATACATAAAAGTTGGCTATAAAAGACACCCACACAACCGGGTGGCACGACCACGATGGGATGTTGCAAATTAGCTAGCCACGTCCCGTCCATTTGAGATATGTGGTAGTACGGTATGGCTTAGCAAAATACACTTGAAGGCCGGTGCTTAACTGACTTAGGCGACTTTCTATAAAATCCATAGGCCTCGATCATAGAAATGACTCGATCCCGTGTATCAACATGCACTATCAAAACAACCATTTCGCCCAAATACAAACCATCATTTCATTTCATTTTTCAAAGTCATTTATAAACTTCCATAACACACCAAAGCCATGGATACAATTTAAACAACATTTGACTTTTGGCTGAAATTCCCCAAATCAGACATTTTTGGGTCTAAACATCACTAAGCATAATTTTTCTCAAAATAATCCTAGTTCATACTATCATATCAACTAGGTTTTATCTAGGGTGACAATATGTTTGATTCAATGTCAACATTGACCTTACAAAGGATTTAGGCATAATTATAAATTTAAAACAGGTATTTAAATTACTGAATATAAATAAGCATGCAGTAATAATTTAAAATATAATTTAAATAATTTGAAATAATGGGTTCAAATATGATCAAAGATGTAACTTGCCTTGCTCAATTAGTTGCTCTCAAACGGCGTCGAAATCTGACTCTTCGAAGTCGTCGAAATCTATACGTGAGAATAAGACAAATTCAAACAAAATTCAAAATAGAATTCAAATAAACTCTAAATTAAATAATTTTAGTTTAGTTAGCTAGAACTTGAATTTATACAAATTTAGAAATTTGAATCGACGAAATCGGAGTTCGTATGAAGGAGAACGGACCCCTAGAAGTTTTAAACCCTAATTTGGATTTAAAAGAATTTATCGATTTATTTTTCTGAAGGAAAACTTGATTTATGACGTCAGCCCTTCAGATTTTCATTTTCGGCCGGAATTGTTTTTGTTAGGGAAAAGAAGCCGCCACGTGGAAAATGACGTGGCATCCACGTCACTGCCACGATGACGAGGTGACGCCTACGTGGCGTGCACGTGGCAGTGCCACGTCGGCAAGGGCGGCGGCGGCGTCGAGACCAATGATCGCCGGTGATGCGCGGCACAACAGCGGCCGGCGAGGGCATGAGAAGAGAGAGGGAAGTGCGGGGAGTTGAGCGCGCTCACACGAGTGACGAGAGGAGGACGGAGGCGACCGGCGGCGAGGTGAGAGCGGTGGCGCGGTTTGGTCTCCGGCGGTGGCGCTCCCGTGGGGTTCGGCGATGCGAAGGCGAGCATCGGGTCAGCGACGGTGTGGCGAATCCAACGGTGGTGGAGTCGGGGCTGGGGCGTCGACGATGGCGGTGCTAGAGGCGGCGGGGCGTTTGCGGCCGGTGGCGACTAAAACTCAAAATCTGGCGAGCTTACGAGGAGAGGGGAGGAATGGGTGGCGGCGTTGGATTGAGTGAGGAAAGACCTCGTGCTCCCTTTTATAGGGGCCGAGGGGCACCGAGGCGGCGAGGAGGCGTGGGAGATCGTGGTGGTGGCGGTTGAGGGATTGGGCGAACCGACGCGGAGAAGTGGGAGTGGGTGGGGGTCGAGGCGGAGGTGGGCGTGGGGTCGTGTGCATGCGTGCGCGGATCAAGGGGCGGTTGGGGGCGGCCGTTTGCGGAGCTCGGTGCGCAACAATGGCGGCGGCGCAACTTTGGCCGTGCAGGGAAGAAGGCAAATGGGGAAGAAGGGGCGCGGGCCCACATGGAGGTGAGGGAGAGGGTATGACGGGTGGGACCGGTGTGGGTGAGAGAGGGAGGGATGGTGTAGGCCGGCTCGGGTCGAAAAAGAGAGGAAGTGAGCCAAACAGAGGGAATTCGGCGCAAAAGGCGTTTTAGAATTTTAATTGATTTGTTAATTTAAATAATCCGATTAATTCAAAAAGGCTTTAGCAAATAGTAAATAAATTCCAAAAAAATCCAAAAAAATTCACAAAATTCCTTATTTATTTTGGACTTAATAAAATTATTTCCAACTTAAAGGTGGCTTTTATTTTTGCAAATAAATTATTTTGGATTAAAAATAATTAGGAAAAGCTTTTAAAATTTCAGAAATTAATTAAAATTTTATTTTTCAATTTAAATCAAATAAAACTTCAAAAAATTCAAAAAAAATTTGTTTTTGACTTTTAAAACTCAAGAAATTCAAGAGAAGCAATAAAACTCTTTCAATTTCAGAAAATCCAACAAAATAATAACTTTATTAATTTTTATTTTGGTAAAAGAACTTTGGGATGTTACATACCTTCTTCGGTCAGCACCATGATAGAGGGGCATGCTACTCATTTTCAACTCCTTCCTAGTCAGCCCCGCGACATAAGGGGTATGCTACTCAATTCTAGCTCCATCCCCCCTAGTCAGCACCGCTACATAAGGGGCTTGCTACCTAAATCTCGCTCACACTAGTAGACATCCTCCCCTACTCGGTGAGAATTGACAACAGTATGCTGCCTCCGTTTCACGCTGAATAGACAACACTCCGACCCACTATTTTCAGACTGAAGTGACAACACTCTGACATATGTTTTTTTTAGACCGAAATGATCAGACTCTGGTTCAAGCTTTTCAGTCTTAGTTGACAACACGCACCAGCTTTTTCCTATGAATTGACAATTCGTTGAGCTATCATGTACCCAAAAATCCTTTTGGCGGACACAAGTGACTTCCATTCACCAAAATTTACTCCCTTAATGCTACACCCTAACTGCCTATAAAACTGTGGCATACTCCACCACTACAGGCAAGACTCCATTCGAACTAGTTTGGAAAACAAGGAGAATGGAGGGAGAAGAGAGATATAGGAGCTCACTCCGCCCGGTTTGGAGATGGAGGACTACGAGTCAATGCTCTGAAAGCGGAAATAGGTCCCAAGAAGGCACGAACATACCCTGATTGTTCTTTCATGGATGCTCTTGTACTACCAGAGTTTTCACACCCGTAGTGCGACTGCGGTAACCCCGCATAGATAATTCAATCTACACATCCTAGTACCGCTGCAAGAGCTTACTATATGTGTGGTGATTACCGTGTAAGTTAATGCTATACATCGATATTTCACATTGTGTGTTGCATTTTAAATATCGTTGGCCTTATCTGTGCATGGCAGCTGTCGGAGCGTTGCTACTTCTTCCAATGGATCGATGGTCTGGACAAGTCCGACAAGGCATTCATTAAGTAGAAATACATGCTAAACTACGTAGTTGACCCTGAGGTGTTTACCTATTGGAGACCTCCCTCAACCGGGAGCGGGGAAGACAAGAGAAAGACATCGATGGTCCTTGATATCTCTGATGCCTCTGTTGCACTGAATATTATTCTGGACGAAGACATGCCCAAAAAAAGACCTTATGCCAAGTACTGGGAGGCCCACGCGAAGGCTCGTGCCCGCAAGGAGTAGTAGGATGTATGTCCGCAAGCCTGAGTTGATTTCCATCTGTAAAATATTTTTCTTTCCAAAAGGCGTATTTGTATCGTAGTTTTAGTTCGGGTCGAAGGTTCGTGATATAGCCATTTTTACCGTAGGAATAGCCGCGCAAACATGTGCACCTAATCAGACCCTACCCGTCATGTAATTTAGGCCTCTGTGGTCAAGTGTTATGCCGGTCTTGCAATCTTATCTTCGTTGCTCCATTCTCGTCTTACTCGAAGCGAAGCTTACAAAATATTTTATCAAAATTTGAGTTCTTTGTGTAAAAACTTAAAAGGGGTTCATCCACGTAAAACGATTAACACATGATTTATTTACAAATAATTACAGTCAGCAAACTCCAGCTTTTATCACTAACAATTATTCACAAACAACTCTTCCAACCATTTAATTTGGTAAAATTAAAGCTAAGTTATTTAGATTATTTTTGAAAAAAGTTTTGTCAGCGGTTGGGAACACGACTATGCTCAATCACTGGCATGGTCGACGATTGATCCGAGTCGTGTTTTGGACCGACGAATGTGCCGACACAGGCACCAGTAGAGCCACCAGCTCGTGACTGAGATACGTGGGATTGAGATACGTGGCAGACCAAGGCCTCCGTCATAGTTCTATCGCACGGCTAGGCCTCCCACATCAGCTAGTCGCTGGCCCACTGCGCGACTCAGCCTAGTCTCTTGGTGGGCAGGCGAAATACATACATGCTGCATTAAAAAGGTGATCTCTGTTTTTCAATGGAAACAGATCCTCTGTTACTGCAGTCAATCCATGCATACTTTACCGCCACTTTGTAATGTCATTTAGGGACAACCGGACGGCTGTTACGGATCATAATGCATGCTCATTTAGTGAAGTAATGCAGAGGATCCATTTCCCCTTTGAATAAAAGTTTTTTACTTGGTTCATGTTGTCATGTATGATGTATCCTGGAGCTAGCACCACTATCCATATAACCTGGTCTTGATTTAACTCTACTAGTCAAGCTAACAGGATTGCTCGACAAACAAGCAAGCATACCATTTGCCCCCTTCAAAAGGTGCACCCACCGAAAAGAAATAAAATAAGAGGCTATCCAGTTACAGACTTACAGTAGGGGGTGATAGAAAACGAAAAATGCAACATCTAGAGCTTGTGGTTCTAAAAACACTGCAGTTATTTACCAGTTTCATGAATACTGTCTTGTAGCTGTATGCGCACTGTGTTTATTTTAGTGCTTATATAAATTATTCCTGGGAATTTTCTCAGCAGGGATTGCACCTAATTATGCGTTTCCATTTCGTGATTTTGCAGAGGGGTATGAACGTCTCGCACGTGCTCGACTTGGTGTGCCAGAAGTTGAAGAGGATATCTTTGCAGACACTGAAGAAGATAACCAAACTACCTCGTCATTGCCGGAGATGGACCCTGGTCCTTCAGCTGCCAATACCTCTACAACTACTGTTACATCTAATGATGACGACAGTAACTTCGACATGTTTGGTGATAATGATGGCAATGCTGATGTTAATCGTCCTGAGCCAGTACCTAAAATTGCTTCTGGAACCACAGTTGCAGAGAGTAAGTTCTCATCTCTCACTGATTTCTATTTGTGCTGAACAATCACACACTTCCCCCTTTCTTATTTTAACAACCATTGTCTCTGTATTGAATATTCGTTTGGATCGTTTTGTTTCTGTATTGACAATTGTTTTGGAATGTTTCTTGCAGAAGCTGACAACGGAAGTGTGGAGTCAGATTATGTCTTTGATCCAACTTCAGGGTAGGCTATAGGTTTTACTTTATGCTATTTCCCTTGGCTGTCACATTTTTTTCTTTACTATCAGCATTATCTTATAATTATACAGCCAACTGTTGTACTGTTAGACTCATTAGCTTGCATTGATTATATTTCCTTTTTTTCTTTTTGCATGCAGTTATTACTATAGCAGCACCACAGGCTATTACTATGATCCTACATCTGGGTGTTATTGCTCTGCATCCACAGGAACCTGGTATTTCTTTTTTTTTTCTTTTTCATTCATCTTTCATTCACATTCAATAGCAGTCATTGCTTTCTGTTTGGACCAATCGCTTTCTTCTAGATGCATGATGCATCTACTTTGGCTGCGTGTAGTATCTTTCCCTATTGTTTAGTACGTTACTGGTAATTACTGTATGAACTGCTGAGAGGTATTCAATGTTTTGGAGCAATTGTGCATTGGGGAGGAGCTGCATTTTCAGTTGTAGAGGGATTGTTTAGCGCTTTTGAATTCGGAGTGGTGATTTTTTATTGGGTTGTGACAGAATGCTGGTCCTACCCTTGATGACATTGGTGTGATGCCAGATCACTCCAGGACCCGCAATTAGCTAATCCAACTGATGTTAATTGCTAGCCTGTCTGGAAACAATATAGATAGTCCCAGTATTCTTCCTTAGGCAGATGCGAGCCCTTGTGTTCCAACTTCCAGCTGTCTAGAAGGCAATGCTTGACTATGTTATGAAAACATTCAACTTGTAGAATTAGGAGTGTTCCTGCACTAGTATTCGATTTTTATCCTTGTAAATGGCTGGATATATGCTTGATATCTGTGTCATGACATGTGTCCCCTTCACCACTGTGATGAAATATATACCCTATGGTTGATGTTAGGTAGTCACCAGTCACCACTGCTTGTGAAGCATCTATATCTAATTTCCACTGGCATCCCAGTGTGCTTGAGTATCTCGGTAGATGTTTTTAGCTTCAAAGTTGATGGGTAGCAATACAATTACACATTCATCTAACAAAACTTGTGATACCCAGAAAGGCATTCGATTTAGAGAATGTGGGGGCAAAATGGCTTGTCAATTAGACAAAGGGCTAGTCTGTAGCCTGTAGGCATCATATGCAAACGGTGATGTCCCCTTTGTAACTTGGTGAATGAAAAGCTGATTCTGAGTTTGTATGCAAAGAAAGCTGTTGTCCATATTATATGACCACATTTTTGGTAATTTACTTGCCCAATAACTGAATCCTTACTTAGTTCTCTACTTAGACCGACAGTGCTAGTTACATACATTTATCTTTGCTGACGTCCTTTATCACATTCACATGTGCAGGTACTCTTATGACGAGCAAACTGGTGCGTACAAAGAAATACAGGATGAACAAACTGGCACGCACAAGCCGATTTTAAATGCACAAGCAGCCATTGTTTGGAGGTTTTATTTATATATCACAGACGATTCTAAACACGAACCGTCTGTGAGAGCTAGTTATCACAGACGGTTCGTGTTTAGAACCGTCTGTGATAGATAGTTATCACAGACGGTTCGGTGTTAGAACCGTCTGTGATAGATAGTTATCACAAACGGTTCTAGATACAAACCGTCTGTGATAGTCGTATATCACAGACGGTTCTGAGTTATTAACCGTATGTGAAAGTATGTATCACAGACGGTTCCGTCTGTGATGACCTCATGTCATTACTGACTCATAGACTCAGATGGCTCACTAAATCGTCTGTGATGTCGTTTTTAAACTGTCTTTGAAGGCCTTTTCTGTAGTAGTGGCCACTGTTTCCCTGCCTTGTTTTCCCACTGCGAGAGACCATTAGACTTGGTCACGTGCATCCTGACGATAGGGGTCGGGGTCGAACTGGTGTCGTGGCTGTCTGCCGTGGCGGTGCCTGAGCTTACGGCTCTCATGTTACTGACCGGTCATGCTCTCTCGTTGTAGATACATGCTTTGTACCCTCCTTGCCAAGCTCCTATTCTAAGTGGAGCACATTTGCCTGTCTGACGATTCCACACCAAAGATCGGGCATGATTGCCCAAACCGGCCGTTCATCTGGCGCAATGCAACGCCAAGACCGCGTCAAGTTCTTCGCATGGCTCTCGTCAATGACAATCTGCACACGGAAGCCAACTTGCTCAGAAACATTGGTTGACAATGCTACCTACGAGGTCTGCACTACTGGCATAGAAGATGCCAACCATCTCTTCTTCGGCTGCTCCTTCACGCGATCCTTCTGGCGCACTCTGGGCTTCTCCTTCAACCAGGGTTTCAAATTTCGAAATTTCGTCCATTTCGCTAGAGGTCGAAATTTTCCCCTTTCGGTCAAAAAAATTTGGTTGCACATGAATTCAGGCCAAATTCAAACTGGATTCAAATTTTGGTCAAAATTCGACAATTTTTTTGATGAAATTCAGTCAAATTTGAATGCCAATTTCGCCATTTGCCGAATTGAATTGAAATTACCGAATTTCGTAATTTCGCTCACCCCAAATTTTGCTCAAACGAATTTGAAAACCCTTTGTGTTCTGTTTCGCTTCGCCTCCGCGCCCTCGTGCATTCCAGAGACCGTTACAACACCTTCCTATCGCTCAGATGTGACGTATTAGGAATCATCGACAAGATCTCGTTTTCAGGGCGCGTGAGCCATCGCTCCATTGTCCAGTGAAATCATGCACCGAAGATGTAACACTATGGGTGCAAAAGAAATACTACATAGATATCGACATGTGATCTCTACCTCGAAATCTCTCTTCTCTTCATCCCTTCATGTAATTCACTGAAAAACCTTGCAAAAGTCAATACAGTTCAGGTGGGGATCCTCTCCCCCGGTGACTTCTTGAAAAAAAAAAAAGATTATACCACACGTGCGACCAGATTAAATAGCGCAGAGAACATAATGGTCAGAGCCAGATCGATCGAGCTCACATCGTCCGAAATATGGAAACAACCACGCACACGTGCGCACGGCTCCACTACGAGCCGGGTTAGGAAAGAAACTTCCAAGCCCACCCGTGACACCCAGCTAAGTTAATTATACGGTACCGAAACGTATTCTCATACATTTCAAAATCTATAAATACCGAGCATGCAATGCAAGTACAGCGATCGGGATCGATCATGCAACAGACTACAGCGCCTGCTGCTACAATTACTACTACGTACTGCGACGACGACGACAAGAGGAGGCAAGGATCACGTACGCCGGCGTCGGCGGGCACGGGCAGGCCGTCCGTCGAGGCGGTGGCCATGGCCGGCGCTGCCGACTGGCCGTGGCCGGGGGAGTGCGACGATGACGGCGACGGCGGCATGCAGGCGCCGGAGCACCTGCGCGCCTTCGAGGCGTTCCTGGAGGAGGTCGTGCCCGTGGACATGCTCATGGCGTCTCGCCGGGAGGAGGAGGCGCGTGTCCGACGCGGGGAAGCAGCGGAGCTACGACGACGACGTGAAGGAGAAGCTCAAGTTGTGGGCCAAGGCCGTGGCCAAGAATACTATGGAGAACGTTAACCATAGGAGATTAGGAGCTGATCAGTAGGCCGGATTTCGTTTTCTTTTCTTTTGGAAGAGTTGGATAGCTAGGTTAAACATTCGTTGAATTTGTTGAATTCGTTCTATTGGCGACGATGTGATTAATTGTTCTTGTTAATTTGCTTGCACAGATATGTTGAAATTTGTTTTATATCATGTTTAGAACAAGAATTCTTTGAATAAACGAGGGTATTGGTAACTTAAGGGAGGGCATTGTTTGGAACAAGAATTTTCCCAAGTATCCTAAATTATGTCCATGGTATGTCCATTCCTAGGAGGACTTCTTAACCTTTTTGGCATGGCTTTAGCTCCAGGTTTCTCCGGTCAAACAGGGAAGCTCCACACTAACAGATCCTAGAAGCTAGGGGAAGCTGGAGCGAACTCTCATATTCCCCTGTAAGGCTGTAATCTAATATTTTCTCCAATCTAGTTACTGGTAAATACATTACCAGTAATCTAAGATTCCAATGTTTGGTTGATTTGAAAAAAACTACATATTAATTTTTATCATAGTTCAAATATTTCATAACTCGAACCACCAAGTTCACAAAGTTAAATTACATGATTTGAAATTTCAAAACATGAAAGTTAACATATATATAGATTTTGAATTTACAATTTAAAATTCCAACATTCCAAATTCATCTTTTATTATTCAAAAGTTCAAATTTTGGATTTTTAAATTTTAAATTTTGAGTTCGAGTTTAAATTCTCGAATTTGAATATCTGAAATTGAATTCGATTTTTTTTAAAAAAAATGATTTTCGAAATCCAACCTTGAAGTTTTGAAATTTCGAATTAAATTGTCTGAATTTAAGATTCCAAAATTTAGGGATCAAAATTTGATATTTTGGTTTCGAAATTCATATTTTGAAGAAAAAAATATTTTTAAATTCCATACATTGGATTTTGAATTTGATGAATCAAAAGCATGTGATAAAAAACGCAATAACAAAGATTCCTTTCCCTTGGTAATCTAAGATGGACACCATTTTCTACGGGAAATGGATTCCTAGAATTGATGACAATCTGTTTTCCAAAGTAATTTTAGATTTCTGGTTCAGATTACTGGATGTTTTACCAAACAAGGTAATCTTATAGGATTATTAAAGGATTCCTAGTAATCTTTGGAGAATTCCGCCAACCAAATGAGCCCCAGGGGGGAAGTTTTCAAACTCCATGGAATCCGATGCACCTCCACCTCTATTGGTTGTCTCCTCGAGCCGTTAAAGTTGTCAACACGTAAGTACGTAACTCCATTGCTGCTCGTTGCCTTCCTGAGCTTCGAGGAGGCCTGTCGCCACTTGCTCCCTCCCTGAGCTAATTGAAGTGTCGCCATCACTATTGGAACAACCCATCACTGTTGCTCGCTTCCTCCCTTAGCTATCACAGGCTCGATGCTACCATTCACGGCCTTCCCAAGCTATACTGGGAATTTGGGATGTATCTATGACGCCAGTTTCGTACTCTCGGGAGTATGTACTCCTACTTTCAATATACCACTTAAACGCACATATTATACTTCTTTATCACTTTCAGTATACTTAAATACCAATTATACAATACTCCAATGCGACTTGATTGAAAAATTTTCATTGGAGCCCTTTGTTTTTTGGTATATACCATTTTTCATATGTAAAAGAAGTATATACATAAATTTGGCTATAAAAAGTGGACTTTAATAAATTTTATCATGGAACTCCCTTTGGGGTAATCATTATTGGAGTATGGTTAAATAAATAAAGCGGTATCATCATACAATTTAAGTGGTATATAAGAAGTAGAAGTATGTACTCTCAAAAGTACCATACCATTTTCATATCCAAACTCCCAAAATTTCAGCTCCAACTTCCAGAGCCCAAAAAACTAGAATTGAGTCGACCCCAAAAAGAATGCGGTCATTATCCTTCCTTTTTATCCGGACATAACTATTGAGGTTTGTACGATCTTTACTATTGCGATTTGTTCTTTTAACTAGGGTTTTGCACCTCTACATCACTACATGGGGAAAATCGAACCCAATACCTTATGTTCCTGCAACCCATTACCCACCCATAATTCATATAGGCCCCATACAATCGCAATTTGTACTGTACACTTTAAGTTTTATGCTTAAAGCAAGAATCATGAACTGCAGTGATACGAAAGGGATGGTGATAATTTGCATCTACAAACGTTTTGTTGCTAAGCTGGCCAATTAATCTTTCCATCACACATTCACACTCCTTTCACTGAGCTGCAAATGCAAACCCTAATTTCCACGCGATTTTTAAAGCATTCCGCACAGAATTAATGCCGCTACTACTAATATAATCGCCGTCCAGATCCTCTTTATAAATTAACCCAACCCAGTAGATTCTCCCATTTGTTTGCTCCCCAACAGAAAAGAGCGCCAGTTCGTCCGCTTCCGTTTCTTGTTCTTACCACCAAGAAGAAAAAAAAAGCCTTCTTGCTCCATCCCTCCAATCCCAAATCTCTCCCTGTTCTTGCTGCTTGCGTTGACTCATCCTCCTCAGCTCGCGTCGCGCAACCCAATCCGAGGTTTCTTGGATCGGTGGCGCCTCCATTTCGTGTCCTTGTTGCGTGGGTTTTGGAGTTTGGATCCAAGAGCCGGCCGGGGTTCTTGGATTGGATCTCCTGCTGCAATGGCGGCCCTCGTGGAGCTTTTCTTGGGCTCCTCATCGTCGTCGGCGCCGCCGGTGGACTGGGAGGCGGAGGCCTACCCGGCGTACGGCGACTTCGCCGTGCTCCCCTTCCTCGCCGCCTTCTTCCCCGCCGTCCGGTTCCTCCTCGACCGCCTCGTCTTCGAGGTAAATTGGCTACTTCCTCTGGTTTAGTGGTTCGTTGGATCCGAAATGTCTGTGCTAAGTTGCGCCTTTTGGATCCTGTATCAGGCTTGCAGACTGCAGTTAGTTGTTCGATAAGCATTCCCTTTGGATGTCTTGGTTTAGTATTGGTACTCTTGGAGTTGTTCATGGATCAATTAAATTGAACTAGATTACGAAATAATCTGCTTTGGATGACATTTCCTATAAATTATGCATGTTTTGACATATCAATTTTTCGTATGCTAGTGTGAACTGTATCAAATTCTCAATAAATGAAGAAACTGGTGGAAAGTACAGCATCGTTACTACATTTTGATTCAGATTGTGCTGGATTGGGTTTGATAAAGATGTGCTCATGATCTGTTTGATTGTGATTTCGCATAAAGTTATATTCTTTTTAACATGTTTGAATTGTAGACACGTTTTTAGATGCCACTTGCTTCCTCTTTTGCTCAAGGTGACACTTTGAAGCATCTTCGTGCTGTAAAGTGTGTAATCATTTGGGTCTCGTTTATATTTTGTTGACAATCCGTTTAAGTTACTGATTAGCATTGATTAAATGAGGTGTGAGTAAAAATTGTGTGCAATTGCTAGTGAATCTGTTGTGAGATATGCCAATATCCCAGCTGATCTGGAAAAGAGAGATTATGAGTGGATAGGATATAGAGCTTAAGAACGATGTATGACTTATTAGAAGGGAGAATAATTGAAAGGTTGATGGAACTTTTTCGGTTCTGGAATGTTCACTTGTTACGTTGGCATCCTCTCTTATCTTGACTTAGCTGCAGCACTGTTCTTAAAGCTATCTTAACTAGTTTGAATGGTTGTCTTTCCAGTGAAGCATGTTCAAAAACCGGGGAGACCTAACTCCAGTAGACCAGTCGACCCATTCACATTGTTTCAGCAATTGCCAATGAGATAGTGGATCAAACTTTTAAATCAAGCATGGTTGCTGTAAGGATTATTACAATTTAGTGATTATTGTTGGTTGTCTGTCTTTGTCTGTCCATTATTGTATTACAGGGGGCAACCCTAGTTGAACACTTTCTAGTTTATTGTATAAAGACTTATGAAAGGTAACTAGTCCGTGCAACACTACATAAGTCTATATTAACCATTATTTGACTTTACATTCTCTGCTGCCAAAAGAATGGATCTTAATAAGAAGCTAGAACAAGTCAATTTTGTACTGATGTACTTTTCTTGTTATATACGGTGTGCTACTTATACACTACGAGCAGAAAGTTTTCAAACTAGCAAGATGCAATCATGACTGAAATGGTTGTCGCATTCTTGCTATACCAGTACTCCCTCACATTCATATCTCATAGTACTTTCGTCTCATTCTATTCTCACTTCTCAGGTATTAGCAAGAAGACTTGTACTTGGAAAGGGTATGACAAGCTTGCTGAAACAGATGAAAGGAGAAAGAAAATCAATAAATTTAAGGAGTCAGCGTGGAAATTTGTTTATTTTCTTTCTGGAGAACTGCTTTCATTATCGGTAACATACAATGAACCGTGGTTTAAGAACACTAGATACTTTTGGGTGGGGCCTGGTGAGCAGATCTGGCCTGATCAAAAGATGAAGTAAGAAGGAAAAAAACAATTATTTTGTTCCTTTTTCCAACTTTGCTTTCCCTAAAAAAGGCTTCAACATTGAATTTTTCCTTCTTCCAGACTGAAGCTTAAGGCTGTATACATGTATGCTGCTGGATTTTACACATATTCCATCTTTGCTCTTCTGTTCTGGGAAACAAGACGATCTGACTTTGGAGTCTCAATGTCGCACCATGTGGCAACTGTTGTTCTTATTGTTCTATCCTATATTTTCAGGTATGTTCTGAACAATTTCCCAAATGAGGGTAATTGCCCTTATATTAAATCCTGACACCAGCATCACAACGAGGTCTTAATGTTATTGTGCTTTTCGAACAGATTTGCTCGTGTTGGCTCAGTCGTTTTAGCCCTTCATGATGCGAGTGATATATTCCTAGAGATTGGGAAGATGGCCAAGTACAGTAGCTGCGAGTGGCTAGCGGTTGTGGCTTTTCTTCTTTTCGTGGCTTCGTGGATTCTTCTTCGTCTCATAATTTTTCCTTTCTGGGTCCTAAGAAGCACAAGGTAAAACATCTACTATCTCTAGGCATTCACCACTGTACTTGAAAGGAGCATTACTCCACTAGAAACATTGAAGCACATTTCTTGATCGATGGTCTCGTACCTTTTTCAGCTATGAAGTACTGCTGAACCTGGACAAGGAGAAGCATCAATTTTACGGCCCCATATACTACTATGTTTTCAACAGTCTTCTGTTCTCACTTCTAGTTCTTCACATATATTGGTGGATATTGATTTACCGGATGTTAATCAAACAAATCCAATCCAAAGGCCGTGTTGGTGATGATGTTCGATCCGGTCAGTGATTCTTTTCTTTTTCTTGCTGTTAGATCTTTTTATTTGTCAGCAGCATATTCTTACTGGTTTCTTAAAAACCACTTACTATCAAACAGATTCTGAAGGCGAAGATGAGCATGATGATTAATCTGTAGGTTGTTACGTGCTTGACTGAAGAACTACATACCGTGTCCCCTACAGGAAGACACATCACCTAAATACTTGATTTCATTAGACCAGATCATTCTTTCAGTGTTGAACATGCTAAGCACGATTTGTGAGTTGCTACTGAAGCTGATCTTGTATACTGAGTTACTACTGTCATATACGATGAAGCAAAAGTTGATTTTGTATTTTTTTTCTTCTTTGACCCTAATTTGTAAAAAACCAGAATAAGTTGGTTCATTCGTTTGTTCATTCTTGAAACTTTGCAAACGATTAATTGATTCATGATGTAATCATGTAATATGCTGCAGCAACTCGGTCAATAACTTGGTGTATCTCCAATTCTAATGGAAATTCGGGACATAGAGGCTTCAATTTTCAAAGAATTCTGTAACATTGTTTACTCTTTCGCTTCTGCAGAGCTCTGTTTTGCTGCTACAACTATCGACACAGTTAAGCATTTGCATTTGTACTTCACACTGTAAAAAACAGTATGAGACTAGAGAAGTAGAAAAGCAGGCATAAACAGAGATTATATTTTACAATAACTTTTGGTTTTCATTGAATACTTTGTACAAGATAAGTAACAGAACTTCCAACAGTTAGGAGACATGCCAATTATAGTCTGAATTACAGTCTGAAAGATCCATAGAGAATCAATACCGAGCCTATTCAACGGAAGAAAAGACATCAAGCATGAACAAAGTTCACACTTCACAACATAGTCACTTGTGTAATTGTGTAAACAAGAGACAAGTCAGAATAGAATGTGCAAGCTGGCTTAAGACGAGTATTTCTCCATAAGCTTGTCAACATGAAGAACTATGTCATTGATGTGAGGGCGCATTGCAGGTTGTGGCTGAAGCATCCAGGTAACAAACTGATGAAGTGCATCAGGGTAAGGAGGGCTGGGTCCCGTCGGCCACTTCAATTGAGCGTTGACAATGGCCAGCTGCAAGCTTCCTCCAGATTCGCCAAGAGCATACTCGAATGGTGAAACACCATACCTAAAAGAATCAAATGTGAGCATCAGTGATTTATCAAGTACTTATAGGCTATAGCTACAATTGATCTGTGCTTCATGACTTGTTAAGATTGTTGACTGGATCACAAGGAACTTTAGGAAATAGATTTGCTTAACTTCAACTTCTACAAAGTTGAGTTTGATCTTAACCAGTACATTATCTATTGCAGGAGGCACGATTGATAATTACTTTCATTAGTATTTAATTTTAATTTTAAAATTTGATAGAATAATCATTTCTGGTACTAAATTGGACAAATGGATTGAACTAAGCAGAAATAATTTTATAAAAACATATAAATGAATTATCATGCCCATGTAGGTGGAGGCTTGCAATAGCACACCACATAAATAATTGAGAATGAGACTAACACCTAAATGAACAAGAAATGAATTAAATAAAGATTACTAAATTTGCTCAAGCAAAAGCCATAAGGGAACTTACATGATGGCATAAAGGGTGCATCCTAGAGACCAAATGTCTGTCCTCTCATCAATATCAGCATGGCTTGGGCAGTCCCACAATTCAGGTGCACGACAAGGTGCAGAGCAATGCTCAGCAGCCCATTCCTATACAGAAGCAATCAAGCAAGATATAAATTTGTAATATTTAGACAGCCACCACTTTCGAAGTACTAATATTCAACTTCTAAGTAAAAGTTGCATACTCTAAAGGATCAATTATTTGCCTGAGTAATACTCAGGCTTGTCCCTTCACTGCTTAAGAATAAAAAGTCAGAATTTCTTGGTTTGTGCGGAGTCACTCACAACTGTGGAAAATAAAATATATCACCAGAAACAGAAGAACATTCCTAATGATTGGTTGTACATCTGAAAAGTGAATGAAAATACTTTCCTTGGAAAGGGCCAAACATCCCAAAGACTACGTGAAAACTGAAAACCAATACTCTATCAAGAGAGCATTTCATGAGAAGGCCAGGGAGCTAAGACAAACCTGCAACCGTAATGCTTCAGAACGAGAACGGATTTCCTTTCTTGCAGGCCTTGCACTTCCAAAATCCATCAATGTTGCAAGAGGTGCTTGTCCTTTTTGACGAGTTATAAGAACATTGGCAAGCTTGACATCATTATGGGCATATGGTGGATCAAAACTGTGCATGTGCTTCAGTCCTTCACAAAGCTGTGACTAGTCCTATATCATCAGTGCACAAATAGAGATGGATGGGGAAAAATAGCGCTAACAATTATCTATGCAATGGTATGGAGATGGTAAGCTAGAACTATTTCTACTTTAGCAACTCAATATGTAATGTACATTTTCAATATTTTGATATGTTAGGAGAACAATTCAAGTGTCCAATCAACATAGAAAAGAAGACGACAAGTGATTAAATGATGATCTCATAGTACCATCCAGGAAGATAATTTACTCGTTCTAAAATTTAATGCAATACAAAAAGTTTAGAAGGGAACTAGGGGATGACTTCCTGGACATCTTTTGACCCCCTGAGCTTTTCCCAAGTTACCATGAGGTAAGCTCTACTGCTCTAGTCACATTTTAATAGTGGTAGGAAACAGAAAGCACATCACTTGTGATTATGTTCTAGTACAAGACAATGATTCAATACTTCACAGGAGAAATCAATGCATTTGTGCCAACAGTTTGTTCTTCAGAAAGATCATGGAAGACAAACACGATAAATTATTTCATACTGAACATAATCTCAACAAATTGTGACGAATCACTGAATCACACAAAAGCAACAAATTCACCAGAATTTCAAATTCGAAATTTCTCGATGACATCGTCAAGAAACAGTATGCTGAACTATTGTCTAGTAAAAAGACTGACCTGTTGGAATATTCGCAAAACATCAACTGTCGAATAGAATTCCTTCCTAGACCGCATGACTTCAGCATTGTCAAACAAAGTACCATCCAAATAGACCGGGAAGAGCAAGTAGGCTTCATGGTTCCAATCTCCCTGTTGACACTAATGTATCATACAAAAAAGCCTCTCAACATGAAACAGACTTTCATAAGGTAAGCTGAGTAAAATATCAAGTAGCCTAGCCAATGCAACCTTACTATTTGACAATAAGACATTATGGCAAGCTATATCCACATTATGGAATCCATTTTGCTTGCTATCTACCTCAGATGTACTTATCATTTATCAAACAAGAATGACAGATGTATATTAGCACACTTTACGATATTTAACAAGCACAACTACATTTACAATATTTACCAAGCACGACTAACTTGCTTAGCTTCAGCACGATTTGCTTAAAAATCTTGCACATAATTAGACTTCAAGATCCTATTGCGTATGTCATTCCTCTGGCACGAAACAAAGATGCGCAGCAGATTACCTTAACCGCTATTATGGAATGATCAAGAAGCGGCAACAGATTGGGATGGTTGAGCAACGACGACACACGGATCTCCTCCTTCACCAGATCCAGCTGCTCCCTGCTCTGTATCAGCACCTTCTTCATAGCATAGGTCCCGTCCTCTGGATCAACATTAGCATACCCACATCACAAATCTCTCATGGCATTGCAAAATTTCACAAGAATACCCTAAACTTCCCAGCTTCATCCCATTTGTACGAACGAAAAAAAAAACTTTGATTGTGCACAGTAAGCCGTTGAATTACCAAAGTTCCACTCAATTCATCACAACATGTCTTGGACGCAGGGGAAAAAGGAGCAAAAATCCCGACAGTTTTAACAGAAACCACCAAGATGCATTTGTGAGACCAAGAAATGGAAAAGACTACAAAATAAAAACACATAAAAATCCTACTATTATCCCGAATGCGCAAAATTTATGAACAACTCCAACAAACCAAGAACGCACACGAAGGCGAAATCAAGAACTCGCGAAGAGGTGGGGGGATCGAGTGGGACCTGATACGTGGGAGGGGTGCTTGGCGAGCGCGGCGTCGGAGGAGGCTTGGTGCTCCTTGACGAGGTAGACGAAGGCGAAGCCCCCCTCGCCAATCTGGCGGAGGACGCGGAAGCGGCGCTGGTTGATCCACACGTCGCCGCCGCCCGTCGCCGCGTCGTAGAGGGCGTTGAGCCCCGAGATGGAGCAGCCCATCCTCAGTGCTGTCTTCCTCCTCGCCGCCGGCGTACTCGGACGCGGCTTCTAGTCTCCGGTGACGGCGAGGCTGGGGTGGGTATCAGCTGTGCTTATTTCGTTGGTTCGGTGTTTTCGCAGGTCCGCCCGTGGACAATGACTTGCTTTGGTGTTTCGGTGTTTCCCAACTTTGAGTCTTCCTTTTTTTCTCCCAAATAGCTAGAAAAATCAAACAAATAATATAACACTACCCGATTACATAAAATAACGGTCCCCTAATATACAAGCCGTATAATTAATTATGACACAAAACACCGCCTAAATGAGCTCAATTTGTTGGGAGCAATCTTTCATTGAGTGACCAAAGGTCTTTCATATCCCAAGACTTCCTCACGCCTCTAGCCTCCACACTAGTTGTTATTCTTGTCATTTCGAAACGCATATTTGCCATCGTGAATATTCACCTCATGAATATTCATTGCATCTCCTTCTCCCAGACCACCTTGTATTAGCATCTCGATAGGTCTTAACTCATCGGGTCCTCCCATACGAGACCATCGTCATAAAACACAAGCAAGTTTTGCACATTCGACACTACGTAAAGCCACAACAACCCAATTTACTGTACACAATATAACAAATAGGTCGCACTACGTAGTCTAAATTTTCCTACCCCGGAAAAATAACCACACTACCTAACCTAACCAAAATAATGACTTTAGGGTATTCAGTGCATAGTAAAAAAAAAAGTACAAAATTAGATATGACTAATTAGTTCTGTCGAGTTAATTACGACTAATTATGACTAATTAATTACGACTAATTAATTACAACTAACTAAGTATGACTAATTAATTACAACTAATTAATTGAGACTAATTAACTACGAGTAATTAATTATGTCTAAACTAAATACGGAAAATTAATTAGGACTAATTAATTACCCTTTGAATAATCGGGACTAACTAATTACCACTAAATAATCGGGACTAATTAACTACGACCAATTAATTAGGACTAATTAATTACTATTAATTAATTAGGACTTTTAGTTACGCCTAACTAATTGCAAGTAAATAATTACGACTAACTAATTATGACTAATTAATTACGACTACATTAATTACAACTAGCTAATTTAGACAAACAAATTTATGACTAATTAAATACGACTAATTAATTATAGCTATTTTAATTACGACTAAATAATTACGACTAACTAACTACGACTAAATAATTTAACACTAACTACACGGTTAATAAACATAATGCATACGGAAAAATTACCTCCTCTAGAAGATCTTCACTTGATGTCTAACTAGGGATGGCAATTATCGCCTATTCTCATTCTAGACGGGAATTCATCTATTAGTGACGGCTTGACTACTTCATTCCTCACGGGATATTAATATGAAAAAACATTCCCCATCGGGTTTGATCGACGGATGTTCTCCTACTCCCCATCCCTCTATATCGATGGGCCTCGATAACACAATGCATGGCATAGCCCAAAAACCGAAAGTGCATCGATCATGTTTTTTGCACTATGTTTATTTCAGATAAAGTATGAACTTTACAAAGCAAAATAAAGTCGATACTAGACCGATAACGGATAACCTTATCAATTTGCTACGTAAAGTTGGATATTGGTCCGGTTGTTGCTTATAACACTTAGTTTCGAGTTTTCATTATGTGAAAATGTGATTCACTTGGACTCTGTTAGATGCCCAGAATTCTACCACCCAATGATATATGGTTACCGCTGCTAATATGTTCTTTATCGTGTTAGTTGTCTAAGTGTTGTTGGCAAGATGTAGAAATGCTCTCATGTTTTCCGTAAATCCGAAATGGCAAGCACCGACGGGGATGGGGACGGGGATGGGGTCCGATAACCGACAGACGGGACGAGGAAGAAGAATAGTCCGATGCGGGGATGGGGACGGGACGGGGGATTTTTTCTTGTCACGGACGGGATGGTCCACCACCTCGACGGGAATGGCCCGCTGCCATCCCTATGTCGAACTAACTCTACCTAAAATGACCCCTAAACACTCTCAAATCGACAGCGAAATCGAAACTAATTTCGACCAATCGCGTTGCCTCTCGCTCGATCGATCCTCTCTATCTCTCTTCATAGAACGGAATGATTTTGGTGTAGAGAAATGAGAGCGCATCGTCGGGTTTTATAGCCGTGAGAAGGCCGGCCGTGAAGCGATGGGACGGAATCCGATTCCTCCCATCGTGACGCTACGGTTTTTCGCGATGTGGACAACGAGAATCCGGGGCGTGCTCGAAATCACATATTTTCGTTCAAAACATTAAAAAATCACATGAAAATGACGGCTAAAGTGGCGTCTGTTTCTAGCACACGGACGAGAGGAGGTCCGCCTAGAGGCATGATGGAGGCTTGTCCGCCTCGAGAAGATACGACGTGGCATGTCCGCCTCCGCACACGTGGAGGCAAGTCCGTCCATTGGCGCAGATAAGCTACATGTCGAAGTTCGCACGGCTCCACGGTGCCATTCTTGCACTTGACGCAGAGATGAGGCTAAATTTGCTAATTTGTACGTCAACAATGCTAAATGTTCTTCTTGTTATTACGTACGACTTGAAAGTTGGTGCTGCAATTTATTCTTCTTGTTATTACGTACGACTTGAAAGTTGGTTCTAAGACAAGCATCTCAATATGTCAACGGTTGGCATGTTAGCATCAATGCCTAATCACTCTTTGAGATCAAACCTTGTTAGAAAACCCTAGATCTTAATCTGTGAGAGAACAATACAATTCTTGTAGAGATAGGAACCGAAAGTGGCATCTTAGGAGCATTGTAGCATTGGATCCGGTGAACAATTTCAGACAATAGACTGGTGTAGAGATACAAAAGTCAGATAGTGGATGGTTCATGCCGAAGTATCTTTGTAAAAATGAAAAGTGCTATTTTACTTCTGCACACACCTCATTGTCAGTAAACTAGTATTTGCATGCTGAACAATTACACAAGGTCAACTGTTCTAAAGATAAACATTTGGCATGCACAATGAGTAATACAACTAAAGTCTCAATATCTATCAAGGATAGCTTCCCTTAGGACCCTTTTCTCTTTTGCTTCTGCATCAGTCATCATATTGGTAGCTTGTTGGACCTTTCCAATTGAGTTACTCAGATTTTGCATTCACATGGTGTCTGCATCCAGAGGAACGGGGCAAACCGCAGGCTGCTGCTGCGTTGCGCAATGGATGTTTCCTCCTCCCATAACGATTTCCCTTCCCCCTTCAACCATCACTGCCTGCTTCCAAGTAGCTAAATCGCATTACATGTATGTACTCATGATACAAAAGGAGACAACTAATGCTTGCAATTTGATCATATTTCCAAACGAAAACTTGTCACTGCTTCTCCAGTAGACTATCAACAGTTGACCAAAGAACTCTTAAGCACCCATTACTGGCAGTACAAGGCTCCAAGTAGTACATGAAAAATCTTTCAGCGTCAATTATAAATTTCTAGCTAATGTGAGATTGGGAGATTACCTCGTGGTTAGGAAATGCTTTATCGAGGACTTTATGGGTTTCTTCGTCCCACTTATCACCAAATGCTGGTGCTACAATCCCACCATTGGCAATGTACAAGTTGACGTATGATCCAGCTAACCTCTCCCGCCTTGATGCCACCTGTAACCATCACATATTATCACCACATAAGAAACCATGACAGATGGAGAGCTCCTAAGCAGACACTTTCTGACAGATTAAAATTTTTAAAGGAACACCAGTAAAACTAAAATTTAAATTAGTACAGGAATACAAGAGCAAACTGAAAAAAAGAGCAAATACCTATACCAAGTCTCCAAATAGTCATGCTTCTTGTTTTATCATATACAGCGGCCCATGGACATGGATTTTGATAATCTCTAGTTTCCGCCCCTTGGCACCAGTGGTACAGGAAAGAATGTCGAACGCCGCAACCGAACGTTCATACCAGGTGTGACAAAGCCAGCATATGTTGTCAACATGTCCACTGATGATTTCATCGCCTGGGGGATCAGAACACCTCAGCAGCTTGAAACAATACCAAAGTGAAGCACTGAACCTTGGTGAAATGATGCTTTAAATAAATAATATGGATGAAAAATATCACTATACACTACAAAGATAGGGTATTTTACCAACTTACCATAGCTAAGCCGCTAAGGCTTTTACATGGAAGGGTCACGTCTTCAGATGACTCAAACGAAAATGATGTGCTCCTCTTGCTAAAGCTTTTGGTTTTGCTAAAACAAAAGCCATCTCTACCATCCTATTCCTGTCTCTTGCATTCTCGGCAAGGCAAAAGAGAGAGTGAAGTGCGAGGCCAAAAAATATCGCCAAATCTCGTGGACAATAGCCGACTCGAACGAACGAACCCATCACGTAGCAACGTCGTCTTGAATTCCTCTCGGCGAAGCCCATGAAAGTGAAATATTGCAGGACAAAATATCTAAAATTAAGGAGACGGATAAGCATTGATTTAATTGTGGCCATCTTTCATCACACAGTCTTTTAAGGGCTGGCCGCTTGAGATTTTAATTGATCGCATTTTGATGCCTCGTCAAAGGCTTCTAAAGCTTTGCAGATGTGAGCCGATTAATTACTGTTCAACTTTTCCGCCTTTCGAAATTTTTATTATCCAACCTTTCATCCTTCTCATGTACCCTTATTCAAGATTAGTTACTTTGATGAAATGTATCAGTATCAGAATTCTCACTGAAACGGGGAGAAAATCAGAGATCCAAAACGTCTGTTGCAATCTGGTTCAGCACGAATCACAATAAACATCATCTGCAGAACAATCACAATGGAACAAACACCATTAACAACAAAGTAGGATTCCATCTAGACAAGCCGAATGGCAAGATAATCCCTTGCCTTCCACAAGACGTTCTTGAGGAAGATCATAGAAATACAATAAGTTCACTGTTGACTACAACATAATCACATCAAACAATCTTTTGGGGTAGTAAGAGAAGATGCAGGTACACTAGGAACAATCTGTATCACAGTTGAAACAGGCAATAACATCACAAAGCAGCGTTTACTCGAACTGAAATAAAACTGAGGAAACAGGGCATTTGCTGACATGGGATTTCAGCAGTTATGCAAACCAGCTAGTCCTATTACGCAAGGAACTAGACTTCAAACAAAAGTATGGATACTGAAGGGGTGATCATAATCCTGCAAATCCCCATCAGGGTCTACGTTGTTACACTCAGGACCAGTTGGATCACAAGAGAACAGAACTCGTGCAGAGGTCTGCACCCAGACCTTCCCCTGTCCATCAGAACATGTTTCGGTGTGAGGTAGGATGGCCGTGATGTTGGGTCCGGAGAAATCCTGTACTGATGAGTCCAACGCTGAGCAACAGAAACCTGACCATATGACTCTAACTGCAATGGACAACGAGTAAACTTAGTGGAAGAAAATATCTTAATGAAGAATTACGGCGGATCCCTAGCACATACCTTCTTCTTGTATTCTCTTCGAAGAATTAGAACAAATAAGTACAGCATGTAACCATATTTATTTTAAAAAAAACAAGTATCATTTTTCCTCAACACAAGTAAATAAGTACAGAATACATGACACTGAACTGTCCTTAATATTTAAAATGCAACTAACAGTATCTAGGGCAGGTGAATTTTGTAAGGGCAAACACATCAGCTGGATCGGGAAGTAATGACAGGCTCAAAAGAACAAGAAGGTGGATAAATCCAGCAGAAATGACGACAACAATCTAACATTTTCTAACAACTTGTCTGTCCTTCAGAAACACTACTGCAAGGAAAAAAGGGCAAACTAATAACATTCATATAATGCAGCAAGCTAGAAACTCTTCAAATAACATTGATCCTTGGTATCAAATTTCATCAAGCTACAAATGGTTTTCTACATTGAATCTGTTTCCTTGAACAGACAGAATTCTGCTACTATTATAACAGCAGTCAGATACTCAGATGCATACAACTAAAAAATGAAATAACCATTTTTTGTTGTTGTTGTAAACTAATAGGGTAGCAAGCGATAACTAAATAGTGTACATGGACCTTTTGCTTTGAATCCCACTTGATTAGAAACATTTGGCTCAGTGTTTACATAAAAAAAATCAATTAATCACCTAACATGCCAGAAGTTACACAAAGTAAAATACAAACGAATGGAGCGTTCTTCTGAACTTGGCTTATCAACTTCTCATAAATAGGAAGTTAGGAACGCATCCGTCAGTTAGATGCCATACAAGCATGAGTGGTTAGGAATGTTTGAAGATTGCATTTATTATGACTAGTTACAGTTCACGATAAAACAGGCCACATTAAGGCAGTCAACAGCTTGGTTCATGAAAAAAAGAAACAAGATACTGCAATTCTGTAAACTGAAAACCATCTTGAAAGACAAGAGGGGGGGGACACCAGTATCACTGTATCTGCTTGATAAAGTAGTCTTGGTGCAGAGGAACTATGCTTTCAACAAAAGTATGTGTGCTAAAAGGAAACTCAGACTCTGGACAGGCCATCTTCAGTTCTTCTGAGCTTGAACTTGGATCATAACAGTAAAGGTTCCGAGCCAACAACTGTACCCAAATTTTCCCATCATGAAAGAGAGTGTGTTTTGGAGTGAAGTAACATGAAGGCATCAACCAAGGCAAGGATATGTGGTATCTGTGAGTCCAGCTCTGCTTATCTTCACTGTCGAGCATCAATATGTCCATTGTACGAGGTGGACCTTCAAGCGCACCATCCACAACTAACAAGCATAGCCTTGCCTGGAGCTCTGCCAAAGAGCAATGACCTCCATAGGACTTGCGTGGAGGGAGCATCATCACATCAAACTTTTCACTCTCAAGATTCAAGCAATTGATGCGTGATGAAGCAATATAACGGAACCTTGTCAGATAGTACACTGCTCCATTCACATGCACCCCTCTATCTGTCGGTGCCCCATGGAAACTCCCAATCTGTCTCCAGGCTCTACCTCCAATTGTGTATATCTCGCAGCGCACCTTGAAAGAATCAATATGAGCTCCTGGGTAGAAATGTACAACTTTGTGTTCCTTAGTCGACGGGCAAAACCCCAAGCAGTGCCAATTGCACGACGAGAACTGACTGCTTCCTGCAGTGCACATTGGCATTGGCAACGCAGAGGATTCACCAGTGGTCGGGTTGAGCAACTCCACAGCCCCTGTGCTGTCACCTAGGCAGAGCAGGCCATTGCAAGAGTTGTGCACAAAGAGGCTCCGAGAAGCCATGGGCCTAGACAGCTGGTAAGTGGACCCTGTGGCGTCTGCGAGCACCATGGCAAGAGACCTATCATTCGCTCTGTCATTCGCAAAGAGCAGCAGCTTCTGCTGGCTGCGGTTCAGATGCTCGTGAACAAAGTGCAGATCGGAGAGCACAGACATCCAGGACTTGCACACAAGCCTGCAAGACGCAAGCGTGCGGGCAGGCAGCCTGTGGAAGACCTCCGTAAGCGCATCGCTGCAGAGCACCCGAGCATTCTCCTCCACCTTCCTTGTTTTCTTCACTCCCATCAAAATCCTGATTGGTGAGGACATGTCCACCGGAAACCACAGATCACCAGGCTAGAGCAACATCGAGACGCCCTGGTTCTTGCATCCACGAAACAATCACAACATTTCAGCACAAGAAATGCAAACAGCAAGACTTACAATCAGCAAGGACGTATGCAATTAGCATCTCATACCTATCATCCAGCCCGGACAAGCCACAGCCACGCAGGGTTTCAGCCTAGGTCTTGGGACCAAGAAACAAGGGCAGAACTTTCAGCACAAGAAAACAAGAAACGAACAAATCCAACCCGTGAAACTCACCACAAGATGCAGGAGACCTGCATTGCGGCTTCCAAGAACCTCCCTTCGCACCTCTCACACCTGCCAGAACCAAACCAAACCACCAGAAATCTCAATACTGCCCCAAGCAACTCACATGGTAGATGGGCTAGGTGTCGAGTTCTTGGGAAAAGAAGGAACCAAACCTACCAACCTACCGGCCAAACCGATGCAATCATGCAGCCGCGTCGAATCCGGCTTAGAAAACAATAGATTCCGGCAATAGAATACGCCTACAACCGATTAAAACAGCGCATCGTGCTCACCGATCGGGAGCGGAAGGGCGGTTGCCTCGGGTCGCCGGCGGCGGCGACTACCTTTTTTTTCCTCTTCCCTCGGTTGCTTTCGTCGTTTTTATTATGGACGGGGGAAAAGAAGGGGATTTATGATGCTGTACTCGTCGTCGTGTGCGAGCTGTTTGAAGGCGCGTGAATGGCTGGATCTGCTTTGCCGAACGAATCTCGAGGCGTCGGCAGCGTCGGGGGTCCTCGAGAGGCGAGACGCGAGTGGGCGGACGGGATGGGGTCGTAGTGGGCCGGACGTGTCGGCCCGTCGCTTTCCTTGTTAGGGAGCCGCAATCATGGTGATGGCGATGTGTTTTGCTACCTTTTTAAAAAAAAACTAGAGCTGTTATCCCATTAATGTTTGTAGCCAAGATTCCTAGGTTCAGATTTTATTGGAAACCCGCGTTCGATGAGACTGGATATCTTGAATTGAACGTCATACTTGCCCAATCGCGGCACTACACGGCACCACCTCTTAATGCAAGCTTGTGCATCGCCCGCTGTCTCAGGGTGGAAACGGATACAGTCATATCTTGAATTGAATAATGTCGAATGGAGGTTTTTTTTCCTTCACTTATAGCACTTTTGGCATATAGCCATCTCTTCGCGGTATTTACAAAAATGACATCAAATACTGCGCTAAAGGGGCTAGACTCTCTGTGCCACCACACATCTATTACCGTGCCTCTGCGAGACAGCAATACTCTCTGCCGCGCCCCTAGGGAACAGCTTTTTCCTCACGGCGCCACGTGGCGCGTCCGCCCCAAGGGCGCGACAGATAGTATGTCGTCCCCCAAGGGCACAAGAATAAACGTGGGCTTTAGGGCGCGGAAATCTGAAAAAAGGACTAAATATGAAGCGTTGAGAGTTGTACAAATTTCTAAATATATAAATGAGCTCTAAAATTATGAATTGTTTTGTGAAGGCTCTTGACATAGTGTACTTGTTTGTGTAATTTTTCTAGAATTTTATCTCTTGATTTGTTTATCGAAAATTCCTTAAAGGCTATTGTTTGCATGCAAATGAAATAATCAATTTGAGGAAAAATTTAAAACATGCTCAAAATATTTTCCATGTTTATTCTCAGTATAATTATCCTAAGTTTACAATATTTAGATGTTGCAAATCGAGTGATCAGATTAGACAAAAAAAATGTAGATAGTAAAAGTAGTAGTGCGATTAGTACTACTTGGAGTAGTTTCATGCGCGGAGGAGTTTTTGGCTAAAATGGCAAAGGCAAAAAAATTGCACCTTATCCAGGTGCCCGTGAGAACAGATTTATCGTAAGCGGGTGACACATGGTCTTTGTCCCCCTTAGTATGCAGATACTCGTTAATTACAACTATTTGGTACATGTGATAATACATTTTTGGAATAAAATTAGGTGATTTCATCTCAAAAATATCGCTTGATATGATTTCGTCACATGTGATAATACCCTCCTCGATAATGAAAGTTTGATCCGATCAACAAGGACGAGCTAGGTGGCTAACCACGTGAAAAATGCGGAATGAAATTTTTGGTACATGTGATAATATTTACTTTTTCTTTTTTTACCTATTTAAAAAATATAATTATACTGAGAATAAATATGGAAAGTATTTTGAGCATGTTTTTCAAATTTTCCTCGAATCGATTATTTCATTTACATGTAAACAGTAACCTTAAAGGAATTTTTGAGAAAACAAATTCGAACATATAAAATTTCGAAAAATTACTCAAGCAAGTACACCGTGTCGAGCCTTCATAAAAATTTCATAATTGTTAGAATTCATCTGCTATATTTATAAATTCCTACAACTCTTAGCCTTTTCGTATTTCTATCTTTTTGTATTTCCGCTCCCCTCACGGCCGGACACACCATGTGGCACCGCCAGGGGAAAATCGTCCCCCATGGGCGCGACAGAGAGTATTGATGTCCCCCAGGCGTGTGGTAATAGACGTGTGGCGGCATCGGACGATCCGACTTCTAGAGCCAGATTTGGTGTCATTTTTGCAAATACAGCGGAGATGGGGCTTGTCGGTGTTTTAGAACCGAACTTACGTAAAGATTGTTTGATTCGGGGGGTCTCCTAGAATGGAATCACGCAGAGAGATTGACACGGGATTTTATATGTGTTCAGCCTTCTCCGGAGAGAATAAGAACCCTACTCCTCGTGTGTGTATGGTATTGAGTATATTTCAACAATCGGGGAAAAACTAAGACTATTACAGATAGTGCTTGTATTCTCGATGGTCCGATTGATCTCCTTCCTTTCTCGATTGTCGCTTTTTTATAGTGCGTGAAGGAAGCTGCAGCTACTCCAGAAGAAGCGCCTCATCACATCCCGTAATAAAGACGTTGGTAATAATCACCGGTGTATTAACTCTCCACGCCGCCAACAACTATATTCCGTAGATAATGGAGTATTACATGCCATTACTTCGCAGAGTAACAACAGATGATGATCGCTTGAATCCCTTAATCAATATGACCCGCTTGTCTCGTAGGTTTAATTGATCATAAGGTGGTCGATGTGACCTAGTCGTAGAAGAACCTACGATTATGAGGTAGTCGAGCAAGACTTACGACTATGGGATAGTCGTAGCATAACTTACGACTATAGTGGTCGTAGAAGAACTTACGACCACCCATTAGGCTCTTCCCTCATAACATTAAGGGGTATACTCGTGGTCCACATGACGCCATATTTACCTATAATAAGATTTATAGATAAAAGATAAAATGAGGATTATTATATCCTCGCCATCTAGCCCCCCCAAACTTCAAGTGAAAGCAACTTACTTGGTAAAGGAGTTATAGATGGTCTTACGATCACGAGAGGATCGAGAAAGATAGTCGAAGGAAAAACTCTTCGATATTATTGTATGTTACTTTGACCGTAAATATGCTTGGTCAAGAAGATTACCTAAGACTATCAAGTAGTCGTAAAAGCATTCCCTACGATCACGAGGTAGTCGTAGTATAGTGATCGAAGAAATAACTTTCGATTATCGCTTCCTTTGGTTGAAAAAATCTAACCAAGGAAGTAATTTCGCTTGAGGTGTAAAAGCAAACCGATTTTCTCGATCGGACACACGGGGAATCTCAAACGACGCCTGTTAGCCTATCTGCTGAAGCGTTCTCGAGACGGTGGTGACCCTTGGAACCATCAAGGATTTGAAAGCGAGAGGGTTGATTGGATGGCATGTGGTGAAGGATTTCATCACACGTCAATTAGTCCTTTGAAGAAACGAGTGCCTCCTATGTGGAGGTACACGGGCCAAAAGACCCGACCAGGACTACGAGGAGGTAAGTAGTTTTTCGACTTAACTCTCGGTTTGGTCTTCTTCAAAATTGTCTAATTTAATATCTTTATCTGTTTTATACGATCTTTCATGCACGTGAGATTGACGCTCGAGTCAAACTTGTTTGTGAGAAGCCCCGCCACCCAGTGTGGTGGTTCCTCAAATTCTTACGGTTTTATCCGCAGAAGAAAAGGTTGAGCGCCTAAAGGTAATCAAAAGTTGATTTCATCCTTAGGACTTCATAGTCATAGAAAGAACTTACGACTAGGTAGTGATCGTAGAAAATCTTACGATCAGGGATATGTCGTAGAAAAGCTTACGACTAGGTATTGGTCGTAGAAAAACTTACGACTAGCAATTGATTCTTCTTTCTTTACGAGACTAAAATCCCGAAGATCAGGTAAGCAATTCTTTACCTGCAATCTTTTACGAGCTCTTTCCATATTCTCACTCTCATTTCTTTTCTAGAAATGGAACTCGAATCGGAAGGCTCAAACCGAGCTCGAGGACAAAACCATGATTTACAATGAGACCGTCGCATTACAAAGAAAATGTGGAGGAGATTAGATCATGGGAGAAGAAGCATGCCGAGATCATACTCTCCATGATGAAGAAATCAAGAAATTGATTCTCGACTTACGTGTAAGGAAATCTTTTACTGTAATTATTTTTGTTTTCTTTTCCTCTAGAAGTTTATTTTTGCTTGACCGGTCTTATTCTTTTAAGAGCAAGCGATCGAAAACAAACAACTCATGAGGCTTCGACTCGCACTCCAACAGAGATGGAGACAATGAAGATTAATCTTCAAAGCAAGATCACGCTCTGAACAACGTGATTTAGTGAGCTACATATCGAGGAAAAGCTCCTCAAGATGATACGATGGTCGCTCACATAAGTACAATTGGGGAACAAGTCGACTTTGCAAGAACCGATGACCACCTCAAGACCAACCAAGTGAATCGATAAAGGAGGCGGTCGAAGTTGCGAGAAGTTATGCATTGGCTAAACTTAAAGCTCGTGACCCCAACCTTAATGTTCAACCAATCGAAGCCGATACTCGATCGCTCAAGCGAAGCAAGTCGTCTCGATTGAAGAAATGCAATCAATTGGTTTAAGGTTTCGGAGGAGATGCGATCGGGCTCTCCTTCTTGAGTAGTTTATAACAAACCCGAAAAACAATCTTTTGTTGATGTATTATATAATCCATCTTGTTTCCTGCAAATCATCTTGTCGAGTAGTTAGTAACTCAAAAGATAATTAACGAAAATGAAAGACTAAGAATTGAAGTCAAATTAATAACTTTATCCTAGCCCCCGACTATTTGCTTAGTTTGTTTAGACAAACTAAATAAATAGTGTTAAAAAGGGTTTCTGAAAACAGAGAGGTTTGTTTAACTTTTTGTTTTTGATCACAACCGCCATGCACTGGTCGAAAAAATAGAAACGAATCGACACTAGGAAGTTCCTTCTAGTGGGCAGGACCACGTGCAGAGAGGAAAGTCTTCGACTAGGTGATGTTACCATCTCTGACTAGATTATTTAAGTTGAGAACAAAGAACTTGAGTTAAACAAACATCCGTGAGGACTTCAAAAATTCATTCGCCCTTCTTTGGAGGACTCGATAAGTCTCGTCCGATAGCAAGAATAGGAAATCGAACGATGCTAGAAGTTCCTTCTAGTGGCGTGACCACGCAAGAGAGGAGAGACTTCGACTAGATGTGTTTCTTCTTCCGACTTAGTTGAGATTTAATCAATACACCAAAGGCAAATGAATAAATCTAAAAAAGTGCACTCGCTTAGAATATTTTTCAAAAGAACGGAAGAAATAATCTAGGTGAAAGGAGTAGGCTTTCAAAAATTATTTCGACTAAATAGAACCCGAGCTCTTTGTGTTGGCGGCAAAAGGAGTAACGAGTCATTACTAGGAAGCTCCTTCTAGTGGGCGGTGACCACATGCAGAGAGGAGAGGCTTCGACTAGGTGATGTTACTCGCCTTTCACCGGTGTAAAGGAAACGGGTGTTTGGAATATAGTCGAAAGATTATGAAAGCACTACTCAAAAGTAAGACAATAGAGGTAGAGAGAACCCGAGTCTTTATTGTCTCAATGATGGGTTACACATAAAACTTGCGTGAATCGGGTCGATGTTCCAAGAATTCGAGAGAACTCGCCGCCTTCCATTGCCAATCGTATCGACCTCGGACGAGTAACTTCACCATCGTAAGGACCTTCCACTTGGGAGAAAGTTTGTTCGATTAGACTTGGATTGGCGAGTCTCAATACTAAGTCACCTACAACGAGGTCTGCGAGGTTGGACCTACGATCGTAGTATCTTCGCAGGCTTGTTGATAGACCGCCGAACTAATTAGGGCTGGTTCTCCTTTCTTCAAGTAGATTAATATCATCTGCTCGAAGTTGTTCTTGGTTGGAGTCTGTGAAAGTTTCACTGTGTTGACCGTATCTTTAGTTCCGAGGAAGCATGGCTTCGACTCGAATACTAGAAAGAATGATGTTTCACCAGAGTCTGATCGGTAGTTGTATTGAACACCCATAATACTGAGGGTAGCTCTTGTACCCAAGCCCCGAGCGCTTGATGAGTGGTCAAGACTCGAGTCTTAATTCCTCTCATTATTTGGCCGTTTGCATGTTCGACCGCCCCATTACTTTGGGGATGGGCTACTGTAGCATAACATAATTTGGTACTCAACTCGTTGTAAAATTCACGAAATTTTGCGCCGAAAATTGCTTACCATTATCTGTAATTATTCGACTGCAGACTCCAAATCGAGTAATTACGCATCTCATCATAAACCGCTTTGCCACTTCGTTGTTATCCGATCACAGATTCGCTTCAATCCATTTTGTGAACGATCAATAGCCACAAAAGTAACTCAAACCTCCCGGAGCTTTGGGGAACGGTCCTAGGATATCGAGACCCTGTGTCGCAAAAGGCCAAGATAGAGGTATTGTTTGTAATGCTCGAATTTGGTTGGTGTATCTCGCCGCTATGAAACTGCATCGACACACCTTTTAACCAACTCTTTAGCATCATACAGGTCATTGGCACAAGAAAACCTTGTCGAAAGGCCTTCCACCAGCCGTCTGTAGGAAGCATGATTTCCACAGATGCCATCATGTATGTTGTGAAGAAGTGTTAATCCTCGCTCATGGAATGCATCGCATGAGCACCCCTTGAGTACCTCGTTTATAGAGGACTCCTTCCACCAAAGTATACATTTTGGCTTTTGGGATAAGTGATCGCCTCGAGATCGTCTTTGGGTATAGAACCCTTCAAGATATGCATAGATGGGTGTCATCCATGTATCCTCGTATTCTAGAGAGGCTGCCTCAATAGGAGGTGTTTCGTTCGTCGACGTGAGACGGCCCGAGTTGTTCCAAGAAGACTCCTTTGGTACTTCGGATCGGGAAGAAGCTATTCGAGCAAGCCGGTCTGCGAGAAATTATCCTTTCGAGGATGAATTGTGCCTCAAACCTAAAAAATGCTTTTCTAGCTTACGACTCCGATAAGTACCGAGACATTGTCGGGTTAGAGCACCGGTACTTTTGCCGACTTGATTCACGACTAGTTGAGAGTCTCCTCTCACGAGTAGTCGGCGAATCGAGAGCGCCATTTGCGTCAGATACCGCCTAGCAAACCTTCAGATTCTCGCCACATTATTAGTGGCCCGAAAGTTTAATTGTATGGCATACTTTAAGGTCTCTCCTAGAGGAGATACCAGACCACAAATGACTCGAGCCACTTAAAGTAAGCGACCCGTCAGTACATCATCCATCGGTCGGGAATCAGATCGGGATCCTGAACAGTTCAGATTTGTCCATTCGCGACAAAGTCTGCCAAGATCTGGATTTAACGGCCGATTCGGGACACGAATGGATGTCGAACTCCCCAAGTTCGACCGACCATTTTGCTATCGCCCCATTGCTTCCCTATTGTGGAGGATCGCCCTAAGGAAACTCAGACAAGACAACTAGTTTGTGCTTTCAAAATAATGCCGCAGCTTCTCAAGATATAAGGAGGGCATATAGAAGATTTTGGACCCGAGGGTAACGCCCTTAGGTCCGTGCAAAACTTCACTTACGTAGTAAACCGGTCGTTGTATATTTTCACGTTCTACGACCAAGATCTGCGCCATCGCTTGTGGTGTGGCGGCTAGGTAAACCAAGAGTGTTTCTTCCGCCCTGGAGAGACTAGAATAGGAGCACTCAGAAGGTACCTCTTGACATCCTCAAAGGCAGCATTGCCTCTTCGACCACTCAAAACCTTCGTGTTTCCTTAGAAGTTTAAAGAAAGGTAGTCCTTTTTCTCAACGTGCGATGAAACGACTTAAAGCCGCCATGCACCCAAAGTGAGTTTCTCGACTTCTTTCCTAGTAGTTGGAGGGCGATTTGTAAAATGGCTTTTATCTTTTCGATTTGCTTCGATTCCTCGTATAGATACTAGGAATCCAAGTAATTTCAAGAGATTCCAAATACACACTTCTCGTGATTAAGTTTTAAGCGATGTTTTCTGAGATTGTCGAATGTTTCTTGTAGGTCAGTAATATGATTAAGTCTCTTGATGCTTTTAACAACTAGATCATCAACATAGGCCTCTAGATTTCGCCTAATTGAGATGAAAAAGTTGCTTGCATCAAGCGTTGAAAAGAAGCGCCGCATTTTTAGACCAAATGGCATTTTGACATAGCAAAATATACCAAATGGTGTAATAAATGCGGTCTTTTCTTCATCGCCTAGACACATATTGATCCGGTGGTATCCGAATATGCATCTAAAAACTTAACATTTCACAACCTCGCAGAGAGTCAACCAACCGATCGACACGAGGTAAAGGAAAATCATCTTTTGGACAAGCTTTATTAAGATCAAGAAAGTTCTACGACATACGCCATTTGCCATTTGACTTTCTAACCATTACAGGTTAGCCAACCATTCTCGATGGTTGACCTCTTATAAAGCCCGCTTAAGTAGTTTATCCAATTCGATTTAATAGCATCTCGCCGATCGAGGGCAAATCTTCGTAATTTTTGTTTTACGGTACTTTGTCGTGCCGTAAAGCTAGCTCATGGCTCGATCACCTTCCCCGGGACTCCGCATATCGGATGCTTGCCACGCTAATACATCTCGTTAGCTCGGAGGAAGGTGATGAGGGCGCCTTCCTATTTGGGGTCGGAAGTATCCTCGATGCAACAGCCTCGAGGGCTCCTCAGGCCCGTGAGGAACCTCTTGACTTTGTCGCTCGGCTTTGGTGTAGTTTTTAGGCTTCGACTTGCTAGTCGAAGGTCGACTTTCTTCTCGAGTTGGTATTTGTCCAACCATCTCGAGGGATCGACGGTCGCAGTATGCGCCATCTTCTTGTCACAATGTATTGTGATTACTCCTTTGGGACTCGCATCTTAATACATTGATATCCATAATGAGTAGCCATTAGAATTTTGCCAAAGTTGGTCGTCCGAGTATGGCGTTATATGCCGATCGAAATCCACCACATCAAAGGAGATTTTCTCGTCCGAAATTACTTGGTGAACCAAATGTTAAAGGAAGAGAAACTTGGCCAATTGGTTTAGCCAAGACCCCAGACGATTCCATGGAAAGAGTATCGCATCACCTTTACCTTAGTCCCGGTACTTGCATGTCATTCAGTGGCACTCAGAAACAAAATGTTTAACGAGCCGCCACCATCAACCAAAACTCGATTGACCCGACAATTGTTGATGGTGGGTTCGACCACAATGGGTATCGACTGGTCGAAGTCGAAGGAATCGGCAATACCCTTCTCGAAAGAGATGGTGACTTCCGACCACTTCGTAATTTATTGACAAGAGGAGGATCTATGGAGTTTACCTCACGCTCAGCACTTTGAGTCGCCGCTTTGATTCATATGCCGATGATCCTCGTGATATGTGTTCGACGGTGTGTTATGGATCCCGAACGCAGATTCTCCTCGTCATCCGATGACTTATGACCACTGCTTGCCCTACCCGCCGAGAGTGGGAAGTGGTCCTTGTCGTTGTAGTAGTCTTCAAGCTTGAAGACCCTTAGCTATGAAGGTCATGTCCTTCCTTTTTATGGAAAGGACACCACCTAGGCTTATCATTTTTCGATCGGGCGCTTTACCTTTGCTCTCGGTCAGAGTGCTTTGAGAGGTGCGGGTTTCTTTATCATTCATACCAATACCTCCTTGAACCGCTAGTTTGGAGTTTTTGACCCTTCGCTTTGTTCTTGGACTTTTTGCTTTTTTATCCTTCTTCTACCAATATCGCTCGCTCTCGAGAGGTATTGTCTTCGATCTATTGTATTGTTCCACTCGACCGCCAGAGGCGAGCGATATCGATCGCCCATCTCAAGAGTTCAATGGATGTAGTAGGAGGATTCAAAGCAATGTCTTCGTTATCCTTCATCGCGGACTCCTTGCTTGAAAGCCCCGATAATGATGAATCGAAACTTCCGGAATTGAGTTACTTAACCCGACTAAAACGCTTGATGAACTCGCGCAAGGTCTTGTCGCTCGCCTCATCCGTGCAAGTCATCCTCCTTTCCGGACGATTGTAAATGCCTTGGAAATTTGCCAAGAGAAGGTCGCAGAGGTGTTGCTAAGAGTAAATCGACTCGAGTGGTTGGTTCAATAACCACGATCGAGCGCGATCCTTCGAGCACGCTTGGAAGGTAATTTGCCATCACATGCTCTCCTCTCCTCCCGCCGCCGGATACCGTGGTATAGATCTCAAGGAATTGATGGGATTTGGGAACCATCAAACTTCTCCATGTTCACCGGTCAAATCGAGGTGGCCAATAACGTTTCGGAGATCGTGCGAGAATGCCCGACATCCAAGAATGACTCTTGACGCCTTTGCGTGAAAGAAGGGTTTATATCATCGTGGTCGTACTCGACGATACCCAAGAATAGGTTGACCGGACCTACGATTGATCTCACCCCACGAGGGAATACTCGAGTTCATCTCGTCCGCCGCAGATTCTCATGTCGGAATGGTGAGCGATCACCTCCGAGGAGTTTGATGATCATCATCATTTGAAGACATTTTCCGAGTAGGAGATCGACGCGATTTCATCAAGGCCGATTCCTTCATGTGATATGTCTCGACGATCAGTAGTCAAGAAGTCGATGGCTACGATTTCGAATGATGTCGGCGAGGTGCTTCCAGCCTTGCCATCGATTCAAGCCTTTGTGCAATCTCTTCAACGAAGAGGTCGAGCTCTGGCGCTCGCTAGCTCTTGAGTTGGATTATCGAGCAAGTTATTGATGTGCCGAGCTCTCGAGCCTCCTCTCGATTGATATTGAATGTGCCCAGCAAATTCTTCGAGCTTCAATCTTCTTCCTTCAATTGCCTCAAGATTTTCCATGTCGACTTCTTGAGATTGCCTCAATGAAGCGAGAATGTCGAGGATTTCTCTGGCGCTCATGAAGGCGCTGGTCGTGGTCCGCCAATGGTGGTGTCCCGCCATTGCCACGAGGGGCGCAGCAGGTGATTTTCTAGGAGAGTCTCCATCTCGGTCTCTAGGAGAGTGACCTTGATCCGAGGGAAGGACGAAGACCTCCCTGATGATTCTCACTTGTGCTCGAGGTCTCCCCGCTTGAGGAGTCGCCGAGAGACACCATCCGGCGACTTGGAGTAATCCTCCGTAGGGAAGTCCGTTATAACTGTCTCCGGCGTGATGTGATCCGCGGAGAGATGGTCGAATTTGCGTGAAAAGCATGCTTGATCCCGCTGCTCTCGATATCATCCAGAGAGAGATGATCACCAGATGTCGTGAAGTCCCTAATTGTGGCTTCCAGAGCTTGCCTTCAAGTCGGACCGCCTCGGGGGACTCTGACACTTTGAGGAAAAACTCTCGTTGTGTTGTGAGTCCACCTAGGTGTGGTCCCGGTCGATTGACTCTTGTCCTTTAGAGGGTAGATTCTCTCTGGACGCATGCTAGGGGGGATAAGGATCCTCCTCAACTCCATCATCGGTATTGTCTCCTCGGATCTATGGGAAGATCACCGAGGCGGCAGCATTCATCGGATGAGTCATCACTTGGCTCATAACCGAAAACCGCATCCATATCGACGTCGTGATAATCTCGCCAAGTCGAACCAGCTTCTTCTCGCTCCATTCTCCTTCCATGAGTGCATGAGATTTGGAAAATAGAGAGAATGTTGACAAGAGATTACCGAAGATCCCCACGGTCGCCGCCTAACCGCTTGTTTTAGAACCGAACTTACGTAAAGATTGTTTGATTCGGGGTCTCCTAGAATGGAATCACGCAGAGATTGACACGGGATTTTTATATGTGTTCAGCCTTCTCCGGAGAGAATAAGAACCCTACCTGTGTGTGTATGGTATTGAGTATATTTCGAACAATCGGGGAAAAACTAAGACTATTACAGATAGTGCTTGTATTCTCGATGGCCCGATTGATCTCCTTCCTTTATCCGATTGTCGCTTTTTATAGTATGCGAAGGAGCAGCAGCTACTCAGTGAAGCGGCGCTCATCACATCCTCGTGAACGCGACGCTGGTAATAATCACCGTGTATTAACTCCTCACGCCGCTCAACAGCCTATATTTTGAGATAATGGAGTATTACGTGCCATTACTTCGCAGAGTAACAACAGATGATGATCGTTTGAATCCCTTAATCAATAAAACCCGCTTGTCTCAGAGGTTTAATTGATCATAAGGTGGTCGTAGCTGACCTAGTCGAGAAGAACCTATGATTATGAGGTAGTCGTAGCAAGACTTACGACTATGGGATAGTCGTAGCATAACTTACGATTATGGGGGTGGTCATTAGAAGAACTTACGACCACCCATTAGGCTTTTTCCTCATAACATTAAGGGGTATACTCAGGGTCCACATGACGCCATATTTACCTATAATAAGATTTATAGATAAAAGATAAAATGAGGATTATTATCCTCGTCAGGGCTAGTATCGCTATTGACTATGTCAAAGGTGCTATAAGCGCCAAAAACTCAAGTCGAATGCAAATATGGAGCGAATACGAAACAAACGAATGCGGTTACGAATATTTTTCGGAACGTGAAAACCCTTCAACCGTAAATTAACGTAAGTATATAAATAGTTTATTTGATCAAAACATTCATGAATTATTCATATTTTCAGAACCACACATAACATTGGCGCTGTGTCGCACTAATTAGTTCATCATGTATATAGCACTTAGTTTACCTTATTTTCATCTGACAATTATACTCCACCTTGTTTTCTCTGCCAGTAGGAAACAATCCCATACACAAAATACTCCAACCTTTACAAGTGCATTAATTAATTCATCACAGACGTAACACTTAGTTCACGAAGAAAAGAATAGGATAATCCGACCTTCTTTCGAATTGGAGCATCTTCTGTCGCATGGACTCTACTTGATGAAAGATTGATCCGGAGATACCCTTGATTCTCCAAATTTTGAATTTTGTTCTTAGGAAGGATTGAAGTGCCAAGAATCCCATGATTTAAAGATCTAACAAGGATTTTTTTTAAGATGAAGAGGTTCGGGAACAAGAGGAATTGGAGATGAAGAGACTCTAAGGCAAGAGACGGAGATTGCAATGAGAGCTAAATAATAGTAAAGGTGGAAAGGAAGTCTTTTAACTCCTTTTACCACAAATCGTTCGCCCACTTACTTAAGAAGCTTTTAGGATACGGTTTCAAGAAACCATAATCTTTTCCTTTCTCCCACATTTTCATTAAATGATTGGAATGGTTGTGCCTAATCAAATATTATTGATGCATGTTTCGAGGCAAGAAACCTTAAGTAAATACTCCTTATTTTCTTAAGCCTTGGGGGCTAGCCGACGAGATTCTGAACAGTCAACCTTTTTCGGTCAAAGTTAGAGTCTCTATCAAAGTAGGCCCACATGTTAGAGGCTACCTCTATAACGGTTATGAACCTACAACCAAAGAGTTAAAGGAAGTCTAATACACCTTTACTATGACCAAACCGGTCGATTTAACGAATTGAGTCATGAGATTTACCACTATGGACACCGCCCAACCAACTATACGGTTTTGGGCAATCCCCGATTAGCAAACTGTCGAGAGGCATGACAGCTTCCCACATGACTAACTAAAAGCTTGTTATTGGCTCATCCGCAACTTACTTACGGTTGGCTAAAAGACATGATGGTTCAAAACTATATTGAAGAATGTGCATAAAGATTAGGGACGCTCTTTAGCGGCATTAACCGACACCCCTTCAATAGCTATAAAGCGAGATAGCCCATGTACTGTGAATAATCACGATCAACATTCATAATGGCTTCATACGATCATTCGATTGATTATGTAACATTCCCATTGTATTCACATATAAACACTCAAAAGGTGTCCACAACAATAAATGGTCTTTGTTTTGATAGTGTTCTCATATCATTAACAGAGAGGCATAGACGTAGGGAACCCCTTGTTCGATAGGGAACCCCGTGTTCCTATCATTAACAGAGAGGCATAGACGTAAGGAGATGCATCTGAGCGCGAATGAGGATTTGAGGGCCTGTGGATTTGCGGTGACAAAGTGCGCAGGCTTCGCTGCCACCGCCTCTCACTACTACAAAAGGTATTTACAGACGGTTCAAAACGCCATCACGCACGGTTTCGTGAGCCATCTCGAGTTTATGGGTCGCTGATGATATGAGGTCATCATGCACGGTTTTGAACCGCTTATGATGCATACTTTCACGCATTTTGCTTGTGGTCAAACCGCTCGGTGATAGTACATATCACGCATTTATTTCAGCCCACAAACTCGTGATAATATATCACGCACGGTTTGTGGATGAAACCGTCTGTGATAAATACGACTATTTGCCATGTCAAACCGCTCAGTGATGACTTTTTCTCTATAGTTTCTGGCGCTGGTCGCTTGTGCCATTAAATCCAGATCACATATACGTATATGTATATATATTATATATACGTATATGTATATACGTATGTATGTATATATATATTGTTACGTAGTCTCTCGGTCACTTTGGGATTCGCATTACATGCGAAGATGAGATAGGATGAACAACCTCAATTTACGCAAGTTTAAAAATATGGATGCCAAGAGAGCGCAGACATCCAATTACCGATGTTGTCGATAGGTATTGACCTAGGTCGAAGAAATGCTGTGGGCCTTGAGGTATTCCGGATCGAAGTGGTATCATGTATCGACAACTAATCATTTTGAGCATGTAATTGTTTTAAACTCAATAAGAACACCAAGCAACCATTCTCATATTTCAAAAGAATTCTCAACTTGTTGCTTGGTGTTCTTGTTATTTCAAAAGACAATTACATGCTCAAGAATTGTTGGTTGTCGATTGATGATGCCACTTCCCAATGAGTACTTATGCACATCAACGCCACTTTCAACATAGCGACGCCCAATTACCTATCGACAACATCCAGTAATTGGATGTCCCGACGCCTCCTTGCATCCATACTTTTAAACTTGTAGGCTCAATGAGGTTACCCGTGGATACCGCCTCATCCTTCTCATGTCAAGGTGGACGCATCCAAAGTGGTCAGACTGGGACTACTTAATATATATATATATATATATATATATATATATATATATATATATATATATATATATATATATATATATATGGATGTGATTTTAATGGTACAAGACTAACGCTGGAGACTTTATAGAGAAGAGATTATGAATGGAATGGTAGGACGACTGCACGCAAGAGGTAGGAGAACTTGACCCAAGATGAACAAGGGGACTATTAATATGAACTAATTATCAATTCAATTTCAGCATAAGACTATTGACATCATTACATCACGAGTAAGGAACTATTAATGTGAACTAATTATCAATTCAATTTCAAAGATAAGACTATTGACATCATTGCATCACAGAGCAAGGGACTATTAATATGAACTAATTATCAATTCAATTTCAAAGATAAGACTATTAACATTATTGCATCACAGAGCAAGGGACTATTAATATGAACTAATTATCAATTCAATTTCAGCATAAGACTATTAACATCATTGAGCGCTTCATCGCCAGAGAACAAGACCAAGGGTGTCCAAACCCACCACACCAAGAGTAGCCCCTCAAGATCCATCGCAGAGCACTAGCCATTTTCATCACAGAGCAAGGGGTAGAGACAGAGGGAGTAAGGTAGGGTGATACCTCAAGACAACATGAACCACCGGTGGCGACCCCACCACCAAAGACAACTCCTCATCCATCTCCTTCACCTTGCATAAATCACACAAACATCGAGGACACAACTTAAGGCTCAAGCATAAAAATCAAACTCAACAAAAGACATTAAGCTAATAGATCTAGAGGAGAATAGAGAGAGGATGGGGAAAGCAAAGTCCCGCCAGGCCCGAGCCAGGAGGCCAAGCAGAGAACCAAGCCATGGCGTCTGCAAAGCGACATGCGGGAGGTGGGCCACCGTAAGTTGTGTCACAACGTCTACGGCGACGGGTTGGGTTACAGCAAGGCGTCGAGGTGGGGAGGGAATGGACGAGAGTAATGCACTAGAGAGTGACGAAAGAAGTAGCGAGAACCTCTAGCGGCTCTCCTACTAATAAAGAGACTTATCACAGACGGTTCTATGATAGAAACCGCTGCGATAATTATCACAGACGGTTTGATATTGAACCGGCCTCGTGATATGGGACATATCACGACGGTTCCTATCTCATATCGCTGCACGGTTCCATTATGGAACCGCTCAGAAATGGTTTTTCTCAAGTATATTTATCTTGTATATACACTTACATGACATGAAGAAATTACATGTTTATATTAAAAAAAGTAGAAACATATAATTAAACAAAGTTTTTCTAGTGGCGTAGATAGTCGCTATCTCCATCTTCAATACTTCATAAGCGACGTGTGTCAAGATCGGACGGTTCTCGATCATCGAACGGCTCGAATATCGCCCACCACGACGCTGCTGCTCGAAAGTGTCTCCAAGACCATCGGGATCAAGTACCAAGAAGAATTGAGCTCATAGGCTCTCTTCCTTGCCTGAGGGTCTCGGCTGCTCGACTTTCTGGGCCGCCGACATGAAGTCTAAGTGACGAGCAAGCCTACGTGAAGAGGCAGCAACGCCGTTTTGGAGAACTCACATCGATGACGCCGTAAACTCGTCGAAGGGAGATCACCCTAAGATATGGCAGAGGAGGATGTCAAGACAATGGAAGGTGGTCGTCATCCGCTCCGCAAATTCTCGGCAGAAGCGAGGAGTGAAGACACTATTGAAATGAAGATGTTCTTCCGCAAAGACAGCTCAATGTCTGCAATGAGAGAGGTGCTTTCAGACAAAGGCGAGTAGGCCATCAATGCCAAATATAAGGAAGAGACAACCATTTCGCTTTTTTTATAAGTATGCTGGGATAATCACATCTTCAATGGCGATGATTCTTTTATAAAACAAGGTATAAATTCGAGCATGAGATTTAAGAGACGACGGAGAGCCGAAGGATCGATGCGAAGAGACACATCGTGAGGCGGAATGATGGCTATTTAAGAAGAAAACACGCGTGATTGGGCTAATAAAGATATTATCACGGTGTGAGATAGAAAAAACCGTCTCGGATATGTGGTAATATTACGATTATTATTGTTAAGAATACCATGACGCTTGCTTTGTTGAAAACCGCCTCGTGATATGTAGAATTATCACGACATTTAAGATTATCAAGAACCGGCCCGTGATACTTCAGACGTTTTAGCGCAGCGAATACAGACGTAGTCTCACAAACCAAAACCGACTGTGATTGCATGTAATACGATGGTTTTGGTCAACCGTTCGTGATAAGCGCCCAAAGATAGCGGTAGTAGTGTTCGGAGCTTGCCCGCCATGGCGCCCGCGAGGTATGGTCCCACGACTCCGTGCTTCCCGTCCGACTCCGGCCTCGCCTTTCCAAGGCCCACTTCTTCCAAGGCAAGCTCCCTGACCGGGCGCTGTGTTAGCGTTGTGGGCGAGGAGCGCGACGCTAGCAGCGGAGTCGAGCTGGCGCCCGCTGTGGTCGACGAGCAGCGAGCTGTCAAGGTTGATTTACACGCCGGCAAAGCAGGCTGTACAATGGGTCGACCATCGATGATGATGATGATGGGCCACCGGTTAGTGCGTTCAGCTAAAAAGCAGATATCCCACCTTTTTGTTCTCGATAATTTGTATTCAGATTCAATGGATACGGCTACTCGATTCAGATTCGCTTCGATCGAGAAAATCGAGCCGACGCGATCGAGATTCGCTTTCGTACGGATCGTAAAGAAACTATCCAATCCATTTTCACCCCTACTCGATGTATCCCTGTTGTCTCCTACTCTTCCTCTTTACAAAACTAATCACCCCAACACACTAATCGGACTAGTATAATAGCTAAAACCACCTTTGACCAAATATACAATAGAGTAAAGTCCATTACCGGTCCTTAAACTTTTTATCGTCAGGTCATTCGGTCCATAGACTTTTAAGTGGTCATCCTTGGTCCCTAAACACTTATTTGTCTCAATTAGTCCTTAACTTTTTATATCAGTGTCATCCCCATCATAGACTTTCAAAGTGTGCTGCATATCGTGCTTAGCCAAGAGGCTATGTTTGAGACTAAAAGCAAACATTAGCAGGACAGGATTGACACACTTTAAAAGTCTATGACCTGGATGACACAAAGATAAAAAGTTTAAGGACCGTGAATGGACTTTACTCTATACAATATTTTCACTAAGCTATCCTTACCTAATAATGACTTCAAATCGATATAGCTAAATCTACACAAAGTTTTTTTTTTTGCAAAATAATTAACAAAACCCGGAATCTAAACCACCGCTAATGTCGTTACAGGTTTGGGAAATTTAATGAATAATATAGGATGAGAGATGTTCCATGACCTCCTAAAATTCCTAAATAGAACTAAATCACATTTGTGGTAGTTTGAAAGAGAGGCAACAAAAAATGAATAGTGTTGACGAACTATAGCAAATCAAAGTCCACTCTCTTAAATTTGTCTCCTTTTCCTATTAAATGCAATTGAGTTTTATCGTGAAACTTTTGACAGCCAGGGCATGACAAATGACAGTCTCGTCCATGCAGGAGGGTTCGCAGGAACGGCAGCTAGTTTCCTAGCGATATCAAGCGCCGACACCCATGAAATGCGATAAGCAACTTGTGCCGCATGATACACCACCGCCGGAAAAATTATCATGAATAGATCTAGCTAGGGCTCGTACGGGCAAGCAAGCGATAGCGCCGTTCGTGCCGTCCTTACTGAGACGTTGCATTCGTAAGAACCTGAATCCGTGTTGTGACCTGGTGAGAGCAAGGGCACGCATGAACGGCAGCATAAACCGAAAGGGACAGGATGCCCAATCGATAACTTCAGCATTGCATAAACTTATCTCAGCCTCTTCTGCTCCATTTCCACCACCAAAATTAGAGAACAAAATTGGAAGTATGCCAGGTGCTAAATACCTGTTCTTTTTCCCAGAAAGGTGTGATTATATGACAATGTGTCATCCACAGGCTGCACATTCAATTGCTTGCAAAGATACTGCTGCCAGTTTGGACAGTGGGTCTCACCATTTTTCAGGTTTTGCTTGTATAATGCAAACTTATACAATGCAAGGGACACACCACATGCATCTGAGGGAGATCAGTTGTCAAACAGCAGCAAGAAAGTGCACTGAATTTGGAACCATCATTTTCAAACTCCACGTGACGTGTGTTTACAACCAGCAAATCATTAAAAAAAACCATTGACAAATGAAAACAACCAGAAATTAAGTGTGATTCTGAAATAGAATTGACATAAGCATGAGGAACAAGCACTTGCAATGCTACATCGCATAGAAGAGCTTATCAGAGATTATATTGTGTTACAGAGCATTGAAGGGCTTCAGATACAAACTTTCCTTACTGAAAAGGTAAATGCAGTGTTTTGCACTCCTTTACTGCTGAGCCTCTGGGCCTTTTTTCTCCAAATACCTGTCAAATAATGTCGCCCTTTTTTTATTAACTTCAGTAGTGTCTTTTTTCATTGTATAAAGGAACTTCGTCATATGGCCCAAGAAACAAACGAGTACATCACCATAAAAGCATGTTCAGTCTAGACAATTTTGTGCTGCATTAAAATATGAATTTGAAAGCAGAATCTTACCCTGGGCCCTAGCTCACTGAGACAGCTGATAGAGCTGGACTGATTCATTGAAGCATGGCATACCAGAAGCAAGTGG
>JAYEVD010000464.1:0-46930 GCA_036346405.1 Phyllostachys edulis
TATTTAAAACTATCTACATTGGCTATATAAGTATTATACCATACTTTCAAAATATTATAGTTTTATTAGTATTTTTAACGTAAAATTATATAATTTAATGGTCAAAGTTGCATGTTAAAGACAATAAAAGTACAAAACATTAAGTAAAAAGAGCAATGAATACTACACCGACTAATCGGATATCAATAAAGGCTAGAGGGGGGCGTCTAACCTGGCGTGGGCCAGAGCAATGGAGAGAAAGAAGAAGAGAGAGAATGAAGATATAGAGGAAGAAGGAAATCGCCATTCATTTGTTTATTACGACGTCAGTACATCGTTAGCTCGTCAATTAGTGTACACCACTGCTTGGGAAAGAAAACTGCATATGTAATTAGTATACATTATTTTAGCAAGTGTAAATTGCTTAGATTTATTTATTGTGCACTTACAGGTGGTATGATGTTAACGAGCCATTTTTCCCTTCTTTCTTGATCATCTAACTTTAGTCACGAGATAAGTTCTGAAGTTGAAGCCCGGCTTTGTCTGTTCGGTGGAATTAAACAGTGTCAATCCATACAATGCATGCATTTAATCGCTCTACTGGTGCGATAAAAATGATTTCAAAATTCCAGCTTTTCACGTCTCACAGTCACTCCCCTGTTAGCACGGCTCTTAAAGCAGGAAAGGCGGATGACGTTGATACGAGGGATGGGAAGCTGAGATCCCATGGCACAGTAGCCGTATTTTTGTTAGCCAGCAAAATGCAACATTGCTAATTGAATAGATATCACTTCAAAAAAGTTATTGGCATGCATGACCTGAACTGAGCCGTTCATTTGCTTGCAACATATGTTATTGGGGTACGGTAAAAGAGCTCTTACTTTGACTTACCATCATAACAAATAATATGATTGGGCCTAACTAAGAATCAAGACTAGACTATCCCATTCCAACATAACAAATATATGATTGGGCCTAACTGAGAATCAAGACTAGACTATCCCATTCCTTTTACGTTGGGAGGCATCAAGCATCCATCTACATCAAAGAGTCAGCAATGCATATATTACTTGCTCTTAACCTGTTAACCATAAGGCATAACTCATGAGAAATTTTATGGTACATTCTACCGGTAGTATATAGTGGTAGTATAAATCAAATCCGACTAATGGTCCTGTTAAGGCCATAATAGACTTTTCTTTGTATTTATAATTTTTTCATGAAGGTATTATGTACTTTTCTAGATAGGGTCGAAAATATTACTTTTGTGTCATGTGACCCCACATGGACAATTACAATTCTACTCCTATTGGAATTCTACTACTCATACTACTGGATGTAGTATAACCAAATTCTAATTAATCTGAACTATTGAATTGAAAAACAGACGATCTATATTAAATTGAGTGTACCGTAAAAGTTAGCTGCGACTAAACAACGTATGGCTCATGACAAAATGCCAATTACATCAAACCCATCAATTGTAGCACATGATTCTCCTCCTAAAGATGAATGCTCCAGACGCTCGATCGCCATGATTCCGTTAACACAGCAGACGTCAGAGCCCCACGACGTCACGTTGCAGCTGCTTCTTTCCCTGCTCGCAGTATATAGAGAGCACAATATTGTTCTGCGTTGTCCATAGTACACTCAGCCGTCAATGGAGTCCGAAGACTACGTGTTCCTGTGGAAGTGGCGCAAGTACCTCCTGCTGCTGGCCACGCTGGTGGCAAGCGTCACCTACGTGGCCTGGCTCAACCCGCCGGGCGGCGTGTGGCCCGACGACGAAAACAAAGACCGCATCGGCGACCCGGTGCTCCCGGACACCTACTACCCCGGTACACCGCCTTCTTCTACTGCAACGCCACGGCCTTCGTGGCGTCCCTGGTCGTCATCATGATCCTGCTTGACAGGCGCGTCGGCGGCAACCGCGTCGGGCTCACCGTGCTGCGGTCCGCCATGGTGCTCGACCTGCTCGCGCTCATGGGGGCCTACGCGGCGGGAGCTGCCGGGACGTGCTCGCGTCGGTCTACGTCTCGGTGCTGTTCGCCATGGTCTTCGCGTACGTCGCGCTGCACATTCTCGTGGCCAAGTCGGCGCTCCCGCCGGTGGAGTGGCTGAGGGCGTGGCTCCGCGAACTCACGGGGAAGCTCGAAGAACTGCTCAAGAAAGGCGACACCGATCAGGACGATTCACGTGTCGAGGAGGACCGCCAAGAACGGCGCAAGTTCCTCTGCTGCTGGCCACCTTCGCGACGCCGCTGACGTACGGGCGGGGCTGGCACCGCCAGGCGGCTTCTGGGACAAAACCGAGCCCGGCCACGTCGCCGGTGTCCCGCTGCTGCACGACGGCCTCTACGCGCGCCGCTACCAGGCGTTCTTCTACTGCAACGCCACGTCCTTCGTCGCGTCCCTCGCCATCATCATGCTGCTCATGAGCAGGACGCTGAGCGGCCGCGTCGCCCGGTCGTACGCGCTGCAGGTGTGCGTCATGGTGGAGCTGCTCGGCCTCATGGGCGCTTTCGCCGCAGGGAGCTGCAGGACGGTCGAGACGACCGTGTACGTCGTCTCCCTCGCCGGCGCGGTGCTCTTGTACATTGCACTCCAGGTGGCCATAGGAATGTTCGCGATGGGCACGATCAAGAAATGGCTTGTCGGGCTCTGCAAGATACTGCAGTGCCGTCACAACGTGGAGCAAGAACAACAGCACGTGACCAACAGAAATGAACCCGTTCTACTGGGGTACGTAACTACGTATAAGCTTGCTCCATTCTTTTTCCACTCATTTACACAATCCTTTCTACAAGCTGAGCTGATATGCATGTCACTTGACTAGGGAGATGAATCCAAACCCGGCAACGCCAAACACGGGAGTCGACGGCAATGAAGGCGACGCAGACACGATCGAGGAGTCGCGATCGCTTCTGCTCCTGCTCGCCACGCTCGCTGCGACTGTGACGTACCAGGCGGGGCTGAGCCCGCCGGGCGGTTTCTGGCAGGAAGACGGAGAAGATCACCGCGCGGGGGACCCGGTCCTTCTCCAGATGCACCCCAAGAGGTACAAGGCGTTTTTCCACTGCAACACGGCTGCGTTTGTGGCGTCGCTGGTCGTGATCGTCATTGTCCAGAGCAAGCAGCTGAGCTCGGGCGCCGTCGTCAAGCGCCGCGCGCTGCAGGCGGCCATGATACTGGACCTGTTCGGCCTCATGAGCGCGTACGCCGCAGGAGCTGCCGGGACCTCGCCACCACCATCTATGTCTCTGCCTTGGCCGTCGCCGTTTTCGCCTACACCATCGCCAATGTCGCGGCGTCCTCGATTCTGGGGCACCGCGGGGAGAGCAAGCTGATGCTCTGGGTGGACGGCACGGTCCAGAAGGTTCTACAGAAGCTACACCTCTCGGACGGCCAGTCCGAGACGGACGACGACCTGGAGAGGAAGCGCAAGTTCTTGCTGCAGCTAGCGATCCTCGCCGCCACCGTCACGTACCAAACAGGTCTGACCCCACCGGGAGGATTCTGGCCGGAGGACAACGAATTCAGACACGCCGGTGATCCGGTCCTCCTCGACCACTACCCGAGCCGGTACCTGGTTTTCTTCTACTGCAACGCGACGGGGTTCATGGCGTCCGTCGCCGTAATCCTCCTCCTCGTGAACCGGCGGCTGTACAAGCAGGGCATACGGTGCAACGCGCTCCACGCCTGTGTCATGGTCGGATTGCTGGGCCTCATGGGTGCCTACGCCGCCGGGAGCTGCCGGAAACTGCGCACGTCCATCTATGTCTTCGCGCTCGTGGCCGCCGTGATCGCCTTCCTCATCCTGCAGATCCTCCTGTTCGTGTTCGCGAGGCACGTGCTGCCGACGCTGAAATATCAGCTGCCGCCGTGGCTGCCGCGGCTGTTCGAGCCGCTGTCACCGCCGCCACGGAAGCCCGGCGACCGCAAGAGCAAGGACTCTGGGCAACACACCGAGCAGTACATGAAGCGCAAGTACCTGATGTTGCTCGGCATTCTCGCCGCGAGCGTGACGTACCAGGCGGGCCTCGCCCTCCGGGCGGCACGTGGGGCGACAACGACAACGACAAGGGATACGTCGCGGGAAACCCGATCTTGCGCGACATCTACCGGCCACGGTACCACGCTTTCTTCCACTGCAACGCGACGTCGTTCGTGTCGTCCGTCGTCGTCATCGTCCTGCTGCTGCAGCGCACGGTGAAGCGGCACAGCACGCCGCTCTGGGCGATGCAGACCGCCGTGGTGCTCGACCTCCTCGGCCTTCTCGGCGCCTACGCCGCCGGCAGCTGCAGGGATTTGGAGACGTCCGTGTACGTGATCGTACTTGTCGTCGCCGTGGTCGTCTACATCACGCTGCACGTGGTGCTCTCGTTCGACGCCGTGGCGAGGAAGGCCGATAAGCTGAAGGTGTGGAAATACTGCGGAGGAAGTTCTGATCAGCTCGGCGGCGACGGCGCTGAGGTGTAATGGTCGCTGACTTGCTGTACTGTTTGCGCTTGCCCGGATCTGCAATGCTGCTGATTGCAAACTTGTATGTATGTATGTATTGGATTATGCCATCTGTAGACTGTATTGCAATTCGAACGGCACATCGTGTGATTATATACTAGATAGGTTTCGCGCGCTACGCTGCGCGCGAATAGAGTTGCCTACGGAGGACAATGGATGATTTCAGTTTGCACATGTATGAACATGACAGGATGTAATTCTGCAGCCAAACGGGCCATGTTATTATAGAAACATGGTGGTTGTTGGCGCATTCAATGTTTTATTTCTATTTCTTTAAGCGCATGACAAATGAAATAACTTAACTGAAATTCAAAGTATGACATCCATACTGACAAAAGATGCCATAGAGATGGCTGGGCATGTTTAAGAGCACTGCATACATGATATATTCTTATCTCTGAAACATAAGTTTTCTTTATAAATAGTCATTCCTTATGGTCCCAGCAAGTTGGCTAATAACAGGACATACAATATGCCTTGAACTTCAGGAACTTCAATACCACAAAACAAGAGGATATGAGGAGCATATTCTTTCTATTTTCACAATTGGAAGTAATACGGACGCAATTTTGCTGCATATACATACAATCTGAAACCTCTTAGAAGTAAAACACATTTGGAAGGGAAATTGCAATCATAAAATCTGTTGTACACTACCCGCACGAAAGGGCAAGGCAACATAACCAAAATCATGACAAAAGTATATCTCATATCGAAAAATGAATATAGCCACATTCTTTAGAAAAGCCTAGGAAAGAACTGAGAAGCAATATTCAGCATCCTAAAGCAATATTCAGGCATCCTAAATCCATATTCTATTAAGATCAGCATCGAACACTTGACCATCTCAATTACACACACACACAAAAGGCAGTAGCGTGTAGAATAAAAAGGTATAAATTGTACATGTATCGCATGAAATGAGTGACCCTGTGTAGCTGTATTAAAAAAACCTCAAATAAAAATGCATTACCTGCAGTTAGGAGTTTTACCCAATAATAGCAGAGCATCCGTTAATAATCTAACATCAGTATATAAATAGCAGAGGAAACCAATGGTAAAAATCATTTCATATGCTATCTATATCTAAAAAATAAAGCTCTGAACTGAATCTGTATACACATTTTCATATTTATTTTACAATATCACAAGTAAAAGACGTACGGACCAATTGAAGACAGTTACTTTACTAGAAACGAATTGTACCCAAATCAAGAAAATATGTGAAGATATCACTCACCCATGAGGCTCAAAATTAATTCATTCAAAGTCGTGATTTGTAACGAAGGGTAAAACCTCATGGAGATATCTCGAGTTGCAAATAAGTCCTACTAAACAGTTTGGTAGCAACAGAAATAGCAAGGCATCGGCACACAAAACGGCACACTAAACCCTTGCAAAGGAGAAAACACAAACAATTAACGAAACCAAAGAACGGAACACATCTAACAGAGCTTCACCCCAACAAAGATAGCTCTCTTTTATCCTCGTGAAACACTCCTATGGACTAAAACATAAGATCCGCAAGAAAAAGAAACAATTCATAATCAAGAAAATCTCCCAAGGAAAAAAAGGGCAAACAACAATAGAATTTTACAAAAGAAATGCATTGCCATTTGGAATGGGCGGAACAAAGAGTCCCATGTGTGTGTAAATGTAAATGAGTAACATATGGACATCAAACATGGCAATTGTTTGACAAACATATAAGCAAAATTTAATATAGCTATGGTTGCATACAAGGAAATCAACTACCGTATTAGCAAATCAGAAACTTAATGACAAAAGGGCGATAAGATGCTCTCATCGAAACACCCACTTTGTCACAGCATAATTGAGGTGCATGTCCGATATGCATCCATATATCAAAGTAGAAGTATCTTAACACCTTTTAATCTCTTTTGCAAGAAATATCTAGTACTGTTGTTACTAATATCTGTAATGGTATCTTTATAAATAAGAAAGTTTACTGTTAGCCATACAACGTTAATTCAGGCAGCACTTAAAATTGAATAGCATGAGAAGTATATACGAAGGTATTATTACTACATGCTGAAGTGAGGCACCAAAGGATTTAATGGTAAATCTTGTGCAAATAATAACTCCATTGTAAATCTGAAGGACAACAAACAAAAGTATCCCAATCACCTTGGCAAGCCCTGCTGTGAATTGAAATATAGGATCTGCACTGAAAGACCTTGGCAAGCCCTTTTGTGAATTGAAATATAGGATCTGCAGATCAAACACGACGGTGTCATAGACAGCTAAGGTGTATGTCTGATATGCATCCATATATCAAAGTAGAAGTATCTGAACACCTTTTAATCTCATTTTTAAGAAATATCTAGTACTGTTGGTACTAATAGTTGTAATGGTATCTTTATAAATCGAAAGTTTACGTTAGTTGCATAACGTTAACTCAGCAAAGACTTAACATTGAATAGCATGAGAAGTATGTATGAAGGTATTATTACTAGATGTCAAGTGAGGCACCAAAGGATTTAATGGTAAATCTTGTGCAAATAATAACCACACTATAAATCAAGGACAACAAAACAAAAGTATCCCATTCACCTTGCCAAGCCCTCGCCGTGAATTGAAATATAGGATCTCAAGATCAAACACTACTATGTCACAGCATAATTGAGGTGCATGTCCGATATGCATCCATATATCAAAGTAGAAGTATCTAAACACCTTTTAATCTCATTTTCAAGAACTATCTAGTACTGTTGGTACTAATAGCTGTAATGGTATCTTTATAAATCATAAAGTTTATATTCACAGCATAACGTTAATTCAGCAAAGACTTAAAATTGAATAGCATGAGAAGTATCTACCAAGGTATTATTACTACATGCTGAAGTGAGCCACCAAAGGATTTAATGGTAAATCTTTTGCAAATAATAACCCCACTGTAAATCTGAAGGACAACAAAACAAAAGTATCACATTCACCTTGCCAAGCCCTAATGTGAATTGAAATATAGGATCTGCAAGAAATAGAAACAAAAGTTAGACATCAAAACTATGTAAGCCACCTAAACAACGTTGTAGATCCTAAACACCATCAATTTCGTGATGCAACTCAAGTAATCAAAACAATATCTTAAAAGATAGCAAGAATGTGTGCCCCAAACATTATATCTCAGTAAAGCAACCCAACAATAATGAGCACAAAAAAACTCATCGACTGAGCCTAGACTCAAGATCCTCCTACCGGGCCTCAGGGCTCTTTGTTTTATCCTCATTCCGTCACCTACTTAATGCACGTAACAACTAAATATGGAGAGAACAAACCCGACAAATTGGAACGAAGTATAGCAGTAACATGAGTAGAACTGTGGACTATAGACGGTGTCCATGGCAGAGGAAGTCGAAATCAAACCTCGCAGTAGGACTGTCGCCTGATGTAAGCTATGACATCATCCTGGCGTCGGTGTGGCTCGAGAAGAATGCCGACGCTGCCGCTTCGCATTGACGGTAGAAGAATAGACAGAGGCGGCGTGGCTGTGAGAGGAGGGGAAGGAGAGACCAGGGGCGAGGTGAGCAGCCTGTGAGGGAGCAGGCATAGCGGTGGCGGTGATGTTGCCTAGGCGAAGGCGCGAGAGGGAGAAGGGGATCGATACATGGAGTGGCGGCGATGGTGACCTGAGTAGGAGTGGCTACGGCTGCGCCCAAGCGAAGGAGAGCGGGAGCGATAGCAAGGGTGAGAGGAGGAGAGCGGAGGGCGAGAGAGAGGATGACCCGAAGCCATGCGCAAGCTACCACACCATTGCCATCGCCGTTGACCGCCCAACCCTAGGGCGCCAAACACCAAGAGAAGGATGGGGAAGGGAGAAAAGAGGCCGACGACGGCAGAAGGGGAAGGAAGACCGATGGGAGAGGAAGGAAGAAAGCGGGACAGGGGCGAGCCTGGCCACGCTAAGGGGAGGGGGCTTGCAAGGCTGGGAGCTGGAAGAGGAGGGAGGGGCGGTGGGGAGTGAGGTCGAGGGGGCGTCGGGGGAGCGAGAGCGGCGACAGGGAGGGAGACCAAAGGGCCGTGGGGCTGGAAGAGGGAGGCAGCGACAGCGGCGGGGGAGCGAGGCGGAGGGGGTAGCGGGGGAGCGAGAGTGAGGGACGACGCCGACGCGGCGTCTGTGGAGGGAGACCGAAGGGGCGGGAGGGAGGAAGAGGCAGCGAGTGGCGGCGGCTGGGGAGGGAGGCCGAGCGGGCAGCGGGGGAGGAAGAGCGAAGGGAGTCATGGACGTGCACTGAGCACAGGAGATCTCGGATGTTGACCGAACGATCCAACGATCAACGTTTTTAGGGCGACGTGGAGGGGCTGGGAGGCCGGCAATCCCATGAGCTTTAATAAAAGGATAGATTACACTTGTTGGATGTGTGGGAGATTAGTTAATTTATTTTATTAAGGACAAAGTCGAATTGTATTTGACTAGTGTGAGCTGCATGCATGGAAGCTAAGCTAATGTAATTCAAGCTAACACCCGCCCAAACAAAGGAGTCCTGGAAACTCAAACATCAACTACTAATTTAAACTATATATTACAAGAAATTTCAGCAAGCATATAATGAACAAAAACTTGTCCACGATCACAATAGAAAATATTAAATACAACTAAACTACATAAGAATCAACATGCTAGATAGCAATAATGAATAAAGAACCAATAGGCAATAGACAATTCATAAACAGTCTAATGAATGAATAAACCAGTTCCAATCAATCACCAAGGATTATTCAATGGTTATCAAATCCTAGAAAGAATAAATCATCACACTATATTAAATGTTCTCATGGCCATGTAATTCAAGTATTTGAAGTGAGTGGAATTATTCCATGTGTGATATCCCTTCTCATGCGAGTTTTTGCCATGTCGATGATCGAGTTGCCGATCTTACGAAATAAAAAGAGGAAAATAGCGAAGAGTTCTTGGGAGAGAATGAGACTACTCTTTTATTGCTATGAACTGGCTATTACAGGGAGTGCCCTCGACCAGGCAGTGGACTAATCCTAATTACACTGAGCGTAATGCTTGCTATCTTGTTGAATCAGACTTGAAACATGAATCTAATGCCAATTGTAGTACTTCAATCTGATGTAGTTTGATTCAAGGCCCATCTTTAAATAATCGTCGAAGAGGTGGCGCTTGCTTCCTTGAAGAGACGCTCGTTGGAAATGTCGCGATCGACGGAGAGAGGCAATGTTGATAAAGTACCAACCATTCGGCGCTTGTGTGTCCGTGAGACACTCAATCAGAGGGTGGTTGTTGTTAGTGTCTTAGGACCATGAAACGTCGTGGTGGTGTGGAGCAGATATGACATGTGTTCCATTCATCACCCGGTAAGGAATATACTCTGAGTTAGATCCGAATGCCGTTCATTGCTTCTACGAGCAATTATCTGGTCGGGGATTGGGTGCATGACCTCATCTGACTAGGGTACCCATTATGTAACCTCTGGAATCCTTACGACCACAGTGGTCATTAGCTTTAGGGGTTATGACCACGAAGACATATGGTCTTTTATTTTGTATTTAAGTACTACATAGAGCATTCTTCGAGCAGCGAAGATGGAAAAATTCCTGTTTTCCTCGCATATATCGAATGCGAATTCAGATTGTCAGTTCACTCCTTCCTTCCCAAGATTTTGGAGCATTACGGAGTTGAATTGGTGAATCTTGCCTCCAACGCCATCGCCAACCTCAGCGTCTTTGTCTACCTCTATGAAGCGCATTTAGGATTCCCGCAACTGACCTCTTCAAGTACTACTACAGGATGGCGAAGACGGGAAGATGACCGGGATGCTTGGAGAGTGCACCTTGCGCCTCCACGATGGGAAGACCGATGAGTACATTTGTATGTACTCAAAGTCTTCGTGGTCGTCATGTAAGAAAAGCTGATTCTACATGACGGTCACGCAAAAAGATAGCCTTTACTATACTGGTAAGAAAGTGGTCGAGAATCCAAAATGACGCTCCTCCACAAAGAATGAGAGAAAAGTGAGGAGATGGGTTGAAACCATCCAACTCCTTAGTATCAGGGGTTTAACCTCCTGGCACGTAGTAAGGGATTTTTCCATGCCCCTGATTAGTCCCCTGAAGGTCCAAGCACATTCGATGCTCTAGTACGTTGGTTGCGACGACGCGACCAAAGATTCCAAGGAGGGTAAGTCCTGAAAGATTCTGACCAGTTTGCTTACATTGGTTGATTATTTATGTTATCCTAGAGCCTTTTGTTTATCCTCATACTCTGCCTCTCGATGAGATCGGTCGGATCAAATTGATCTGCTATTTGGAGAGCCTAGCGAGAAGGCTTATTTCTCTCGAATCTTAGCGGTTGTTTCCAGAGAAGAGAGGGATGAGAGACTTAGGGTACAAATATCGCCCACCTTTCATCACTTATATGTTTGTTGATCGCTTTTATCAGAAATCCTCTTTGATGTGCAAACAATCAAATTGAGGATCGATGAGGCCACCGAAAGTCGTGAGCCAATTGACACTCCAACCATTCCTACGACCACACGGGATGGTGGTCTTAGAGTGGTAGGTAACCAAACAGAAGTATATATGCTAGATGAAGAATTTTCATTACCTAACTTTGATTATTAATTAGGCGGTTGTCGTGGACTCTAATGTGGCCACTGAGGACCTACCAGTTGCTACTAAAGTAACTGTTTTGGAAGTTGACGAATCCACACCTCTAACTAGATGGTCAGGATCCTATTCTCGACCAACTACTCGAGAATATTTCTTCTGACCTCCAATTGGAGGACGCGAGGGGTCTGACCAGCCCTACCGGTTCAAGACCGGTGAAGTTGATCAAACAGAAGATAAGGAAGGCGAGCGCGACTAACTTCGCTTAAGCGCGCTTCAAACTAAAAACTAAGAAAACAACCAGGTATGTATACATGAAAGTACTTATGTAAGTAATTATCTTTGGTGTTTTCAGAGTATTGAGCTTCTCTTCTTTTTGTTATTGTAGATCCTCTGGTATTCCGGTTGATTCCGACCAGAGCACCCCTCAGAAGAAATCTCCTGAGGAGAAAGAGGTCGAGCCACCGAGCAGTGGTAGCGCTTAGTGCCTACTCAGAACCGCTGGTGGCTCTAACCCCACCCGCAGAGGTGGTGGTTCCAGAGGAATCTCAGCAAGTTCCGACCCGCCGAGAGTTCTCCTCGTCGAAGTCGTCTTTCCTCATCGCTTCCGGATCTTCAGAGATGAAGAGCTTAATGAAGCGTGGGAAGAATTTCAGCATCACAAGCAAAGACGAAGTTCGACTCTATTTTTCCGAATATAACGACATGGCAATCGAGGTAATATTCCACGACCATTTTTAATAGCCATTCCCTTAGAAAATACTTAAAAAGTTTGCTATTTTTGTAGCATTTTGTGGAGAATTTCGCTGTGGTCGGAGGACCGACCCAGTGATTAAAGCTCTTGAAGAAAAAGAACTCCGAATTAGAAAGTAAGCACCCTTTTAGTGTCTTCTTTTTCCCTTCTTTACCATTTAGCTCTTTTTCTGTTAACTAATTTCTCTCTTTATCATATCTGATAGATTCGGAGAAACTTAAAGAAGAAGTTATGGCTAAGGAAGCCATAATTGCCAAGCTTAAAGAAGAATGTGAAAACAAGGACCTGTCAATCGAATATCTGACGACCAAGTACAAAGAAGTCCTTGTTACTATTGGAAAAAAGAGCCAAGGTAACTAGTCGTGAACTCGACCGGTGTGCTTCCTTTTTCTAGTTGTATGTACTTATCTTTTGGTTTACTCGTAGAGCAAATTCAAGCATTGAAGAGAACTAGAAAAGCTCTTGAGTTCGAGCGTGGCAAAGAGGCGCTTTTGGGCAAAATATTGAAGAGAAAGTAAAAGCTTTCAAAGAAGATGCTCTTCGATATGGGATCAGAACTAATCGCCCAATTTAGGAGATCCCACCGAGAAGATTAACTACCTTAGCCAACAACTTGAAGACATCAGAGTGTCCTCGAGACAACTCGAGAGAACCATGCTGCAGACCTTGTTCAAGTCGTCAAGAATGGAGTTAGTTTTGTTTTGGCAAACCGAAGTCTCCGACCCCACCATAAATCTCCAAGTCGTTGAGGAACACTTCAACCGCCAGAGAGGATGCAACTAAAGCGCTCAAGGAAATAGCACCTCTCGCACACAAGGTTGTGGAGGAAATGGGGTCGGTCTCCAACACATAGCGCCACCAACTGTGGCTCCGAGAAGTAAATTTGTAATATTTAAACTATGTAAATAAAACTTACCTTTTATCATCAATGAAGTCTTTGTTTTGTCTTCCAAAATTTGCTTTAGTACTCATATATTTCCTAGCCCTCGACAAAGATGTGTTAGTGGAAGAACTTTACTAAAGAAACAAGAGACTAAGAAAATAAGCAATAGTTACGACCATGGTACAAAGTATATGCTAATTATGTTATGAAAATGATCTAAGTATCACTAGTAAATCAATGTGGTCGTAACCAAGGTATGACTTCGACTAGATTTAGATCTTTTCTATAATCGAAATACTGTGTAGTACCTTATGTGGTTGGAAGATGTATAAGACTTGTAGTGATGATAAGGAATCATGCTAAAAATGTATGCAAAAAACGACAAGTGAACTTGTTTATATATCTTATCCAAAACTGGTCGTAAGTGTTGCTAAAAAATTAGAAACTAGGAGAAACACTTCATGAGACGTGCTCGCTCAAGTTCGATCGGCGCGAGCATCGTAAGAAATGGACCGTTGTTAGGAAGCTCCTTCCATGGGCAAGACCACGCGCGAGAGGGAGAGACTTCGACTAGGAGGCTTTCGTGTCCCGACCAAGAGCCAAAACAAGAGTAGAAATGTAATGTTGAAGGTACGAAATGCGATCTTTAAAATTTTAAGCATGTAAAGTACTATATGTAATTGCTCGTGTGATGCTCTTGTTACTCAGATATTTCTTTTAAAAAGAGTGTTGGTCGCATGTGAGAACCATTATCCTAATGGTCACGACTAGGACCCTTACTACGCTTGACTTGTGTGTCATAGCCATAGAGTAATAGAGATCCTTAAGAAAGGATATTAGAGAGAATTTGGTCTTCTCTCGACCAATTAGACAACAATAGTATGCAAACTAGATGATGATATAGATATAAAAAACATCATTCGTTGGAAAGTAAAGAAAATGCATCTTTAAAAAAATAATGAAAATAAAAATACATTTATACAAAGAATTTACGAATTGGTCAATATTCCAAGAATTTGACAAAACACGCCTGTTCGACATAGCGAGTCGCATCAACTGTGTCCGTGACTTCGACCACAAGGTGTATGGACTTTTCCATTTGGGAGAAAGTTTATTGCGATTAGCCCGATTTTGAATTCATCAGAGAACCGTGATCACCTATTGCTAGGCTACGAGGTTGCACCCTACGACTATGGTACCTTCATATGGCTTGTTGGTAAACCGCCGATCGATGAGGGCTTGGTTTCGCGTTCTTCAAGGAAATCGACGCCGTTGAGTTTCGTTGTATCGATCGTTCTCATTGAAACAATCGGCTTGAGCAGAGTCGATTTTAGTTCTCGAGGAAGCATGGCTTCAAAGACCGTAAACCGTAAAAATGGAGTTTCACCGGTTGTACGATTGGTCGTGGTTCGAACGGACCATAAAACAGAAGGAAGTTCTTGAACCCAAGATCCTAACCATTTGATTAACTGGTGGAAGACTCGGCGTTTTATTCCTTGCATTATGATACCATTGGCCCGCTAATCGCTTCAATTGCTCATGGATGAGCAATAGAAGTGAAACGTATCTTGATACCTAAATCCTTGCAGAATTCCTAAAAATATCCGCTGGAGAATTGGGTACCGTTGTCTGTGATTATACAACTGGGTATGTCAAATCGTGTGATCACGTTTTTTGTGAGGAACCTCTTAGCGGCTTCAGTCATTGTTTTAATGACTAGCTCGCTTCTATCCATTTTGTAAACATGTTAATCATAACCAAAGGAATTAAGCCCCGGTGCTCTTGGGAAAGGTCCTGAATGTCTAATCCAAAGTTGCAAGAGGCCAAGAAAGACGATGGTTTGCAAAGGTTGTGCTAGCTGATGTACTTGTCGACTATGAAATTGATATTATACGCACTTCATCACGAGCTCTTTTGCATCATGAAGGACAGTTGGCCAATAGTATCCTTACCTGAAGGCTTTACCGACCAGTGTTCTGCAGGAATGATGTGCTCCACAGACTCCTCCATGAATGTTGGATCACAACTTAATGCCATCCGTTTGAGATATGTATCTCATCAACACTCCGTGAGATCCCCGTTTATACAAGGTACTTTCAATCAGAGTGTATGATTTGTCTTTTCGAGCTATACGATCAGCCTCTACATCATCTTCGTGAATAATTTCATGTCAAGATAATTGTAGATCGACGCCATCCAATCTCTACCGTGATCATGACAACACTAACCGCCAACGATCCGTGGAGTATCCATATTCTCGTGGATCGATTTGTACGACCTCTAGTGGAACATCTATGTCTCGAAATGCTCGACCACCGAGGGTGAATCGAGTTGCTCGAGAAAAACTCCAAGCGGGACATGTGACCTGGTGGAGGCCATACGCGTTAACCGGTCTACCGAAAGTTTTCCTTTCTTGGAATGTGTTGATCCGAAACCAAGAAGTGCTTTTCAATTTCCGATTTCGCCAGATAAGATGATGTCTTGGTACTTGAGCATTGATACTATTTCCGACTTGATTCGCTACTAGTTGAGAATCGCCTTTCACTAGTAATTTATAATCCCGAGCGACGAGTCTTTCAATCCTACTAGTAAACCCTTGTACTTTGCCACATTGTTTGTAGCAAGAAAGTTTAACTAGATGGCGACTTCATGTGTTCGCTAGTAGGGGATATCAAGACAACTCCAACCTCGAGCCTTTGAGCATCAAACAACCGTCAAAGTACATTGTCCACTCGTCGTGTTGTTCAGATTTCGGGCCCATGGGTGGGCTCGGGGTTTGTCTATTTGGAAACGAATTTTGCTATTGCTTGGGACTTGATTGTTGTTCGTGGGATGAAATAGAGGTTGAACGCCCCAAGCTCGATAACCCATTTTGCTATTCGTCCTGATGATTCCATGTTTCCAAGGACTTGACCCAAGTGATATCTGGTTGGTACGACCACTTTGTGGGCCTGAAAGTAATGCCTTAGTTTCCTTGAAGCAATAAGAAGACCATAGAGCAACTTTTGTACCTGTGGATATCGTTCCTTTGGTCCATGTAAGACTTCACTTACGTAATATACCGATCGTTGGATGTTTTTATGTTCAACGACCAGTACATCACTGACTGTTTACGGCGTTATAGCCACATAAATCAGCAATGTTTCCCCCAATCTTGGAGAGACTAAGATTGGGGCACTCAGAACGCATTTTATGTTCTTCAAATGCATCGCTCCGCCTCTTTAGTCCACTCAAACTTCCGTGTTTCTGAAGAAGTTTAAATAAAGGGGGTCTTTTTTCACCTAATCGTGCTATGAAATGACTTAGCGCTGCTATACAGCCGGTTAGTTTTTGGACTTCCTTCTTTGTGGTCGGGGCGATCCGTCGATGGTCAAATTTTGGCCGAGTTTGCTTCAATTCCTCTAGTGAAACTAGGAACCCAAGAAGCTTCCTTAAGAAACTCCGAACACACACTTCTCTGGATTTAACTTAAGATTATGCCTTCTAAGTTATTGAATGTCTCGTGTAGGTCGGAAATATGGTCACCAGCGTTGATGCTTTTTACGATCAAGTCATCAATGTAGGCCTGTAAATTTCGACCATATCGAGGATTAAAGGTTTTCTACATCAACCTTTGGAAAGTCGCATCAGTGTTTTTGAGACCAAATGACATCTTAACATAGCAAAGAAGTGACAAATGGAGTGATGAAGGACGTTTTCAGGAGACTCGACATTTATTAGGCTCATAATACTTAGTCATCCAATTGACCCTAGTATTATCAACCAAATAAACTTTGTCTCGAGAGATGTATACTCCCGTGATGCAAGATACATACCTCATAACAAAAGAATGTATCAATTCCATACAACACATAGAACATAAGCAACAAACCGAAGTTAATATTAATATGGAATAGCTATTACAAAAGAGAGGCCCTTAGGCCAAATAGCAACAAATAAAAAGATAACAATGAAGCAAAAGTGCCATAAAGATGGCTATAACACAAAGCCAATCACTGTGCCTTAACCCCTAGGCATCCGATCGACCGCCAAGCTAATCGTCAAGAAATCGCAACACGTAGCACAAAAGAGAGGCTCTTGGAGCTCTCCTTCTTCCTCTCGCAACAAATTTGTTAAGCAAAGCAAATGAGTACAATAACTTGTTTATTGTACTGCAAGACCGACGTAAGATAACAAAACTATAATTTAGCTACATGCAAGCTTTATTTAAGTGGATGAGGCTTTGGACTCATTTTAGCACAAAGCAAGTTTCATTTGCAATAACATAATAGATTGAAGGCAATTTGATAAAGCAATTTTAATTGTTGAAATACAACGCGATAATAACATAATAACAACAACAAGAACAAACCTCGAAGTGACTAACCCTTAGTCACCACAACAATAGCATGAACTCCCCGTTCATACCAACCCATCAAGTTTTAATTAAAAAGGTTGAGACTAGTCTTGAACGACCTTACCAAGCATGTCCATAACCTAGGACGAGGCTATTCGAATAGTTTTATCCTCAGTAGGGTGTACCAATGTACCCACACGCCTGCATCGCCTTTCCTTTAGGCACACTACCTTTTGGTGTGCCGCACGGCTAAGTCTCTACGAGACATTTCCAATGGACGATGCTAATTACGAGCCGAACTCCACGGGGACAAGACACATTAGATGTACCCTAACCGGTCTCCGCCAATGCTCCCTCCCAACACCACACACACAGATTTTATTAAAACATACCCACCAACCAGCTCATAATTAACACCTCCCAAAGTACTTAGTCAAGAGAGGTCCCATATCCCCTCGTGGTTAGCACGCAAAAGCGCTTGGCTTAGTGACCCAAGTACTCGGTCCTTAGGGACCCCGCATACCACCACATTCCAAAACCGCACCATCCATCCAATATGCCCAAGTCTAAATCAACATTTTATTTTCAGTTTTGATCTTACAATTAATCAAAGCACAAGTGCTGGACATATAGGAGGAATAATAATACTTGTGTGATCAAGACCATCGACTAAGTCGATGATCGCCATTACTACCGATAGCTAAGCATGTCTAAGCAATATTAACGTAAACTACTAAGTGATGAGAGCTCATCCAACGAGCTCAAACCACAGCGAATAACCTAGGCTCATTGGTAGTAGAGGATAATAATTCCTACAGATTATGCAACTATAGGAAAGCTAGCGACATTTAACACAAAGTAGCATGCATACATAGAAGTAAAACAAAGTAGTAAGCTTTAAAGTAATGGGACATGATGGAAATGGTCAAACTGCTTGCCTTGCTGCTGGTCACTTTGTTATGGAGGGTCGCTTATGGATCACCACAAATGTCGAAACCTAACGGAAAAACGATAAAGAACCGATAAGAACGATTTAAAGACAACAAAGACAGCACAGCAAACGAACTCCAAATTCTCTGAAATTTCTACAGCAGTAAGAGGGTGATTTTAGGAATTTAGCAACAAGAACCAATGGATTTGGATTCTTAATGCAAAAGTTATGAGCAAAACAACTCTGCTCACCCTAAAAATACCAAACTGCACTATTCACTAATTTAATTATGAGGCAACAACTTCTAGAAAAGTGGTGAGGCTGAGATTTTTACTGTGAAACCAGCACCTCATGAGATGAATAACACAATTGAGTTCATCCCATTTGGAGCTATTATGCAATCTCTATAATTTTTCAAAACAAGAACTTGAACAAAATTATAATGCACAAGTCCTCATTTTCATAACAAAGAACAAGCTCAAAACTAATTTTCACAGTGAGTTCATTAATAGAGGAAACCAACAAAGTTGGTCTCACTCAAAAACAACCTACAGAGCAAAGAGTTATGAATTTTACAAGCTAAGCATTAATTTGAATGTATGTTTAAAGTTAGTTTTAAAACCTAGTGGCTAATCGTGCTCTCGAGCTGAACTCAACTTACAATCATTTTTGGATTAAGGTCAAGTTCAAGACAGAGCTAACACAATTTGAATGACCTCATTTGGATTTAAAATGAAAAAGATATGAAATTCTAAAGTTTATACCTTGTTTTAGTTTATAACTAAGACTTCACCGAATTTCTAAAACTCACAAAGACACGGAGGTCGTGAGCCACGATCACAGATCCAACGGCTGCACCTCCCAGAGATCAACACGCACGCATATGTGAGGTCCAGAGGTCCCGACCTCCTAACAACTCACATGCGCGAGGCAGGGGGAGGTCGTGGTCAGAGATTGAGGATCCAACGAACCACAACGATGATGGGGAGGTCCTGAACGGACCAGATCTTAAGGGAGGTCCTTAACGGTGAGATCTAAACCTTGCTGCACTCCGTGGAGGTCCGGATGGTCGATCGCAAGAAGGGGAGGTCTTGACGCCCAGATCTCTCGGAGGAGGTCTCGACGCCCTGCACTCAGCGCTTTAACTAACAAGACGCGACGCTTCAGATTGTGGCATTAAAGCGCGAGGGACCACGAGGAGGTCCCGGCGCTGGAGGTCTTTAATGCACGCATTAAAGGATGGATTTAAGGCGTTAAGACGCCAATGATTGCGAGATTGGGCAATGATTAGCACCATAAAAGCCGGATCTTGGTCCTAAATTGACATCGACACGCCGGGACATCCGACAACATCCCGAAGCTTGAAGAAATGGTTGTTGCCGGCGATGCGGACTCGCCGGCGATAACCAAGGACATCATCGTGGCGCATAGTGTTGCGCACACCATGAGCTTATTTCTCGACGGCGACGACGGCGTTGAACGCCGGCGAGCCGAGAGGACAACGAAGGAGATCACACGCCAAATTTTGAAACGCAAAATGATGCTCCGCGACATTCAAGCTGCAGCCAAATAAGAGCTCCGCAAAGAATATACACGCAGTGCCAAAGACTAAGGACTATCAGAGGTACCGGAGGTCCTTAAGATGCCGGGAGGTCGGGATGGTGCCGGCCTCGAGTTGGGGAAGATGGGGAGCTCCACCGCTCAAGTCCAAGTTCCAAGCCTCGGCCCAGCCTCCAACCTCCACTTTGTCCCCCTCTCGCAAATGTCCAACAACTTAGTTAGGACTTGGTCCCTGAGGGAAGGCACAATGGAAGCAAGGAGAGGGAGAAAAATTCTCAATGACCCTTGCCCACCGAGGAGCTTCGAGCCCAAAGAAAGGCTGCCAAGGAACTTTGGTGTCTAGAGCTCACAAGCACAGAGGTGTGAGCAAAGTGATAATGGTGTGCAAAGGAAGCCAGAAAACCGTGGAGGTGGTTTTATCCAAGGGCAATTGAGGTCGAGACCACGGCTAAGCTCATGGTGAGCTTGGCCCATGGCATGGTCTATGGAGTGGACAAGACATGGGGTCGATAAGGGGCGTGCTCTGGCCGACCATTGAGGAGTGAAAGTCGACCGCATTAAATGCGGTCAACAAAGAGTCATGAACAGTACCTCCCGCCGCACATGCATTAAATGTATCGCCAAGCTCCCACGCCGCCAGAGGAAGGAGAAGAAATGGGAGGTCCTAGTGGCTATTGGATGAGACCTCGAGGAGGTCCCGCCATCGGATCCCATTTTGAACCGTTAGAGTTTTAAGTGGCCGGGAGGAGGTCCCACCACACGATCAAACGCGGGGAGGTCATGGCCTCACGATTTCACTTAACGTGAAAACGCACGTGAGGAAATGGACAGAGGTCCAAAGCGTTGATCTCCATCCAACCAAGCGGACCTCCAATGAGGACTTACCGCACGCGATCAAAAGACATGAGGGGAGGTCATGGCCTTTGGATGTAAATCCAAGGGCACCGACTGATGGGAGGTCTAATACGCACAAAGTGAATAAGGAGGTCGAGGACTCGCACAGCGCAAAGGAGGTCTTAGCCTCCGATTTGGATCTAAGGGCTCACGCGATGGTCCGAATCGCCCATTTGTTAGCGCATCGTGAGATGTAAATCCAATGGTCAATATTGGGTGGTCCGAACGCTCATTGATCTCGTGCGCTGAGCGAGATCCAAAGGCAGAGAAGACAAGGAGGTCATGGCCTTAGATTTTTAATCCAAGGGCTATGACCTCACGTGAGGTGGGATGTCTAAGTGGTTTTAACAGTGAGGGAGGTCGGCCGTGGATCTTGAATCCAAGGGCCAAGACCTCACGCAGCGGGAGGACCTGACCGAGTATGTTGAGGAGGAGGTCGTGGCGGTTGGATTTGATCCAACGGCCACGACCTCAACAACATGGGATGACCTCGTTGCGATGGTTTAACAAATCGAGGAGGTCTTTGAGGTTTCACACATGGGGAGGTCGTGGACCGTGGATCTTTGATCCAAATGGCTATGACCTCATGAGGTGGGAAGGTCTTTCTTGGTGCTAGTCACGGAGGAGGTCGTGGTCGTTGGATGTGAATCCAACGGTCTGCGAATTGATTATAGGAGAGGGAGGTCTCACTGGGTGCACTGCTGAGGAGGTCCAAAGGGGTTGGGCCGACCAGTTTTGAACATGGCTAGCCCAAGGAACAAAGGTGGTTTTTGAATTTGAACTTTTAAACAGATGAGACTTTGCAGAATTGTTTGGGCTAGCAAATGAGCTCCAAATTTGATGAAATTTTAACTGGAGCTTGCTGACAACATGATTAACCTTACAGAAATTTTCCAGAGGTTATTATGCAATGCATTTTTCTCAGGAAATTTATTAAGGTTGTTTAAAGGATTGTTTTACCTCCAAAATTTATCAAACTAGTTTTACAACTTGTGATATTTTTCAGAGGGGTCCCACATCAGTTTTTGGACCAAGGGAAAATATTTCCAATTGATTGGCACAAGATTTTAGATAAATGGAAAATGAATTTGACTTTTGGTCAACAAGAGCTTTGTGTTTTTAGATTACACAACTCTTGGACACGAATCACATGAGATTTTAGGGTTTTTCAAGATGTGAGAAAAAGTTTTAATTTCTACACATATAATTATACTTGAATAACCCTAATTATACACTTGGGATGTTACATTTTCTCTTCGTCGTCTTTACTCATATTAATCTGGTGGTACCCTGAGTATGCATCTAAAAAACTTAACAACTCACACCCAGAAGTAGAGTCTACAAGTTGATCGATGCGTGGATGGGAAAAGTCATCCTTCGGACAAGCTTTATTAAGATCTGTGAAGTCAATACACATTTGCCATTTCCCATTGCTTTTTCTAACCACTACAGGGTTGGTGAGCCACTGGTGGTCGACTTCACGAAGAAACCCGGTGTGAGGAGCTTGTCGATCTCCGATCGATTGCCTCCTTCGATTAGGTGTGAAACACCTTAGCTTCTGTAGGGCCGGTTTTTTGTCAGCCGAGAGCTAGCTCAGGCTCGATTGCCTCCCTAGGAGTCCGGGATGTCTGACGCCAAAGTAATACGTCCTAATTTGCTCAGAGGAAGGAGACGAGCAACTCTTCCTATTTTAGGTTGAGTCCTGCCCCGACCAGTACCTTTTGGTCACACACATTAGCGTTTCTTGACCCAGACGGAATGTTGGTACTTTTCAGAGGAGCACCTTTTCAGAGTGGCACCTCCTTGGTCTGGTCAAAAGGCTTTGGCACCATTTTTGGCCTCGAGTGCTTGACTTGCATAGTAGGCGGATTAGTTTCCCTGGTCGGAAGCTCATCGACCAGTTTTAAGGACTTCGATCACATGTATAAGCCATTTTTCGATCTCCTCGAACTGTGATAACACCTTTCGGTCCTGGCATTTTTAGACTCTGATAACCATAGTGCGTGGCTATCAGGAATTTTGCTAGAGCCGAATGACCGAGGATTCCATTGTATGCGGTTTCGAAATCCACCACATCAAATGGAATTTTCTCGCTCGAAGTTGTCGTGTCTTCCTAACGTAACCTCAGAGAGACAATCGCCTCCTATCGGTTTAGCAGTAGAACTGTGAACGATGCCGTGGAAGGCATATTTAACAGTTTTACCTTGACTCGACACAATGCAACCGAGTACAATAACAATTGTACTCGCAAGACTTACGATCCAAGCCTATACATAGCTACATGCAAGCTGATTTCAAGGAAATGGCTATAGAGTTTATTTTCATGAAAGCCACATTTTTTGCAATTATGTTTTAGATTGAAGGCGCTTTATCAAAACAGTTTATAAATTGTTCAAATAGTAGAGACAATAATATACATCAACCTTAATAACCCTGGAGGTGACTAACCCTAGCCACCACAACAATAGCACTAATTACCCATTCGCATCACCCATTCTCAAGTTTTATCAAAATGTTATAGTCAAACTCTTGAAAGACTTCCCAAGCGTGTCCATAACCACGGACTTGGCTATTCGAATAGATTTGACCCTGCAGGGGTGTACAACTTTACCCACATGTTGGACCGCCTTGTTGCCACGCGATTAAGCACACTTCCTTAGGTGTGCCGGCCCGGCTAAGTCCTACGAGACCTTTCCATTATTGCATATTAACTACGAAGTCGCCCAGATGGGTAAAACCTCCGTGAACCGCCTTTGTGTGCACACAGGCTCCCACGCAGACTCAAGACATTGCGTCGGATATCGCCCAAACCAAAGCAATCGCCGATACCCTTAGGATCGAGAACCTAAACCGAACTCCACCCTCGCACTCCAACACACACAAAAATTCCCGTTTTAACACAACACACTCACACCCGCCTGCGACTCGGAGGTAATACACGCCAATGTACTGAGTCAAGAGGGGTTTCCAATACCCTCATGTGGATGTACGCAATAATGCTTGGTTCAAGGTAACAAGATGTTCGGTCCTTGTTGACTCTGCACACAACCACATATCCAATAACCACGCCAATCATCCATATGCCCAAGTCCAAATCTTTTGGTTTTCATTTTTAATTTTTCCAAATATGATACATATATGAGTATCCCGACTCAATTATTTAAAATGATGTTGTAACGACCATCGCCGAGACGATGATCCCCTACCAACCGCTCTAAGCATGGCTAACAACAACAAATCGATACTAAATATAAGTGACGAGAGCCCATCCAATGAAGCTCTACATCACGGCGGATATAATCCTAGGTTTTGTGGTAAGGATGGATATTTACCCACGCTTTCAAGAACTACTCGTGTGAACTATCGCGACAGAGAAAATACTTGACAACATAGCATGCATACATATGATTGAAAATGAAATATTATTATTCACAAATAATGGGATCAACATGCATCAATTGAAACCGCTTGCCTTTGCTGCAGATAGTCTCCTACTGTGGAGGATCGCTCTCGACAACATCCTAATCGTCAAAATCTATTGATCGAGCAAAACGGCAAATAAGAACAAATAACACCAAAATAATCCACAACTTCAATCATCACCAAATCATGCATACATCACAGAAAGGGAATGATTTTTACATAAATTTGGGGTGACAAGATCAGTTTAAAGGAAACTTATTTGAATTTTCTAGGAATTTACACATATTTTCATAATTAAATTAGTTATCAACTTTTTCTGAAACAGCAACTTGATCCGATTATGCACAAGATTAAAATACAGGAAAAATAAGAATTAACAAAATTTATTTCACTTAATTTGGAGTTGGGATGAAATACTTATGAATTTTTGAAGCTTAACTCATTTTCTAGTATGAAATCAATTCATTTTAGCAACTAATTTTATTTCCCCATTTTCTGGAACAGCAAACTAGTTGAACCTCATTCCAGTAAAAAGTACACAACATAATAAGAATAACAAAATTGATTTCATCCAATTTGGAGCTAATTTGAATTAGTTATGAATTTTCTAAGTTTATACCAATTTTCGCTCAAAAGTAATTCCATTCGAATTTCTAAAAGGATTAATAACGCTTCCTACGGGCTTACCCGACCCACGGTCACCGACCGGTGGAGCCCGGCGAAACGTTGATTGGGTCAAGCTTGACCCAATACGACTAAAAATGACGCCGGCGATCTTCTCAATACGTCTCCGATTTTCAAGAAACGCACTTTGGAAAAACTATACCCAATAATACGCTTTTCAAGTCAGAAAACGAAATTCATATTTTCACGTTCATTTAATCAGTCAGAGGGCCCACAAGTCATACAGATATTAAAACGAGTGATTAGCCGCTAATGACTTAGTTAGCGCTAACAATACCACGGCTCGTCGGCGGTTCTCCAAACGCGAGCGCGGCGGCGAGGTGACGATCTGGCGATACAGGGGGTCTTTAGGCTCGGGGATGACTCGCACGGGTGCGCAACACCTTCGTGAAGATGATGACGGTGGCACGGGTCCTCGGCGAAGCCGGCGGCGAGCTGACGGCGACCGGAGGCGGAGGCGATGAAGAGGCTCACGAGGAGAGGGCTCTACAGGCTTCTAGAAGACCCGGGAAGGCGCGCACCAGAATCACCTTGACTCCAGGAGTGATACGCACAACACCTTGTCGTCGAAGGAGGGCTGTGGTGGCCGGAATTGAAGCGGCAGCGGCAGACCGAGATCGGGGAAGAAGGGGTCACACGACCTCAGAGATGCACCAAGGACCAAATTGACGACGCGGTTAGACTTAGGAGGTGTTTGCGATTCCAAAGGACTAAGTCTTGAAGAGGGAAACTCACCGGAAGGCTTAAACGCTCGCGGGGCCGTGAACGCCGGAGATGGGGACGACGACTACGGTCCCGGCGAATCACTGGATGCCAAGGACCCGGGCTAGGCAAAACGGAGGCGGCGTGGAGCGTGGATCACGGTGGTGGGGTCGCGGATCCAAGGGCGGCACCAACACGGCGGCGCGACCTTCACCTTGAACTCCGGTCGAGAGGAAGAAACGAGCAGAGAGAGCGAGAGAGTGGGAGAGATGACGAATGGATTGGCTTGGAGGGTAGATAAGGTCTTGGCGGTCATCCTCGTTTGACCACGGGTGCATGAAGTGGCATCTTCGCACTGGAGGATGCGCGGGAGCGAATGCGGCGGCGCCAACGAAGCTCAGCTTAAGGCGGTGCGAGGGAGATGAAGCTGACAAGTTGGGCCCACCTGGCAGCGACAGGGCGAAACGGTGCGCGGCGACGTGGTTGAGTCAAGCCGCGAGAGGTTGGGTCTGAATCAGACTTGGGTCCGGCGAGTTGGCGCGGTCGAGTCAAGTCGCATGAGCCACTCGGTCGGTCCGATTGGCACGCGAATCCGGCCCGTAGAGATTGGACCAGACGGCCCACAATCCATGAGCTGATATTTTTATTTTGATTTCAGTGTTGACCGAAAAACAACGAGTTTGACCAGGTTGTTAAATATAGAAATAAATTTCCAAAAATTCTGAAAATTGTTGTGGGTGTTAAGGGTTTCAATTATGACTTAAGAAAAATAATTTTGGCCACTGTTAACACTAGAAATGGCTAAAATAAATTCCTTTTCAAATCAGCCTTAGAAACTTAGTTAGAATTTTAATGAGGTGAATTTAACTTCTAAAAATTTGGGGAAAAATTTGTTAATTCAAGGAAAATACCCTGGTATTTAAAAAAATATTTCCAGCAACTTTTATATATAAATTTTTCTAGAAACAATTTGGAGCTTGAAATCAAGTCAAATTTTGAAATTGAAAGCAAACTTTTGAAGTTTAACAAAAGTTTTTGAAATCCACATAATTTTATTACATTTGAAACACACACCAAAATCAAGATGTTACAGCTCGTTATGGCCTTGGCTCAAACTCGTACATAAACGAGTCGAGCTAAGTCGCCATCTTTGCTCGTTAAGTTAATGAGTCGAGTTCAAGCCACCACGAGCAACTCGCTTAAACTAGAACCTATCCCACAAGCCAACAAATTATTCAAGCCAGTTATAGGCCCAGCCCAACCCATCGACCGTGCTCCAAGAGCAGGCACAGGCGACTAGCCAGCCAACCACCCCACCCGCACCGCAACCCTATCCACAGAGTGAAGGGATACAGATAGGCTACGCTAGCTTACAATTCAAAAATTCTACCACGTAAACCAGGATGCCATGCAAGCAAGGGATCATAGATCATTACCACTAGATGCGCAACGCAGTAAAAGAAGAGTTGGAGTAGCCTGATCCAACGTAGAGTGCGTCGATGTAATGGTCATAGTTGATCGTTCATCATAGTCGATCATCCAAATATCGCCGCCGATCATCTACTCCAAAGAACCAATTGCATCCCTTGCGGTCATGGATTGTCCTTAGCGCAATAAAGAACCGCAGAGCGCCTCACTGTATCCACATGTCCAGGATGGAACATCGATGCAGTGTGCTAGCACCAACTCTCATGACAGGGCTCTCTCAAGAAGATGGCGGCTAGTGTTTCGGAGGAGCAACTCACGTTGTGTGTCTGTCTCGTATATCTCCCAACAACCTCATGCATCTCCTTATATAGAGCCCATGACGGATTCTATCCAAATACGTTTGTTCCAACCCGTTAAGTGTGTGACCCTGTAGGTTCATGCATAATCGGTGTGATTCAAAACCCTTTTCCCACCACTAGTCGTTAGCGCCCTAGCAAAACATAGCGATTCCTAAATACACATAAATAATATCGACGAACCTTAATGCAATATGATCTACGAGTAGGTCCTTATCACTTATGACCACTCAGATCTCTATACGACTAGTTCATATTTATTCAGACCGATTCAGAACTCCTCACGACCAGTTCACAACCGCTAGTGATCATGTTCGACTCAGCCTACGACCAGCTCAGATTCCATAACGACTAGTCCAGATCCGATCAAACCGAATGACCCGCTCGGTATCCTCCTTTGCCTCACGATATCCGGTTGAACTCCATGTGAGATAAATGTTATCTATGGACTGCTCAATACTTTCTCGATCAAGTGTCGGATAACATCATGTGGTTGACTCTTCGACCACTAGTGGCATGGCCATGCACTTTCTTTACCCGACCACATCGAGGGGCCCAGAGATATCTCTCCTATTATGTTAGGAGGGGCAAATCCCATATCCTACCAATCATATCCCTCTACATGTTTCATAGCATACCTGGAAGCTACCTTTATAACTACCTAGTTACGGAGTAGCATTTGACAACCCCAAAATGTACTATTACATATGTAGGAAACCATGTTGATCTTAGGTCTAAGGATTATACATCATCATTGCTTGAGACCAACTGATGACACATAAAATCATAACAATCTCAATAGTGTCTCAAGGTGGGTCAATCCAATACCATGTTCTCTAATATGTGTTCACATTATTGATTCGATATCCCTATATCCATAACCAGTGAAACATGGTCATCAATCAATACATATGCTGGTCGATAAGTCACTAGTGTTTCGATCAGTGACATCCGACTAGGGATACATTTAGAATGACATCATATAAGTTAAAGAGCTTCACCAACACGTCACATACTTGTTAATCTTTATAACTGATGATTCATTCAAGGAACATAATAACATTTATTCAATAACTCATAGACATAGGCGTGATACAATCATCTCTATGTTTGCCTCTAGGGCATATCACCAACAGTCTTCCACCGCACTAGAGTCAATCATACAGTATCAAATACCCATAACTCTTGTGTGCACCTCATGCTTAGGTTATGGAGAGACTTTGTCAACAAATCAAGAATATTTGAATCGTGTGCACTTTGCATATCTTCACATCATCTCTTTCAACGATCTCACTAATGATGTGATATCGTCAAATATATGCTTGGACTTTTGATGCGATCCTTAGCTTGTGCAATGGCTCCACCATTATCACAATATAGATCCATTGGACTTGAAGCACTAGAAACCACACCCGCTTTATTAACAAACTTTATAATCCACACGCCTTCTTTTGTAGCTTCGTGGCATAATGTACTCAACCTCTGTTGTAGAATCAACAACCGCTCCTTTCTTAGAACTTTTCCAACTCATCGCTCCTCCATTAAAACAAAACACAAACCCAGGCTGCGATCTGAAATCATCCTTGTCGGTTTGGAATCCAGCGTCGGTGTAACCATTTACGACCAGCTCTTCCTCACCACCATAAACAAGGAATGCATCCTTAGTACTTCTCAAGTACTTTAGGATATTCTTGACTGCTATCTAGTGACCTTCACTGGATCTGACTGATATCTTCTCGTAACACTTAGAGCATACGACATATCTGGTCGTGTACAAAGCATGGCATACATGATAGTTCCAATAGTCAAGGATATGGAATTCTACTTATTTTGTCTCGCCTCAAAGGGTCGATGAACACCGACTCTTGCTAAGATTAATGCCATGTGCCATGGGCAAGAAACCTTTCTTGAATCTTGCATGTTGAATCGCTTCAACACCATGTCAATGTACATATCTTGGCTTAATCCAGTTAGCCTTTAAGATCTATCCCTATAGATCCTTATGCCTAAAATATATGTTGCATCTTCTAAATCTTTCACGAGAAACTATTTCTTAATGAAGTTTTAACATATTCAAGCATAGGAATATCATTTTCGCCCGTAGTATGTAATCCACATACAATATCGTAAGCACAATCTTGTTCGACTAACCTTCTTGTAAACACAAGCTACCTCTTCATCCTTGATGAAGTCAAACCTTTGACCACTTCATCAAAATGAATGTTCCAACTCCGAGATGCTTGCTTTAATCCATAGATGGATTTCAAGCTTGCATACCATTCTAGCTTCCTCGTGGGTCGACAAAACCCTCAAAGTTGTGTCATGTACACATCCTCTCTTAGGTTTCCATTTAGAAAATCCATTTTGACATCTATTTGCCATATCTCATAATCTAAATATGCAACAATAGCTAGAATGATTTGGATAGACTTAAGCATAGCGGCAGGCAAGAAAGTTTCATCATAATCAATACCTTGAATTTGTTTGAAACCCTTTGTGACTAGTCGTGCCTTATGAATGTGAACATTTCCATCTATATCTATCTTTTTATTAAAAATCCATTTGCACTCAATGGTTTTAACACCATCAGGTGCATCGACCAAGTTCCAAACTTGATTGTCATACATGAATTTTATCTCAGATCTCATGGCTTCAAGCCATGACTCAGAGTTTCGGTCCACCATCGCTTCCGCATAAGTCTTAGGCTCATTATTATTCAATAATAAAACATCATGCCCATACCTTATAAGCAATTGACATGGCCTTTTAGATCTACGTGGGGCTGATGCCTCATCTACAGGTTCTACAACATTTTGTTCATCCTATAGAGGTTCAGTAGGAGTTGAAATATTTTCGGATGGTTTCCAAATTTCTTCGAGTTGCACCTTGCTCCCACTGACTCCTTTGGAAAGAAAATCTTTCTCCAAGAAGACACCATTTCGGGCAACAAACACTTTGTTATCATCCCGATTATAAAAGTAACATCCTTTAGTTTCCTTAGGATACCCCCACAAAGAAGCATTTATGCGACTTGGGTGTGAGTTTGTCAAACGTCAAATGTTTTACATATACCTCACAACCCCATATCCTTAGAAAATACAATCCAGACACTTCCCGGTCCATATTTCATATGGCGCTCGTTTCTATTGTTTTTGATGGAACCCTATTTAAAGTGAAAGCCATTGCTTTCTAGAGCGATCCCTAGAATTGTAATAGAAGATCGATTGGCTCATCATTGACCAAACCATGTCAACAATGTTCGATTTGCTGCTCGTATAACACCCCATTCCATTTGTGGGTTCCTCGCTAATAAGTTGTGGAATAATTCCATATTGCTTTAGATGATCACCAAACTCATGGCTCAAATATTCACCTCCACGATCCGATCGAGATATTTAATTGTCATGCCAAGTTGATTCTCAGATTTCATTCTCAAATTCCTTGAACTTTTCAAAGGATTCAGATATATGCCTCATTAAGTATATGTAACCATATTTACTAAAGTCATCGTAAAAAGTTATGAAGTAATCGAAAACCACCTCTAATCAAGTGCTCATTGGTCCATATACATCCGTATGTACAAGGGCCAATAAGTCACTTGCTCTCTCACCTTGGTCGTAAAAGGTGTCCTTGTCATCTTACCAAGTAAACAAGATTCACATGTTTCAAATGATTCAAAATCAAATGAGTTTAGAAGACCATCTTTATGGAGCTTCATCATGCGCTTGTTATTTATATGACCTAGATGACAATACCAAATAAAAGTAGGATTCAAATCATTAGGTCGAAATCTCTTAGCATTAATGTTATAGACAGCATATCCTCAAGATTCAAAACATACAATCCATTCATCAATGGAGCATGGCCATAAAGTATATCTTCAAAATAAATTGAACAACAATTGTTCTTTATTCTGAACTCAGAACCTTCTGCTCGTAAACAAGAAGCGTAAATTATGTTTTTGCTTAGGTAGAAACATAATAACAATTATTTAATTTCATCACTAATCTCGAGGGTAAAGCTAATGGTAAAGTGCTAATAGCTAATGCAACAACTCTTGCTCCATTTCCCACGCCAAGATCAACCTCGCTCTTGCCAAACTTCTACTCCCTATCACCTACATCGAATTGCAAATATGAGCAACCGATCCGTATCAAATACCCAAGAACATGTAGGAGAAGTGGCAAGATTGATTTCTATAACATTTATACCGAACTATAAGTCTTACTTCCTTTGTTCTTTTTATTTTCGCCAAGTACTTCTTGCAATTCTCTTCCAATGCCCAGTCTAATGACAATGGTAACATTCTGTGTTAGGCTTAGGACCCAGCTTGAGCTTCTTAAGCTTATCCTTGAGACTCTCGATCTCATCTTGAGCCTTTCCTTTGCCCTTTGCCCTTTCCCGACTTACCCTTCTTCTTGAAGCTAGTAGTCTTTGAACCATCATCACATGATTGAAACTTTCTTGATACTCTCTTCGCACCCTTAAGCATGTCATGCAACTCGCTCATTGACTTCTCCATGCCATTCATACGAAAATTCAATATGACCGACTCAAAGCTCGCAGGACCAATTGAGAATCACATCAAGAGCCAACTCTTGGCTAAGGGAAAACAAATATTTTCCAAGCTCTCAATATGACCAATCATCTTGATCACATGAGGACCGACTGGTTACTTTCTCGATAGCCTACAAGAAAATAATACCTTAGAGGTATTGTACCACTTACCCTTGCTTGATCCTCAAACATACATTTCGGACCCACAATCATATTGTAGCAGATGTGGTCTCATGTTGCTACTAAGCTCAGAGTTCATAGTGGCAAGCATAAGATAAAGGCACATCGATCAAGGCCATTGCAATGCTTCTCATAAGCATTCTTTTCAAAGACGAGTAGCATTTGCATTTGGTTCCTTGGGATAGGGACCCTTTAGAACATATTCATTCTTTTCTTGTTTGAGAAAAATTCTCAGACACGAAACCACCAATGAAATTTGTTCCATTCAACTTTTCTTTCTCAAGAATAGATTGCAAGTTAAAGGTAGGTGTGGAGGAAGTGTTAGGTGCCATGATCTACAACAAAAAATGTATATGCAAAAATTCAGACTATGTTTATGTAAGATCTTCTATTAAACACTTTAATAAAATATACTCCAACTATATGTTCTAAACCAAGTTTCTCTCTAACTTCATATAGTGGGTTTAAGATCCATATACCATTAAGTCCTAGTGAGCTTTGGCATCACTACTAGAAACTTGGTGATTTAGATAAGCAATCTCTTGCCAATCATATCTCATATAACTCTTGTTTGTTGGGTGGCATCTCTTTGCCCCAATGCCCAAAATTGTTCTCGATAGCCTTGTCAAGTTAAACTAACACTATGCATGTGGGTGTCCGACACCCAATTTATCTTATTAAGATAGTTAATGGTATCCTACTTTGGTAGACCTACCAATTAACTATCAAAATCGTGATAGGTGCAAGAATTTGAAAGGCATCAAATTAACTTATTTTTCCCGAGGGATACTACTCTAGCATATTAAAACATCTAATGATAAAACATAATCAATAGCATAAAAGGAACAAAATAAGCATTCACGGATAATCATATTAAACCTGTTAAATAGTATGGCCCTTAAGATGACGATCTCCATCACCATGCTTCGCCCCGACCATCATGCTTGAAATCTCCCACCATATTCATCTACTAAGCAATTACCCCTAAAAGCTAGTAATAAATTACATAGGATAATATCACATCACATGCTCAAGACGCAGATCAGTTATACAATCATATGTAGCTTGATGGCTATCACACAAAGATAACACGAGGCCATGTAAAATCCATACATGCATCACATACACAATGAGCCATACTATTCAGATCAATCCCAGCAAAAGGTGTTATGCATAGAATCCATTTCTATCAGTGACATGAACACATACTACTATATATACGATGGTCCCGCTTAACCGTTAGCGGGCAGGGGTTCAAAGGGCAAGACTGCGAGTCAAGGGTAGCGCCCTTGGAAAAATTTTCCGGGACATGAATCTCATTCACGTAATCGAGCCTTGGAAATCATCGGATTAATCATATTAACCCTATTCCAAACCAATCTGATCACTGCTTTCATACGACCACGCATCGCGACATACTCCGATGGCAGAATTCCGACCGGTAGGAGTATCATGCAATGCGATCGTAAACGAGCGCAGTAAACTATCTAGTACTTTCAGGTCATACCTCCCGCAAACTCATCTACTATCACCGAAAACCAATCGATCTTATCGACCAGCGCCTAAACCGCTCCATCCATATGAACCGATCTAGGTTACCTGACCCGAACAGTAATAGATCCAATCTATTGCTACCACATATCAAGTATATGCGATCGATCTAGACCAAAAACTACGCAAGATGGCTCTGATACCACTGAAGGGATACAAGTAGGCTACGCTAGCTGGTAATTCAAAAATTCTGCCACGTAAACCAGGATGCCATGCAAGCAAGAGATCATAGATCATTACCACTAGTCACGCAGTGCAGCAGAAGAAGAGTTGGAGCAGCCTGATCTAACGTAGAGCGCGTTGATGTAGTGGTCATAGTCGATCATTCACCATAGTCGATCGTCCAATGTCCTCGCACGATCGCCTCCTCAAGCAACCAATCGCGCTCCTTGCGAAGTCGTGGATTGTCCTTAGTGCAACAAGAATCGCAGAGCGCCTCTACTGTATCCACACATCCAGGATGGAACACCATACGCCGCAGTGCTAGCACCAACTCACACTCAGCAGGCTCTCGAGAAGATGGCGGCTAGGGTTTTGGAGGAGCAACTCACGCTGTGTGTCCGCCAGATATCTCCCAACAAATTTCATGTATCTCCTTATATAGGTCCCATGACGGATCCTATCCGAACACGTTTGCTCCAACCCATTAAGTGTGTGACCCTGTAGGTTCATGCATAATCGGTTGTGACTCGAAAAGCCTTTTCCAACCGCGAGTCGTTAGCGGTTCCTAGTAGGACATAACGATTCCTAAATACATATATATATACTATCGGACGTACCTTAATGCAATATGATCTACGAGTAGGTCCTTATCACTTACGACCAGCTCGTATCTCTATACGACCAGTTCATATTTAGTCATGACCAATTTGTAACTCCTTAAGACCGGTTAGTGATAATGTTCGATCAGCCATTCACGACCATTCAGATTCCATACGACTAGTCCATATTCGATCGAATCAATGACCCGCCGTATCATCCCTTTGTCTCACGATATCTGGTTGAACTCCATGTGAGATAAAATGTCATCCATAGACTGTTCAACACTTTCTCGATCAAATGTCAGATAACATCATGTGATCGACTCTTCGACCACTAGTGGCATGGCCATGCACTTTCTTTACCCGATCACATCGAGGGGCCTAGAGATATCACTCCTGTTATGTTAGGAGAGGCAAATCTCATATCTGATCAGTCATATCCCTCCGTATGTTTCATAGCATACCTGAAAGCTACCTTTATAACTACCTAGTTATGGAGTAGCGTTTGGCAACCCTAAAGTGTACTATTAGTCTATTACACATGTAGGAAACCATGCTGATCTCAAGTCTAAGGATTATACATCATCATTGCTTGAGACCAACTTATGACACATGAAATCATAACAATCTCAATAGTGTCTCAAGGTGGGTCAATCCAACATCATGTTCTCTAACATATGTTCACGTTATTGACTCGATATCCCTATATCCATTGTTGGAAATATGCCCTAGAGGCAATCATAGAGATGATTATATTTCATTATGTTCATAATATTAGATAATATGTTATCCTGTTCCTTGAATGAATCATTGGTCATGAAGATTAACAAGTATGTGACTTGTTGGTGAAACTTGTTGGTGAAACTTGTTTAACTTATATGATGTCATTCTAAATGAATCCCTGGTCGGATGTCAATAGTCGGAACACTAGTGACTCTATCGACCAACACATTGTATTGATTGATGACCATGTTTCACCGGTCATGGATATAGGGATATCGAATCAATAATGTGAACATATGTTAGAGAACATGGGGTTGGATTGACCCACCTTGAGACACTATTGAGATTGTTATGATTATATGTGTCGTTAGTTGGTCTCAAGCAATGATGATGTATAATCCTTAGACTTGAGATTAGCATGGTTTCCTACATATGTAATAGCACTCTTAGGGGTTGCCAATCGCTAATCGTGAATCGGGTAGTTATAAAGGTAGCTTTGCATGCTATGAAACATGAAGAGGAATGTGACTGGTCGGATATAGGATTTGCCCTGAGAGGTCTCTCGCCCCTCATTGTGGTCGGATAAAGAAAGTGCATGGCCATGCCACTAGTGGTCAAGTGTTAGACCATGTGAAGTTATCCGACACTCGATCGAGAAAGTATTGAATACCCATGGATGACACAACATCTCACCGGAGTTCAACTAGACATCATGAGGCAAAGGGAGAATACACGAGTAGGTCACTTAGTTCGATCAGCATTGATCGGTCGTGATGGAGATACGAGCCGATCATAGATCGTCGAATGTAATCACAGAGTGGTCGTAACCTGGTCGTAAGGAGTTACGAACTGGTCATGACCAAATATGAACTGGTCGTATAGAGATAGGACCTAGTAATAAGTGATGAGGACCTGGTCGTAGATCATATTGTATTAAGGTTCATCCGATATAATTTGTGTGTATTCGGGAATCGTTATGTCCTGCTAGAAACCACTAACGACTCGTGGTCGGAAAGGGTTTCCGAGTCACAACCGATTATGCATGAACCTACAGGGTCACACACTTAACGGGTTAGAACAAAACATGTTCGGATAGGATCCGTTATGGACACTATATAAGAAGATGCTTGAGGCTATTGGGTAAGACGAGTTGACAAGAGTTGTTCCACCGAAACCCTAGCCACCATCTTCCCGAGAGCTCGCTGCGGCGATTTGGTGCTAGCACACGGCCGCATCGGTTGTTCCTTCCTCGGACGGTGGATACCATAGAGGCGAATCGCGCACGCTTGTCGCTGGCGCTTGAGGACAATCGCGATCTTCATAAGGAACCGCAGAGGTTGCTGGAGGAGACGATCGACTCGCAAGGATGCTGGACGATCGATTATGACCAGTGCATCGACGTGCTCGACGCTCGACGATCGACTACGACCACCACATCGACGCCGCTTCACGTTGGACCAGTCGCCCAACTCTTCTTCCACCGCTCTCGCTGCCTAGTGGTAACGATCCGTGATCATCTACTTGCTTAGCTTCCTAGTTTACGGGTTGAAATTTTGATTTGTTTCTATTGTAGCCTACCCGTATCCCTTCAAAGGGTATCGAGTCATCCTACATAGTTTTTGATCCGGATCGGTCGCATATACTTGATATGTGGTAGTAGTAGATTGGATCTATTATCGGTCTCGGTCCGTAACCTAGATTGATTCATATAGATGGAACGATCTAGTCCCCGGTCGATAAGATCGATCGGTTTTCGTGGTAGTAGATGGGTTTACGAGGAGGTATAAGGACCGATTGTTTATTGAGCTTGTTCACGACCATATCGCATATCACTCCTACTACCGAAATTCGCCATCGGAGTATGCCGCAGCAGGTGCGGTCATATCAAGGCAACGATCAAATTGGTTCTAATAGGATAATATGATTAATCCGATGATTTCCAAGGCTCAGATCAAGGACCGCCGTCTTTGGCGGGTATTCGCATCGCATGCTATAGGTAGTGTGTGTTCATGTTGCCTCGATAGAATTGGATTCTATGCATAACTTGTTTTTGCAGGATTAATGTGAATAGTATTGACGAGGATTAAAACCTCTATGTATCAATTTAATACATAGAAGACCATACGCCTTCATGGTCGTAACCCCTATATACCGACCTCACCGGTCGTGAGGATTCCAGAGGTTACACGATGGGTACCCTGGCCTGACAAGGCTTTGTGCCTAGGCTCACCAGATAGTCGCTTCTAAAAGCTATGAACTCGGCATTTCTATCAGATGATGAATGAAACACGTGTTATATGTTTCATTCGCGTGGCGATGATATAATCCTAAGACATCGACAATTAATCGCCCTACGGTTAAGCATCTCACGCATAACCGCAAGGTAGTTGGCACATTGATAATCGCCTTTACCGCTCGACCACCATAACGCTTACAGTGGACACCTTTCTAGGAGTAACTACCACCTCTTCGAAGTTATTTAAGGGTGGAGCGCAGAAGACAAAGGGACGAGGGGAACAACAATGTAACACGAGACGACAAACACAAGCCTAAGCAAAGGAATTAGAAGCAAGGCATTCGCCTTAGACTCGATTCTAAGCCCGATTACTTAGTTTAACATTCCTCACATTCAGTATTTAGGGTAGGCCCTAGCCGTGTCTTGTAAATCCAGCTCATATCAATAAAGAGCGCCCCCATTCTATCCCAGGATACTTCACGTCATTTTCCTCTTTTATTTCATAAGATCGACGACTCAATCGTCGACAAGTATGACTCATGATGTATGAGATGCATGTATGTGTGTAATGTTCATGACCTGCGTGTCATGCTTATTGCAGCCCAAGGCTGTCTATATTTGTATAACGGCCTGCGTGTCGACTTGTGATGCTTCTTCACTCCTTGTAATTCATTACTAGTGCTATTAGGAGTAATGGCTTAGTGGGAATACTTGGAGGAGTTGACCACTTGGAGACATGGCGAACAGGATGTGTGGCGATAGAGATCACCATGTGGAAGGGTCATACTATATCACAATGCAATTTTATTGGCCTCCCGTCCTCGTCCTCGGCCTCCCGTCCTCTAGCTCTGGCCTCCCGCCCTAGGCCTCCCGTGGTCCCGCCTCCCGCCTCGGCCTCCCACCTCGCCTCCTCGTCCCTGGCCTCCCACGATCCCGCCTTGGTCCCCTTCGCTCCAGCCTCCTGCCTTGGCTTCCGCCTCGCCCTCGCCTCCTGCCCTGCCTCGGCCTCTGCCTCCGCCCACCCCTTTCAGCCCGGCCTAGCATCGCCTCCACGCTTGCGTCCCCTCCGCCTCCCTCCATGTGTGGCGCCCCGCTGGTGCCTCCTCCGTGTCCGACCTCCGTCCGATGCCCTCCTTTTGTGTTCGACCGGCGCCTCATGTTCCGAGCCAACTCATGAAGTTCATAACGAGTCGAGCCGAAATGACATTTTTTCTCATTTGCTTAATGAGCTGAGCCGAGCTGACCCATTATCCACCCCTAGTTGTCGGCGTAGGCGAGGGCGATGAGGCCGAGCAGGTAGACGTCGGTGAAGATGGCAATGAGGAAGTTGCCGAGGACGGAGGAGGCCTAGGAGATGCCGAGGAAGTTGTTGATTGATGGTACTAGCGTCAGGCGGCGGGTGGAGGAGGTGGAGGAGGGGTTGAGGGTCGTGGGTCAAGGCCGGAGTGGAGGCAAGGGGGGTGGTATCGCCGCAGCTTGCTTGCTTGCTTTTCAAGTAGGGCATTTCCGTCTTTTCACGTGGCTAGAGCAGAAAAAACATAAGATATTACTGTAATAATGAAAACAGAGTATTTTATCAGAGATCACACCAAGTGAAGGGTAAATAAACAATTACATCAAGAATCGTGGTATGTTCTCAAACTAATCTAAGCGAAGGGTGAATAATCAATCCCCACTCTAGATAGGTTCTAGGGTGGTTTGATTGTTTGTGCGATTATGAACCATGTGGTCCTCGGGTGAGGCAAGCAACCAAAAGCAACTCTTAACTTTGTATTTCTCTAGTGTTTAGCACCCTTTCTCCTCAAAGTAGGACCCACTATTAAATAAAATATACACCTTTTCTCTTGGCCAACACTCTCTCTCCTCCTCAATTCATGGACAACAATAATAAAAGTTTTTATTTACCCGAACCTAGATTCCGTGAGGGAGTGGTGCTAGGAATCTTTAATTGGGACCTCTCCTCCAATGTGAAGTACCAACAAAAAGAGGCCACCTCAACTCTAGTTCCGCCTTGGCACAACACTAAAGATGACCTTACAGAAAAAAAAGATAGCATATCAATGGATTAAATAGAGTAGGATTTTATTAATTTCCAAAGCATCAGTAGTCTCTATCTTTGTGTTAATGCAATGTGAAGCCATCCAACGTTATAGCTCAGACTCGTCCGATATGAACCATCCAACATACCAAATCGCTTCCTACCTTCACCTTATCCCTTCATTTTTTTCCTTCCTCTCACTCCACTCAATCCAGATCCCTCCACCATATTCAAGGAGCAACCAGAGCTCATGCAGAGGAGCCAGCAAAGCAGCGGTCGTGGTCGGAGAAGGAGCCAGAGTGGCGCGGTCGTGGTCGGAGAAGGAGCTGGCCGCTCACAGAGAGGCGATGGCGGTCTCAAAGATCGGCCGAGGCTACGCACAGAGGAGCAGCTGGCGGCTCATGTCGAGACGGAGGCGTGAACTCACGGCCCCGATCGACGATTTACAACAAGTGGGCAGCCTAGTCGGGTAGGTGAACATATTTGAAACTTGTTTGATTTTTTAAAACTTTTGGCGCAACTTTGCTGAACCCCGTGAAACCTTTCTGAAACTTGTTAAAACTTTTGTGAAATTTCTAGAAACGTGTTGAAACTTGCATGGAACTTCTCATGAAACAAGCTCAAACCTCGTGAAACCTGTTTGAAACATTTTCTTTTCACAAAACGCAAAACCTCATGAAACTTCCTTATGAAACATGAAACATCACATAACCAAAAGCCCCATGAAACCTAAAATGTGATGAAACCTTAAACCCCGTCAGAAACCTTATAAAATCGATGAAATTCATTTAATTCTCCGCTTTTATTATATGACGCTCTCGTGCTTCAATCAACTACACGACGTCAAATATTTAAAAACAGAGGGAGTATATCGTTGGAATGCATTCCAACAATGTATAGGATGGGCTACTAGCTTCATAATGCAATCAGTGATCTATGCTATTCTTGGGCCTTCTTGCCTTCAGGAAAAAAAAGGTAAGGCACTAATTGTGAAAACATGTCCTCAATGAAAATATTCCATGCAATTGCATAGGGTGACACGCTAGTTATTATTAATTAAGTGATAGTAAAAAAATCCATCACGTTCGTTCTAGACACTAGGCATTCTCGTATTGACCGAAAGAAAAGAAAATAATCTGCACTGCTAATATGGTGCATACAGATTATAATTGTGCAGATAGTTAGATATATATAAGAATTGTTAAAATTTTGACCATTAAAATAACAGTATGTCACTGGATTTGTCTTGCAAACTTTCATAATATATAATGTTTATAAGTTTTGCTAGGATGTTTTGATACAAAACCACCGTCAAATTCTTGCATTGGATACCATGAAAACTTAAAAAAAAAATGACTTACATTTTGGGTCCGAGGGAACAGTACCTAGTCAAGTAACTACACGGAATTCATTGTTATTAGTTCTAAGTGTATGTATAATGGTACAGATAGCTGTTGTCTATAGCAACTCTCTATGTCACCTGCAGATAGCACTAAAGACAAATTATAAAATGGGTAGTAGTGATACAGTTGGCTACAGGATTGTAGATAACACACAATCTTTAATGCTTTTCTTGGTTCTCGATGCTACAATTTATTATATGATTGTAGACAAGATATTTCTCTTTATTCTCTTTCATCCACATCGCCTTAAATCATACGTGATGAGGTTATAGACATTACGCCCATTGTACATGACCTAAGGTTACTTTTTGAATATCATGTGATGAATAGGCTATTTATTTTATAAAAGAAATCCTCTAGTTGACGGGCGATTGTGCACATGCACCGATTTAGTACATATGCACATAGTGCATTCTATCCATCCAATCTCAAATTGACGATCCCGGCTTCCCACCTCCCACGCCGGCTGCTTTGCGTAAACACCCCGCACGCAACACTGCCCACTCATTTCTAACCCTCCTGCAGCCTCCGCCTCTTCAAGACGACGCCACGGCCAGGGTTCGCCTCCCCACGCTGGAGCCCCCGGCCCCGGCCAGGCCTCCCCTGCCTCCCCTTGAGCTCCGCACGCCCCGCCTCCCCCTTGAGCTCTGCTCACGCCTCCGCCCCAAAGACCGTGAACCCGCCTCCCTCCAAAGGAGCCACCTTATGCAGCTAGGGCGACGCCTGCCACCATCCATGGCGCCTCTAGTCGCCGCCCCTCCAAAGAAGCTCCTCCAACGAGCCACCTCCCTCCAACGAGCCGCCCTCCAAAGGCAGCCACCACCATCTTCGCAGGATGTCATCTTGTCACATATAAGAAAAGAAGAACTATGAGCAATCGCCGAGGAGGCCGCCTTGTCGATCCAAACGCCACCTCCTCCGACTCATGTCCGCTGTGGCCTCCCCGATTGCTTTTTCTCGATTGCTTCAACTCGTAATGCTTGTGTTGTAATGAAGTAGATGTAGCACAACAACTCAGAATGTGAATCAAGTAGTTGGTGAATGAATAATTTCTAGAATGCGATTAATGACAACTCGTTGATTCTAATTTTGGCTCTACGATTTTGGCCGCTCATCTTTGCTTGTTCAACTCTAGAAATCTTGCTTGTTTACCAAAGTGAAATGTGAAATCAGATGTGTGTGTGTGCCAATTTTCGTTGGAGACTTGGAGGCAATGGTTCTGCAAATTGTCGAGGTCGATGAAACAGCTTTGGGTCACCAAGCCGATGAATGCAAAAATAGTTATGACATGAAACAAACTAAGTACTTCATGCATTGAATCGGGTCTCAGATCACATGGCATGAAACAAATAGGATGCCAAGGCTTGCCTAATCAGCTTGAATTACTAAATGAAAATTTTCTCAAAATAGTGCTATGAAACACAACTTTTTTTGAAAGAACAAGATAGGGAAACCTTGTCAGGTACATTCTTTGGAAATCAGAATTTACCAACTTCTAAAGCTTGGTATGAACATTGTGATTTCATTGTCCGAGCATTGTAACCTCCTTCCGCCGTAATTTGTATTTCGTTGTCTCAACTTTGACATTGCTACAAAACCCGATATTGTAGCATTATTTTGTCCAAGTTGATTGCATAACGACATTGCTAACAAGAAACCGACATTGCTAACAAGATCTGATTGCTATCACATTCATCGCTAAAAAGATAAACAAATTGAGGCCCTTGCTTTCATTCACATCCATACAACAAAATTTTAGTTCATACATTTCAAATAAAAAGTACTACATGTCCATGAGTCGAGAACAAAATCTAATAGCCTAGTCGGGCTTAACAGCTTAACAATCTAGTAAGTTTTAATAGCTTGATGAAGTTAGGTGCCATTATCTCCAAAGAGTCTCCTTGGGATTGTCCACATGAACCTAATGGCCGAGTTGGGGAGAATGTGGAGTGACACCTTCCCCGTGATCAGCTTGTTTCTCCCTGACAATGCTTTTAGCCTCTCGAACATCATCAGGTGTTATCTATCATCGCGCTTTGCTTGCGCCATTTCTTCAACATCATCTCACAAAGATTTGATTTCACATTTCACCAATACTACGTAAATGCTAATATCGACGCCGATCACGACGGCCCATCGAAACCGCTCAGATAAACACAATCTCGCACGGTTTTGTTTACCCACCGCCTGTGTTATTCTCGCGCTTAAAACCGTCGCGGAAGATGTCATATCACAGACGCTCATGTTTGGAACCGCTCAGGATATTTCACGCACGGTTCCAAACATGAACCGCTCTGTGATATTACCCAATATCACGCACGGTTTTTGGTTAGAACCGCTTAGATACTTCACGATTTGTTCTAAACATGAACCATCTCGTGATATTACCCAATATCATCACGACGCATTTTGTTAAAACCGTCCGTGATAATTAACTCATCACGACGATATATAGCTCCGCCCCCGCCAACAGATATAGTCTTTGATCTCCATCTCTCGCGCCACGGTAGGTCCATGGCCGCTCCTGCGTCTTGCTTGAGTACATCGCCACCACACCGAGCCTCGTCCATTTCAGCTATATATTGTCGCCGAGGAGCTTGCCGCCGCTCCTGCTCACCGATCGACGCACCCACCACGCCTTTGACCTTCCCCAACTTTCATCGACACCTTCCTCGTGATCGAGGTGAGATATCAAGCATAAGCATCCTTTAATTTGAGTAGTTTCAGCGCACGCCAAATCGCTAGTTTCAGCGCCCATGGGACATCACCGCTTGCTCGCCTCAGCGTAGACCTTAGGCCGAGAGCCACGACTATATAGCAATGCGATGTCACCCCTAAGCCCAGCTTTGAGCTTCAAATTAATCCTACTGCTTTTTAATCATTTAGTTAATAAACTAACGAAGTCTATGACATGGGATCGCCATAGATTTTATAAATAAAATCATGAAATAAAAAATGAGTCACCGACAAGTAGGGCCCACATGTGTTAATAAAATCCAAAAATGTAAAATGAAAAATCGTAATTAAGCTCTCGTAAAATACGCCGAAAGTCATCACCCTTTTATTTATTTTCGTGGTTTTCAATACGAACCGTGATGGACCAAGTCGATGTACACCGAGAACCATGTGAGTGAAGAGTACATTAATGCGCGGTCTCGCTTACAAGAGCCGCCGAGGAGGATATGTTGAATAAGGGGCGGAATATATGTATCGCCATGCATTGATCGCGAGAATCAAGATGTTTAACAACCGAGCGCAAATCGGGCTAACACTTGATTCAAGGGTTTCAAAAAGGGTTATACATGTTGGACCACCACGGTGAAGAGCATATTATACAGAAGTCAACGATATGCATATTATACAGAAGTACTCAACGATATGCCGCCAATGATGTCGATTGTGGTTCGATTCGGATAGTCTACAAGATCGATGCTTCACGATGCGTATGGGAACCGTGATGAGAGGGAGTATGTTCAATTCCGGGCGTGATGGAGGACTCAGAGAAACCTTTGTTCCCGCCGCAAGTCGAATACACAAGGTTGTCATCCGTGCTTAAACCGCTGAAATTGAAGGCAAGCAACGGTTGGTCCGACAAGAGTTTCACTGAGTCATAGGTCTCTTATGACATAAGCTTCCTGAGGGAAACGAAGTTGCCCAAAACCACCTACAAAGCCAAAAGGTTCTTTGTCCATTGGGAATGGAAGTAGAAAGAATACATGCATGTCCGAACGATCAGATCCTCTACCGTAACGAGTATACAAACATGCATGTATGTCCAGCAGCAACGATCCCGATACAAGCGTAAGAAGCAATCGATGACGACGAGGAATCGAGGTGAAGAAAGGACCTCCCGCTAAGGTGGCGTGGTATCTTCCCAGTAATTTCGCTTGAAGCGTTTTTTTATAACCCAAAGAATGCAAAATCACAGATTGGCACTCAGAGGAGCGAAGAATGACGGAAAGTTAAGACACCTCGCCGATTCCGCCCAAAGGAGAAACATCGATAGGAGGTTTGCGACTTCATGCGTGGAACCGAGGAATATAAGGTTTGGATTGAGTACGATGGAATGAATCCTTTCGTAACATGAGCAATGACATAGCACTTGGCCCGTGACGCTCAGATCTACAACCTTCCTCCTTGGTTGTGTATGAAGCGAAGTATATTTTGTTGTCGATATTTATCCAAGGGCCAAGCAACCCGGGAATGATATTGATGTGTACCTAGCACCATTGATGGAAGATCTAAAATACCGTGGATTGAAGGGTATGTATGGGATGCGATAAACGAGAGAACTTCACTTTACGCTCCTTGTTGTTCTCGCACTATAAATGATTATCCCGCCTTTGCTAACTGGCTTCAGCCGTAGTACAAAAGGCCAAAGCCTCAGACTCACCGCTAGATGATACCGAGAGTGTGTGGTCAATCACTCACAAGAAACCGTACATGCGCTATCGAGGTTCCTTCTGAGGGCTCACCCATACCGCAAGATGAAGAAACAACGACGGAGAGGAGGATAGTTCAACTCCAAGGCATTTAAGCGAAAAGAGGTCTATGATATGGTTAAGGATTTAGATGTTGTGCTTGGAAAGGGATGTAAATCGAGGACAAGTAAGAAGAACATGTGGAAGAAGAGATCAATATTTTGGGACTTACCTTATTGGGAGCACCTAGAAGTTCGCCATCGATCGACGCCATGCATGTAGAGAAGAATGTATGTGACATGCTTGATTGGTCTCTTAATCAACATTCGTGACAAAACAAAGGATGGTGTCAACGCACGGCTTGACTTGGTTGATATGGACATCGACCCAAGTTAGCACCAACAAGGACCGATAAAGGACGTAACGTACCTTCCTCGCTTGTTACACTCGTCCAAGGCCGAGAGAACCGAACCGCGGCTTGCTTGCATGGCGTGAAAGTTCCGGCCCCAAGCATTCGCCAACATGAAGAAACTTGTTTCGATAAAAGATTTGAAGTTAATTGGCATGAAGTCTCATGATTGTCATGTGTTGATGACACAAATGCTCCCCTGCTGTAATTAGAAGTATTTTGCCGATCAAGGTCCGAGAGACAATCATGAGGTTGTGTTATTTTTTAACACAATTGCTCGTAAGGTCATCGATCCCGGCGACTAGATGCTCGCAGACGAGGTGGTGACGACTCTATGTGATCTTGAGATGTATTTCTCCGCCGCTTTTTCGATATCATGGTCCATCTCATTGTTCATATTGTGAGGGAGATAAAGATGTGCGGGCCCGTGTTCCTACGAGTATGTACCCGCTCGAGAGGTTCATGGGAATTCTCAAGTCATATGTACGGAATCGATCTCGCCGAGGGCAAGATCGCCGGAAGGTTATGCAACCGAAGAGGTCATTGAGTTCTCGCCGATTACATGGCTCAGTCGAACCGATAGGTGTGCCTCGATCTCGCCATAGGGGAGGCTCGAGGGTATCGGACCATCGAAGGAAAGCAATCACTCCAAATATGGATGCGTATGCTCAAGCCCATTTCACGGCCTTGCAACACATGACCGGAAGTGTCCTCAGATATCGACCAAAGACAAGGACGTGCTTTCGCAATGTAATCCCGGCGGCCGGATGTTTGGATCACGAGACAACACAATGCATTTGCTCAACCAATGGTTGAAGGAGCGATTTGCTAGGAGCTCGTCATGATATGTCGACATGGTTGGCAAAAGGGCCAACATTTACAGCTTGTAACATGGCGAGGATACGACATAAATGGGTACACATTCTATACGCAGCTCGAAATAAAAAGCACTAACTGTAATCAATGTGTCCGTGATAGATGCATTCAAGACCGGGGCTCGAGGAGCTCTACTATGGGCAAATAGAGGAGATATGGGAGCTCGACCACTTGCTTTTCAAGATCCCCTATTTCGTGCCGCAAGGTCCATCTCCACAGTGAAGGTCGATAAGTACGGGTCACTACCGTGGACCCTTTAACGGTTTCCGATACAAAGACGAACCATTCAGATCAAGCAAACAAGTTGTTCAAGTCTTCTATGTTACCAACCCCTAAGAAATAAGAAGCGCCACGAAGTTCTTCATGGAAAAAGGAGGATTGTTGAGTTGAGAATGTAGTGGACGAGGAAGAATACAATCAATTTGACGAGTTGCTCCTTTCGAAACCAAGATAAGGGTCGAGGAAGAAGAACATGACTAAACTAGCTACATACGCTACGATCATCATGAAGGGCTAATTTTTAAAGATTAATTGAACAATGTGTGTATATGTATATGTAATGCTCGATGAATATGGTTAATTTTAGTTCATTTGAGTTAATTAATTGATTTGTACTGTGAAATGGATGTGATTGTTTCTCAAATGAATGTGAATTGATGTATATACATGTACTTTTTGTCTTTTTCTCGCTTGTTTCAGAGGGCATGGCTAGCATTTCCAAGGCTAACTAA
>JAYEVD010000176.1:0-174755 GCA_036346405.1 Phyllostachys edulis
GGTTTGTGTTTCAAAACCTCTTTGGTCCCCAAGCCACGCTTGGTTTTGTTTCTCTCAGACCTCCCTTGTTGAGATCTAGCCGCCAGACCTCCCCTTGTTGAGATCTAGCCGCTCAGACCTCCCCTTGTTGGGATCTAGCCGCCAGACCTCCCCTTGTTGAGATCTAGCCGCCAGAGCTCCCTTGTTGAGATCTAGCCCAGACCTCCCCTTGTTGAGATCTAGCCGCCAGACCTCCCTTGTTGAGATCTAGCCGCCGAGACCTCCCCTTGTTGAGATCTAGCCGCAGACTCCCCTTGTTGAGATCTAGCCTGCAGACTCCCCTTGTTGAGATCTAGCCGCAGACCTCCCTTGTTGAGATCTAGCCGCCTGCACCTCCCTTGTTAGGATCTCGCCTTTAGGACCTCCTCTCTGGAGATCTTAGCCGTCTGTGTTCTCCTTTAGTGGGATCCAAAGGTTCCGACCTCCTTAGGTCCAAGACCTCCTCCTCGGCCCTTTTTGCCGTCTTTGTAAAGACCACCTCCTAACCTTGAATATTCTCGCTGGTCAGACCTCCTCGCGCTTCTTTGATCTCGACCGCTGAGGTCCTCCCTTGAGATCTTGACCGTTAGATCTCCCTTTGGAGATCTACTCGTCAGACCTCCTCGCGCCTTTGATCTGGACCGCTGAGGTCCTCCCTTGAGATCTTGACCGCTAGATCTCCCTTTTGGAGATCTACTCGTCAGACCCCTCGCGCTTCTTTGATCTGGACTGCTGAGGTCCTCCCTTGAAATCTTGACCCTTAGACCTCCCTTGTGCAGTCCGAGTGTCGTGGCCTCCTCGTTGAGAGCTTTGAGGACCTCTTGTCCAGACCTCTTCTTGAGTCCTTGGACCTCCTGTCCAGACCTCCCTTTGAGTGTCTTGGACCTCTTGCCCAGACCTCGCGGTGGTCTTTGGTGGAATGACCTTTTATGTGGGGCCACTCTTTGACCATTGGTGCACCCTTTTGATCGGCCCCACTTGCCACCCTCTTCACCTTGTAATTATTGCTTTGCCTCAGAACTCAGGCGATTTAATAGGTGTCGGGTCACATTAAATGCAAATACATCCGAGGTACTTTATTTCAATTTTTGGGCAAGCCCCGCCCTAGTTATCCCGATTGCCTACACGCCATTGAACCTTTTTCTTGGTACACTCCACCAACTCCCGCTATATATAGCCCGGGAGGCGTGCCTTTGTAATCTTTTTGCTCATTTCTTCCTTCCTCGCTTCCTCTCGCTTTCGGTTCTTCCTTGCGCAAGACCCTCCTCAGAGCTCTTTGAGGCGGTGTTAAGCCTCTTGGTTTCCTTTTGGCTGAGTTGGTTTGAGTTCCTTGGTTCTTTTGTTGTTCTCTCGCTTAGTGTGGTTTTGCTTATTTGGTTCTTCTTGCTAACGTAGATCACGAGTTCGAGGAGATCTTGGACCCGCTCTTGTCAGCAGAGGCTCTCCACCGCTGACCAAGGCAAGCCATGCACCTCCTTTTGATCATCTTGAACCAAGTTTTGCAAATGTATTTCGTTTAAATTATCATGCATGGCTATGTTTATAAGAAAATGGTTTGGGCTATAGTTACTTGCCTACTTGTCGTTATGCCTCCTTTATACCTTGTCTCCATCATGTTGTCATGTTCACCTTGTGAGCCTTAGGGTGGATAATTTAGTTGGTGTTCTTTGTTATTTGCCAACATGGGGGCCGAGGGTCTTATATAGCCTCGCTTAGAAAACGTGGTTTGAGCGTATCATGCTTCATCTCTAATAATCTTGACTAATAAGTTATGAAATGTGTGGTTGGTGTTATTGTTGAGCAAATATGGCGTGATGCCTAAGTGTGGTCGATCGTGGTGTGAGACCACTTGGTTAAAATTTGTGTGCCAGACTGGGTGGTCTTTTGGCATGGGCTAATACAATTGTTTTGCTAAGGCAAGAAGGCAGGAGTGAGTAGTGGTGCTGTGGCACACCGGTTTGTGGAAGTCTTGCCTTAGCACAATTAAGGACTTCACTTTGTGTTCTGTTTAATCGGGCCAATTAGTGCAACCACAAGATCATTTTATGGGAATGGTCTGGCTGAATAATTAGCAATGAGATGGCTTGGGGCTGTTTTGGTTGAGCGTGTGATTCGTTGGCGCAAGAGGGGCACCCCATAACCCCTGGATTTCTAGACCATCGAGGGGATTATAAACCTTAGCGGGCAGCCCTAGTCGGCTCAAAGCTTTGTAAAGGCCTTGCTGCTCTCTAGATCGCCACCTTAGGAAGTGAGCAGGGTGACCGAACCCATCCCGCTAGAGAGATCGTGGATTGTGGGTAAAGTTGTACACCTCTCGCAGAGTAAAAGATCTATTCAATAGCCACGCCCTGGTCATGGACATGCTCGATGAAATGGTGCAAGGGGTAGATGTTTCAAAAGCTTGTGCCATCGACACTTCCGCGAGATGCTTTGGCTTTGCCTCAAGAGACCTTGGCCGGCTCCAGAGGGGTCAAGGTTGGCTCTGTAGTGGTCCAGGTTGGTTTGACCTCGAATGGGTGTTCTCGAGTGGGTTTTGGGTGAGGACTCGCCACCGTGTGATCGACCTCCCCAATTTTTGGTTGTGGCCGTGAGTTGGTGCTCACACCACCTTTTATTAAAACATCAAAAGTATTATGTATTATGGTTTTACCTTGTCGCTTTCAATCTATTATTGCTATTATTGTCAAATTTGGCTTTATGTAAACTAACCATACAGCTCTCCATTGGTAAGTCCTTGCATGAATATTATTGCATCTTTGCTTTCTCGTGACTTGTCGAGTACATTCCAAGTACTCATGGCTTAAGCCCCGTGTCAAAGCAGATTATGAGGATGACCCAAGTGGCAAGGCAGACTCTTCGAGGAGGAGTTCTTCGACGACTAAGATGCCTAGGACGCCCTCCACCCGACAACTGTGGTGCTTGTTGGATGGCTTCGTGTTTTGGTGTTTGAGCCCTAGAGCCCTTGTCGCCATTGTAAGTCCTCGTTGGTTTTGTAAGCCCTCAATGGCACACTCTTGTTAACAAGCTTGACCATAAGGTCCTATTATATAAAGTTTAATTTGTCTCGCTTCATCTTTGTTTGACCTCGTGGTTGTGGTATTGGCTTGTGTTCTTGTGCGAGCTAGCTCGATTGTCCCGGGACTAGCTCAGATGCACAGGCGGGACCACCAGGAGGTCCCACGACTTAGCTTCTCGAGGTCCCGCCGACCTCTCTTGGTGATGTGCTCGAGGTGCTACTGAGGGTGGCGGCCACGACCTCCAGAGGTCCTCAAGACCTCCCGGGAGGTCATGGCGGCCAAGACCTCCAGGAGGTCCGCGAAGACCTCCGGGAGGTCCCGCACCTCCCCAGAAAGCTCCACGCGGTGCTACCACATCCTTCCGTGGTGACTTCGCAGCAGCAAAAAAATGGTCCTCCCTGACCTCTTATGACATCACGGGTGGGTCGCCTCGGTTGGTATCGAGCCTAGGTCGGTCAGAGGACGTGGCCATAGGCGTAAAGGTCGATTTAGTTTTTATCCAAAAGTTATTTTCTAAAGCAAGTCAACTTAAAATTTGTTTAGTAGTTCTTTCCTTGTGCCGGTTCTATGATGCCCTTATCCTCGCTTAAAATCTTTTCTTGTCCTCGTTTCTACTCTCATCTTAACTCCTCCTTAGTTCCCTTTATCTTATCTCTCGCTGAACCTTGATTTTGAATCTAACTTGACTTCCTTGCCTTTATAACTTCAATAGGGCCGATCAGAGAAAGGTTAGGATTAGTGGTCCTATTCTCGAGTCTCGCTTAGCTTGGGTCTTGAAGACCTCTGCTTTTGAAGCTTCTTGCCTCTTTTGGCCTCCTGGCCTTTTTGGTTCTCTCTTGTTAACCAAGTCACCCCTAATAGATGCCTCTATCTTTATTTCTCTCAGATCCTCTTACCCTTTATGCTTTCCTTCTACCTATTAAACCTTTAGAGTTTTGTCCAGATGGTGCAGACTCGCAGTCCACAAGTCAGGTGAGCCCCTGCATCAGCTTGCCTCCACCCCCACCTCCTCCAAAGGGCAAAGAATGCACCTGGTTTTGGGCGCTTTATGGCAAAGACAAGCTCGATGATGAGCTCTATGATGCGTATTATGAACCAGATTATGGCTCAACAAAGCCGCACCACCAATGCTTTACTTGCCATGATGAGTCGTATTAGTAGTCAGCAGCAGCCAGCCACCACCTCCACCCCCAGCTCACCCTCAATCAAGGCTGTCAGAGTTCATGAAGACACGCCCAGCTACATTTTCGAGCTCTCCCGAGCCTTTAGATGCAGATGATTGGCTGAGATCAACAGAGAAGAAGTTGGATATTGCTCGCTGTGAAGACAGGGAGAAGGTTTTGTTTGCCTCACATCAACTGGAAGGACCTGCAGCTGAGTGGTGGGACACATTTTGTGCCTCACATGCTGACCCCCAGAGGATCTCTTGGGCAGAGTTCTCTGCAGCTTTTCGCCACTCCCATGTCCCTGATGGGAAGGTAGAGATGAAAAAGGAAGAGTTTAGAGAGCTCAAGCAAGGCAGCATGTCAGTAAGTGAGTATCTCACTAAGTTCACTCAATTGTCGCGTTATGCTCGCGAAGATGTGGCTACGGATGATGCGCGGCAGAAGCGCTTTAAGCGAGGCCTTCATCCCAGCTTAAAAGTTCAAGTTGTGGGCAACGACATCCCGATTTCAAAGATATGGTGAACAAGGCAATGCTCATTGAGGAATCCCAAGAGAACTCTCTCGAGTCCTACAAGAGAAAGGTGCCACCTCCTGCTCAAGAAAGACCTCCCCAACCACAAAGCTTTTGTGCAAGACTAACCAAGCGCCAAGGACCTCCTGACCTTCCAGACCTCTCGCTAAGACCTCCCACCCAGCTTGTCCTCGCCAACAAGATCACTGGCAAAGACTAAGACAACCCTAACGACCTCCACAAAGAACTGGATCACTCGCTTAAGTGTCACCAAGTGGGGCATTTTGCTAATCAATGCCCACTAAAGACAGAGCCAACCACCAAGACCTCTACTTCAGACCTCCTCGCCAAGACCCTCAGTCAGCAGGACCTCCTCAAGCCGTAACCTCCCAAACTTTTGAAGGGGCCCAGAACCATGTGGCAAAGGAAGAAGCACAGACCTCCTCGACGTGGTACTAGGTATGTTCCTAGTAAATTCAAGGCCGTTGTAGTTTTATTTGACTCGAGCTTCCCATTCGCTTATTTCTGAGTTTTGCCGCAGCACCAGCCGAAGTTGTTGCTCTTAAGTCTACCTTGTTGGTTCAATCCCTACTCGAGAACTAAGCACTAACCGTGGTTGTCCACAAGTGAAAATGGTCATAGAAGGAGTAGATTTTCTAGCCAACCTTATCCTTTTGGACACCGTGTCCCTAGATGTGATTTTGGGCATGGATCGCTAGCTAACCACCATGCCATGTTGGATTGTAGTGGCAAAAGTATCTCTTTGACCAGCCCTAGTGGTGCCATCAGAAGTTTTCGCCACCTCAGAGAAACTCCAAGGAGCCCTATCTTGTAGTGCTCAAGTTCAAGTTTTGGAGGATGTCCCTATTGTTAAAGAATTTGTGGATGTGTTCCCTGATGAGCTCCCAGGAATGCCCCCAGACAGAGACCTTGAGTTTGTCATAAACCTTGTCCCAGGGACCTCCCCCATCTCCAAAAGGCCCTACAGATTGCATGTTGATGATCATGTGGAGTTGAAAAAGCAGCTGGAAGACTTGCAGAGCAAGGGTTTTATTAGACCTAGCTCCTCACCTTGGGGAGCCCCAGTGATTTTTGTGCCTAAAAAGGATGGCACTCAAAGGATGTGTGTGGACTACAGAGCTCTCAATGATGTCACCATCAAGAACAAGTATCCTTTGCCAAGAATTGATGATTTATTTGATCAATTGAAGGGGGCTGCTGTGTTTTCCAAGATAGATTTGAGAACAGGATATCACCAACTTAAGATTCGCAAGGAAGACATCCCTAAGACAGCCTTTTTTCAACTAGGTATGGGTTATTTGAATTCACTCGTTATGTCTTTTGGGCTGACCAATGCCCCGCCTATTTCATGAATTTGATGAACCGAGTGTTCATGGAGTACCTAGACAAGTTTGTCATTGTCTTTATTGACTACATTCTAGTGTACTCCAAGAGTGAAGAGGAGCATACAAGCCATCTCTTTTCGGTTTTGGAAAAGCCGAGAGCTCATCGACTCTTTGCCAAATTTAGTAAGTGTGAGTTTTGGCTAAAAGAAGTGGTCTTTTGGGGCATGTTTTGTCAAAAGAAGGAGTGTCTCACAACCCTAGTAAGGTTCAAGATGTGCTCAATTGGGAACCCCTAGGACCGTGCCTCAAGTTCAAGTTTTCTTGGCATGGCGGTTATTCTGAAGGTTTATTGAAGGCTTCTCCGGATTGCAAAACCTCTCACTCAGCTATTAAAGAAAGAAAAGAAGTTCCTTTGGACCTCGACAGAACAGAGCTTCCAAGAGCTCAAGAGAAAGTTGACCTCTGCCCAGCTTTTGGTTCTTCCAGATGTCGAAAGATTTCAAGTTTATTGTGATGCGCCAAAGCAAGGACTTGGTCAGTGTTCTAATGCAGATGAAAAGTGGTAGCTTACGCTTCAAGACAGCTTGAAGCCTCATGAAGCAAACTACCCTACTCATGACCTAGAGTTGGTCATTGTGGTTCATGCCTTAAAATTTGGCGCCATTACCTCATTGGTAATAGGTGTGAAATTTACACTCGACCACAAAAGCCTAAAGTACATCTTTACACAAGCGATTTGAATTTGAGGCAGAGAAGGTGGCTTGAGCTTATTAAGGACTACAATGTGGGAATTCACTACCACCTGTGCAAGGCCAATGTGGTGGCGAGATGCTTTGAGCGTAAAAGTTTATGTCAATACTTTGATGGTTAAGGAGAGCCAACTTTGCCTTTGTATGAAGAATTCTTGAAGCTTAGACTTGAGTTAGTGGAAGAAGGGTTTTGGCAACTCTTGAAGTGCAACCTACCTTGCAAAAACAGATCAAGGCAGCCCAAGATGGAGATGCTAGCATCCAAGAGATTAAGACCAACATAAGAGAAGGGAAGGCTGCAAGGTTTTCTATGGATGACCTAGGTGCGGTCTGGTTTGATAAGAGGCTCTGTGTGCCCAATAACACGGAGCTCAAGGGTATAATACTTAAAGAAGCCCATGAAGCTTTGTATTCTATACATCCAGGAGTTACAAAAATGTACCAAGATGTCAAGGAATTGTACTGGTGGCCGAAAATGAAGAAGGAGATAGCAGATTTTGTGGCCAAATGTGACACTTGCCAAAGGTTAAAGCAAAGGCACCAAAGACACGGAGGACTTTTAGTGCCCTTACCCATACCCGAGTGGAAGTGGGAAGAGATCGGCATGGATTTTATTATTGGTTTACCTCGCACCCAAGCTGGTTTTGATTCTATTTGGGTCATAGTGGATAGATTAACAAAATGGCTCACTTTATTCTGTGAAGACTACTTATTCGGAGACAAGCTAGCCAAATCTACATGGCAAAAGTGGTGTGCCTTCATGGTGTTCCAAAGAAGATAGTCTCGCATGAGGATCTCAATTCACCTCCAAGTTTTGGCAAAAGCTACATGATGCCTTGGGCACCGACCTCAACTTTAGTACAAAGATACCACCCTCAAACAGATGGCCAACCGAGAGAGTTAACCAAGTCCTTGAGGATATGCCGAGAGCTTGCGCCTAGAAAGACAATCTAGTTGGGACAAGATGTTACCATATGAATTTTCCTATAATAACAGACTACCAAGCGAGTCTCCAAATGTCCCTTTGAAGCTATTTATGGGAGAAAGTGTAGGACTCCCTTGTCTATCGACAGACCGGGTGAAGGCCAAGTTCTTGGTCTGACTTCTGAAAGAAGCCGAGGATCAAGTGAGATCAATTAGGAGAAGTTAAAGGCGGCCCAAACTAGGCAAAAGAGCTACGCAGATGTTAGGCGCCGAGACCTAGCTTTTGTCCCAGAGACCAGTGTCTACCTCAAAGTTTCACCTCTCAAAGGTATGCAATGGTTCGAGTTAGTGGGAAGCTTGCTCCAAGATTTATTGGACCCTTTCCATCCTTGCTCGAAGGGGTGAAGTAGCCTACAGTTGGACCTCCTCCTCGACTTCTGGAGTTCACAATGTGTTCCATGTGTCACAGCTTGAAGAAATGCTTGCGAATGCCAGAGGACCAAATGCCTTTAGAAGTCTGTGGACCTCCAAGAAGACCTCACTTACAGAGAGCACCCCATCAAGATTTTGGACGGTCGAGAGAGTTACCAGAGCAAGACCACCAAGCTGTGCAAGGTGCAATGGAGCAACCACTCAAGCCGAGGCAACATGGGAACGAGAAGAGGACCTCAGAAGGAGTTCCCCACCTATTCCCTAGTTTCACTGAATCTCGGGGTCGAGATTCCCTTAAGGGTGAAGGTTTGTAACGCCCCGTTTTCTTTTAAGTCCTTGCCAAGTTTTCAAAATAAAAGTAACCATTTGGCTTTATTGAGAATCCAAAGCTTAACTTTGAGATTTTTGAACTGAGAGTTCAATTGGAATTAATCAAACCTTAACTAAGTCGTTGTTGGTGTTCCTTGCTGGTTGTGGCTCTCTGGTGTCTTTGCCGCCCTCGGGTTGTGGTGCTCAAGCCTTCTGTGTGCCCCTGGTTCGCCTCTTCTCTCTCCTTAACTTCCCTTGTTGGTTTGAATCTCTTTGAGATCCAGACTCTCTCACATCTCCCCTCTGCTCAAAACCTCTCCCTTGCTTGGGGTTTTCTGTCAAGGACCCACTCGGGTTTGTGTTTCAAAACCTCTTTGGCCCCCCAAGCCACGCTTGGTTTTGTTTCTCTCAGACCTCCCTTGTTGAGATCTAGCCGCTCAGACCTCCCTTGTTGGGATCTAGCGCTCAGACCTCCCTTGTTGAGATCTAGCCTCAGACCTCCCCTTGTTGAGATCTAGCCGCTCGAGCTCCCTTGTTGAGATCTAGCCGCCAGACCTCCCCTTGTTGAGATCTAGCAGCTCAGACCTCCCCTTGTTGAGATCTAGCCGCTCAGACCTCCCTTGTTGAGATCTAGCCAGACATCCCCTTGTTGAGATCTAGCCGCTCAGACCTCCCTTGTTGAGATCTAGCTCAGACCTCCCCTTGTTGAGATCTAGCCGCTCAGACCTCCCTTGTTAGATCGGCCTTTAGGACCTCCTCTCGAGATCTTAGCCGTCCGTGTTCTCCTTTAGTGGGATCCAAAGGTTCCGACCTCCTTAGGTCCAAGACCTCCTCCTCGGCCCTTCTTTGGTCTTTTGTAAAGACCACCTCCTAACCTTGAATATTCTGTTGGTGGGACCTCCTGCGCCCTTTGATCTCGGACCGCTGAGGTCCTCCCTTTGAGATCTTGACCGTTAGATCTCCCTTTTGGAGATCTACTCGTCAGACGTCCTGCGCCCTTTGATCTCGGACCGTTGAGGTCCTCCCTTGAGATCTTGACCGTTAGATCTCCCTTTTGGAGATCTACTCGTCCAGACGTCCTGCGCCCTTTGATCTCGGACTGCTGAGGTCCTCCTTGAAATCTTGACCCTTAGACCTCCCTTGTGCAGGTCCGAGTGTCAGGGCCTCCTCGTTGAGAGCTTTGAGGACCTCTTGTCCAGGACCTCTTCTTGAGTCCTTGGACCTCCTGTCCAGGACCTCCCCTTTTGAGTGTCTTGGACCTCTTGCCCAGGACCTCGCGGTGGTCTTTGGTGGGAATGACCCTTTTGCGGTGGGGCCACCTCTTTGACCATTGGTGCACCCTTTTTGACTGGCCCCACTTGCCAGCCCCTCTTCACCTTGTAATTATTGCTCTTGCCTCAGAACTCTGTGCGCATTTAATAGGTGTCGGGTCACATTAAATGCAGTCACATCTGAGGTACTTTATTTCAATTCTTTTGGGCAAGCCCTGCCCTAGTTATCCCGATTGCCTACACGTCATTGAACCTTTGTCTTGGTACACTCCACCAACTCGGCTATATATAGCCCGGAGGCGTGCCTTTGTAATCTTTTTGCTCATTTCTTCCTTCCTGCCTCCTCTGCTTTCGGTTCTTCCTTGCAAGACCCTCCCAGAGCTCTTTGAGGGTGTTAAGCCTCTTGGTTTCCTTTTGGCTGAGTTGGTTTGAGTTCCTTTTTGGTTCTTTTCTTTGTTCTCTCGCTTAGTGTGGTTTTGCTTATTTGGTTCTCTTGCTAACGTGTAGATCACGAGTTCGAGGAGATCTTGGACCTGGCTCTTGCTGCAGAGGGCTCTCCACTGCTTGACCAAGGCAAGCCACAGACCTCCTTTTGATCATCTTGAACCAAGTTTTGCAAATGTATTTCGGTTTAAATTATCATGCATGGCTATGTTTATAAGAAAATGGTTTGGGCTGTAGTTACTTGCCTACTTGCTGTTATGCCTCCTTTATACCTTGTCTCCATCATGTTGTCATGTTCACCTTGTGAGCCTTAGGGTGGATAATTTAGTTGGTGTTCTTTGTTATTTGCCAACATGGGGGCCGTAGGTCTTATATAGCCTCGCTTAGAAAACGTGGTTTGAGCGTATCATGCTTCATCTCTAATAATCTTGACTAATAAGTTATGAAATGTGTGGTTGGTGCCATTGTTGAGCAGCTATGGCAGGATGCCTAAGTGTGTCGATCGTGGTGTGAGACCACTTGGTTAAAAATTTGTGTGCCAGACTGGGTGGTCTTTTGGCATGGGCTAATACAATTGTTTTGCTAAGGCAAGAAGGCAGGAGTGAGTAGTGGTCTTGTGCACTTGGTTTGTGGAAGTCTTGCCTTAGCACAATTAAGGACTTCACTTTGTGTCTGTCGAACTGGGCCAATTAGTGCAACCACAAGATCATTTTATGGGAATGGTCTGGGCTGAATAATTAGCAATGAGATGGCTTGGGGCTGTTTTGGTTGAGCGTGTGATTCGTTGGCGCAAGAGGGGGCACCCCATAACCCCTGTATTTCTAGACCTTTGGAGGGATTGCGAAACCTTAGCGGGCAGCCCTAGTCGGTTCAAAGCTTTGTAAAGGCCTTGCGCTTTCTAGACTGCCACCTTAGGAAGTGAGCAAGGGTGACCGGAACCCATCCCGCTAGAGAGATCGTGGATTGTGGGTAAAGTTGTACACCTCTGCAGAGTAAAAGATCTATTCGAATAGCCACGTCCTTGGTCATGGACATGCTCAGTGAAATGGTGCAAGGGGTAGATGTTTCAAAAGCTTGTGCCACTGGACACTTCCGCGAGATGCTTTGGCTTTGCCTCGAAGAGACCTTGGCCGGCTCCAGAGGGGTCAAGGTTGGCTCGGGTAGTGGTCCAGGGGTTGGTTCGGACCTCTGGAATGGGTGTTCTGGAGTGGGTTTTGGGTGAGGACCTGGCCACTGGTGTGATCAGACCTCCCCCAATTTTTGGTTGTGGCCGTGAGTTGGTGCTCACACCACCTTTTATTAAAACATCAAAAGTATTATGTATTATGGTTTTACCTTGCTGCCTTTCAATCTATTATTGCTATTATTGTCAAATTTGGCTTTATAAACTAACCATACTGACTCTCCATTGGTAAGTCCTTGCATGAATATTATTGCATCTTTGCTCTCGTGACTTGGTCGAGTACATTCCAAGTACTCATGGCTTAAGCCCCGTGTCAAAGCAGATTATGAGGATGATCAAGTGCAGTATAAAGGCAGACCTCTTCGAGGAGGAGTTCTTCGACGACTAAGATGCCTAGGACGCCCTCCACCCGACACTGTGGTGCTTGTTGGATGGCCTGCGTGTTTTGGTGTTTGAGCCCTAGAGCTCCTTGTCGCCAGATTGTAAGTCCTTGTTGGTTTTGTAAGCCCTCAAGTGCACCCTTGTTAACAAGCTTGACCATAAGGTCCTATTATATAAAGTTTAATTTGTGCGCTTCATCTTTGTTTGACCTCGTGGTTGTGGTATTGGCTTGTGTTCTTGTGCGAGCTAGCTCGATTGTCCTAGGACTAGCTCAGATGCACAGGCGGGGACCACTGGGAGGTCCCACGATTTAGCCTTTGGGAGGTCTGCGGACCTCTCTTGGTGATGTGCTGGAGGTGCTACTGAAAGGTGTGGCGGCCACGACCTCGGGAGGTCCTCAAGACCTCCTGGGAGGTCGATGGTGAGCCAAGACCTCGGGAGGTGCAAGACCTCCTGGGAGGTCCCGCACCTCCTCGGTAAAGCTCCATGCGGTGCTACCACATCCTTCCGTGGTGACTTGAGCGCAAAAAAAATGGTCCTCCGGGACCTCTTGCGGTACATCACGGGTGGGTCGTCTCAATCTCTAATTGGAATGCTTACTCTACATCCGAGAGCAATATCAAAATGTTAAATCTTAGCTTTATCTTTGATTTCATTTGTTCACATGATGTTTGTATTGAGCATATTATTCCTTTTAAATGACTTGGAGGATTTACATGTTTATGTCAATTATGTCATTGTATTGGTCCTAGTTTCTTCCCTACATATCCCAATTATTATTAATTGGTGTGTATACCCATACACATAGAGATCGAATCTTATGATAATATGTTCATGCGTGTCAGAACATCTATTTCTTGTGAAGATGTATTCCACTCATTCTTCGTTATCGTCACCTCATGTGTCTAATGCACCGTCCTCTGGAATATCCAAGCGCTGTAAAAGAAGAGGAATATCGAAAAGGCCCACAGGCCGATTTACCATCACGGAGGTCGATCAGTCTAGGACCCCTATCAATCCTCGTCGAGCAGCGTCCGCATTCCGGAGAACGGTCAGAATAGTTGCACGGGAACAGGTCAACATCACCTATGATTCGTGAAAGGAGTTGACCAAAGAACAGAAAGGTCAGTTGCTGACGGATATTTTCCGATCGTTCGAGATCTCGCAACAACACCAGGACTCCGTGCGACGACACGTGTTACTACAGGCGTGTAAAGTGTGGAAGAACTTCAAGAGCACGCTTGTCAAGAACTACGTGGAGAAAAATATGAGACCCTTCCACAAGTATCCGTTCTTGGAAGAGTGCTGGGCCGAGTTTGTGGCGAAGAAGACGACAGATGATTTTAGGAGTGAAAGTGCGATGCACAGGGCCCTCCAGGCAAAAAAACAAGCATCCCCACAGACTTGGCACCACTGGATATGCGGGTAAAATCTCGATATGGAGGGATCAGGACCAGCAGGCAAACCGTTCGAATGTCTCCCCGCCATTTGCCGATATCACTGATGAGCGCACCCGAAACTAGTTAATGGGGAGGTTATGTACCTTGCCTACGAGGGAAATCTCCTTTCCAAACCCCGTAGACGAGGAAGTGTCCCAGCACCTGGTAAGATATCGAACTACCTAGTTTGTAATTACTCCATAACTTCATAGAAAGTGAAATAACATGTCGGGCTATTGCAGGTAACGCTGAGTGCACAATCTTCCCAAGGCTCATTCCAGGCAGACAGGGAGAGAGATATACTCTCCACGGCCTTGAAAACAATGAGCACCCAGGTCGTACGAGAGGCGCTGGTCTTTATGTTCCATGGAAAGATTGGTTTCGAGCGGACTCCGAATCGTACCGGAGTAGAAAGAGAGCCAAAGTCGCGCGCGACGCAAAGCTACGAGAGGAGATTCATGAATCCCTCAAAGATGAGATCACTGAATCCCTCAGAGATGATATCGATGATCACGTCAGAGCTGCGACACAACGGCAAATGGAGAGCTTTGAGGAAAGGCTTAGGGAAGTTCAGTTACAAGTCCCAAATCAGTTGCAAGCCCCAGCCCCTACTGTGCTAGCCAGCCCCCCAAACGTCTAAGTAGCTGCGCGTCCAACCCTAACCCTACCCCAATAGGCGAAGACAGATTTCCTATCGATGACATCCAGATAATAATTATTATCTCTGGAATACTCGATCCATTGATAGGCCTGTTGGAGTAGCTAATTTTGTATCGTTATGTAGGTGGCTACGAAGTGCAAGCTCCAAGTGAGATGTGCCTCTATTGCCCTAGATGCTGCTTGGGGCTAGGTGTATCCATCCGGTGTTGGGGCTTTGGTGCACAGTGTAAATCTAATGCCGGGTTTCGCAAAAGTGAATGTGGACGGTGTTTATGCCAATTTCGCGGCCGTCCCGCTGCATATTACCACAAACGACGAGGTCATGACTCTAGAGCAAGCCGTTGGAGCATTCATCTAGTGGCCCAAGAGGGACATCTGCCTAGAGCTACCTGCTCCGATGTCAACTTCACGGGAATGTCCTGCTACGGTGTCAAGTCCACAGAAGCTGACTGCACCAGAGCTATCTGCACTGAAGCGGCAAGGGCCCGGTGCATCAGATGCATCTACACCTCGTGTTTAGTCAACTCTTGTGAAGTCGACCTCTACAAAGCGAGGCAGCAAGGGAAAATCGAAGACGGTCGACTCCTATTCTGATATCCCCTTTGTCGGTGTTTTAGGACTGAACTTACGTAAAGATTATTTGATTCGGGGGTTCCTCTAGGCTCAAGATCACACAGAGATGGAGACACGGGGATTTTTATACAGGTTCGGGCCTTCTCCTAGGAGAATAACAACCCTACTCCTATATGTATTGAGTATGCTGGATTACAAGATGGAGACAAAAACTGGAGTATTGTGCTTCTGATTCCCCTCTGGATCGCCCTTATTGTCCTGATAATTCTGCCTTTTATACAGTCTTCAAGGTGTACCGTTGTATCTCTAGTGTAAAGGCTGCCTTAATGTTCCAGATCATGGAGCCATTACTGGAGGTTATTGTGGGAGTAGTAACGTTCCCACGTAGGCAGTTATCACCATAACAGGGGGTTTAAATCATGCTATTATTCCGAAGAATAACAGCATAATTGATTGCTCATATCCTTGGATACGGTATAGAAGATTCCTTGATCGACTAGGCCCATATGTCCGTGAGCCCTATCGATTAGGACTGGTCAGAAGAACTTATTTACCGGGAGGTGGTCGAGAAGAGCTTACGACCACAGTCGATCAGAGAAGGACTTACGACCATGGAGTAGTCGTAGGATTTACTACTATGGGGTGGTCGAGAAGAACTTACGACCTCCAACTTCTCCCTTATGGCTATTAAGGGTATACTCAAGAGTTATATGACATCATTATTATCCATAATATGAATTATAGATAAATGATTAAATGGGGATTATTATATCCTCGTCACCCTTCTTCTTGTTGCTATTCGAAATTCGTGCTAGGCAAGCCGTTGGTTGAGAGGTTAGATAGCCCTACCCTAGGAATGTCTTGCACGAGATTGCATACATGGTACATGGAAGCAGGCCAACAAGACAGATGAACAACGACGCCGGGTGTCACCGTCAAGTTCAAGAAGGTTCATTTTAACCTTGGGGCTCAAGACCGTGTCTTCACAGTGACCTTCGAGGATTTGTTCTATCTCTTCAACCTCGACTCCCTCAACACCTCACTCATGAGATGCTGGACACTGTAAGTGTGTACAATCATGATCAATGTTAGATGTAATCTCGATAAATGTTATATATAACTCCTTGCTTTTGTATATAGATACATAATTTCTGAAACCGAATTAAGGAATTCACCGGTAGGTTTCCTCGACCCACACTTGGTCTCCGAGCAAACCATCAAGGAGAATGCAAAATTCATCGAGGATTACATTATAGCGTTTTTGCTGGCTCAATGCAACAAGGAATTCATTATTTTGCCCTACAACCAGGAGTAAGTGTTGCACTACTGGCTATACTTGTTGATTTGTACTTTATAAGCAACACGAACTTAGGTTTAATGACCATGGTGACATACCTGTGTAGGTTCCACTGGATTCTAATTGTAATTATACCAAAATAGAACATGGTAATATATCTAGATTCCCTATAGAGGGCCAAACACAACTTCATAGTTGTCTAGCATTTAATCAACAGGTAAACACATTTCCTCCATAGAAACTCTATTGTAGTCTTTTTTTTCCTTTGCAATGGCTAAGGCTAACTTCTTGGAATCACGTAGGTCGTTCACCGTGTACTTTGCTAAAGAAGAGAAATCCAAGGGAAGGACGTTGTGACACGATCTAAAATTCCCGGTACTCGCTAGCTAGTATACATTAATCCTATATAACACTTCGTAGTAATGCCTCTCAAACTAACCAATTCTATTTTTACAGTGCCACCAGCAGCCGCCGGCCTACAACCTCTGTGGATACTATGTTTGCCACAACATGCAACTACTCGTCGATTCTACGATAACCAATAATCCTCAGGTTTGTCAATCTTGCAACAATTATTTCGTAGTTACCAATTTATATAAGCACGAATTTAATCTTCCTAGCGATAGGTTGCGAGTATCGCCGAAACTGCGTTGGAACAGAGACAGCTCATAAAAATTCGATGACAGTTTGCGTCATTCTTGAACAGTCAGGTCATAAATCCAGATGGGGCGTTCCACAATGTAGATTGAACTTGATTGGGATAAAATTGAACTTAATGGTACATGTGTGTAAATGTACATGAATGGTTAACTTTAGTTTATTGATTTGTGAATTGGATGTGCTTGTTTCTGAAATGAATGCGAATTGGATGTGCTTATTTCTAAAATGAATGTGAATTAGATGTATACAACTTGTTGTGTTTCAGCTTGTTTCAGAGGGCATGGCTAGCATTTCATGAGGCTAGCCAATAAACAGAAATAGATTTAGCAATACAAAAGAATATCACAGACGGTTCCTTAGGACATATTGTCTGTAATGCATCATCTATCACAAACAATTTCATCTACAAATCGTCTTTGATGCATCATCTATCACAGACGGTTTCCTAGCGGATATCCTTCGGGAGGGAAACGTGTTGCCTAGCACCACCTACCAAGCAAAGAAGGTTCTTTGTCCATTAGAAATGGAAGTAGAAAGAATACATGCATGTCCGAACGATTGTATCCTCCCGTGTGCAAAGCATCCCGATACAAGTGTAAAAATACTACTAAGGTTAAGCAAGGACCTCCTGCTAAGATATTGTGGTATCTGCCTGTGATCCCATGTTTAAAGTGTTTATTTGCGAACCCAAAGGAGGCAAGATTGCTGTGTTGGCACTCGGAGGAGCATAAGAGAGATGGAAAGCTAAGACACCTGCCGATTCTCGCCTAAAGGAAGAAACTTCGATCGAGCTTCAAGAGTTCGGTCTTGAACCGAGGAACATAAGGTTAGGGTTGAGTATAGATGGAATGAATCCTTTCGGTAACATCGAGTCGACATAGCTTTGCCCGTGAATCTATGTACGCACAACCTTCCTCCTTGGTCGTGTATGAAGCGGAAGTACATTTTGATGTCACTACTTATCCAAGGGCCGAAGCAACCTGGGAATGATATGATGTGTACCTAGCACCATTGCTGGAAGATCTTGTGACACTGTGGAATGAAAGGGTACACGTATGGGATGCGTACAAACGAGAGAACTTCACTTTACGCGCTATGTTGTTCTGCACTATCAATGATTTTCCTGCCCTTGGTAACCTATCGGGCTTTAGTACAAAAGGAGCCAAAGCCTATCTGCAGTGCTTAGATGGTACGGAGAGTGTATGGCTGAACAACTCGCGCAAAACTGTGTATATGCGTCACCGTAGGTTCCTTCCCAGGATTCACCCATACCGCAAGATGAAAAAACAATTCGACGGAAATAAGGAGGACGGTTCAGCTCCAAGGGCTTTTAGAGGGAAAAAGATCTATGATATGGTTACGGATATCGATGTTGTGCTTGGGAAGGGACGTAAATTAAGAACTCGTCAGAAGAACATCTGGAAGAAGCGGTTAATTTTTTGGGACTTGCTTTATTGGGAGCACTTAGAAGTTCGCCACTATATCGACGTCATGCACGTGGAGAAGAATGTATGTGATAGCTTGATTGGTCTCTTACTAAACATTAGTGGCAAAACAAAGGATGGTGTTAACGCACGACGTGACTTGGTTGATATGAACATAAGGACTGAGTTAGTGCCGAAAGAGACCGATAAAAGACGAACGTACCTTCCCCCAGCTTGCTACACTCTATCCAAGGCCAAGAGAAATGAACTATGCCAGAGCTTGCATAATGTGAAAGTCTCGTCTGGTTACTCCGCTAACATTAAGAAACTTGTTTCTATGGAAGATTTGAAATTAATTGGTATGAAGTCTCATGATTGTCATGTGCTGATGACACAAATGCTTCCTGTTGCAATTAGGAGCATCTTGCCGAACAAGGTTCGAGTGGCAATCTTGAGGCTGTGTTATTTCTTTAACTCAATTGCTCTGAAGGTCATCGATCCCCAAGGACTAGATGCTCTGCAGGGCGAGGTGGTGATGACTCTATGTCATCTTGAGATGTATTTCCCTCCATTATTTTTCGATATCATGGTCCATCTCACTGTTCACCTTGTGAAAGAGATAAAGATATGCGGCCCTGTGTTCCTACGTCATATGTACATGTTCAAGAGGTACACGGGAATTCTCAAGTCCTACGTACGGAATCAATCTCGACTGGAGGACAGCATCATCGAAGGTTATGCAACCGAAGAGGTCATTGAGTTCTGCGTCGGCTACATGGCTCAGGTGGAACCGATAGGTGTGCCTCTATCTCGTCATGAGGGGAGATTGGATGGTATCGGGACCATCGAAAGGAAATCAATCACTCCCGATTTGGATATGTACACTCAAGCCCCTTTCACGGTCTTGCAACACATGACACAAGTGTCTCCGTACATTGACGAGCACAAAGATATGGTACGCCAACAGAATCCAGACCGGTCGGAGGTTTGGATCACGAGAGAGCACAACCGTCGGTTAATGAATGGTTAAAGGTGTGAATCACTAGGAGGTCATCAAGTGATGATACGCTGCTATGGTTGGCAAAAGGGCCACAATTTATAATTGTGACATGGCAAGGATACGATATAAATGGGTACACATTTTATACTGTTTGCTCAGATAGGAAGAGCACGATCTGTATTAGCAATGTCCGTGATAGATGCGTTTCACGAGCAATTCAATACCCATTTGGGCACGTGGGTTGAACTCCTACTATGGGTTCGTAGAGGAGATTTGGGAGCTCAACTACGTACTTTTCAAGATCCCCCTATTTCGATGCCATTGGGTTAAACTTCCGCAATGTGTGAAGGTCGACAAGTATGGCGTCACCACTTTGGACCTCAAATGTGTCGGATACAAGGATCTAATCATTCGTGCTCGCTAAGCAAGTTGTTCAAGTTTTTATGTAATAGACCCGGCAAATAAGAACCACCACATAGTTCTTCATGGAAAAGAAGGATTCTCGGAGTTGAGAATGTCGTGGATGAGGAAGAGTACAATCAATTTGACGTGTTGCCTCCTTTCAGAGACGGCATCAGGCTCGAGGAAGAACCCAGTGAGGAAGCTAGCTATATGTGCGCTGATCATCATGAAGGGCTATATTTTAATTAAGAATTTACTCCATTGTAATTAATTTATTCCATAACATCATGTGTTATGGACTTGTAATCTCTCACATATTTTGATGTCAACATGGAATTATCATGTGTTAATGTGTTATGGACTTGTCATCTTTGATATTGATGTCAATGTGGACGTTCATTGTAATGTGGAGTATCAAAATTGGTTTCACTTAATTTAGAGTTGAGTTGAATTAGATATGAATTTTTGGAAGTCAAATGAATTGTCAGTGGATAAATTAATTTCAGTCAAATTATTTGGAGTTGTTTGCCATGTATCAAATCCCCGAAGGATTTCGAGTAGCAGCTGCAACTATGTATTTGGAGAATAGTCAGCAGATGTATGGCATAATTGGGAGCAGTTCCAACAGGCTGTGTTGTCTGAATTTGAAGTGAACACAAACAGCAACAAGATGGGGGAAATGTTGCAGTTATAGCAAATTGCAGATGTGAAGCTATCACAGACAGTTCTATTATGGAACCGTCTGTGAAAAGTAATCATAGACGGTTCCATAATAGAACCGTCTGTGATATGTCAATTATCACAGATGGTTCTATAATAGAATCGTCTGTGATACGTTCCATATCACAGATAGTTCTATTATGAAACTATCTGTGATAAGTAATCACAGACGGTTCCATAATAGAACCGTCTGTGATATGCCTTTATAAGGACCCCTAGGTCTCGCCCGTTCATCTTCTCAGTGCACTTAGCCCCTTAAGCTCTCGCGTGCTTGTTCGCCTCCTCTAGGGCTTGCCCGTTCACCTCCCCTTAAGCTCCGACACCGCCGCCTTCGACCTCGACGCCGCCGCCTCCGACCTCGACGCCACTGCCCCCGTCATCGACGATGTTTCTCTGCCTCGACACGTGGCCTCCTCTCCATGTTGGCGTCCTCCTCTGCGGCCTCCTCCCCGTCGTCCTCCTCCCGTGTCGGCCTCCTCCCTACACCGGCCTCCTCCTGCGGCCTCCTCCCCATGCCCTCCTCCTCAAGATCGGCCTCCTCCTCTGCCAGGTCTCCACCCTTACACCGCCTCCTCCTTGTCTTGTGAAGGTTAATCATTATTTGTGAATGTTGTATTTGAGATTAATGTGTGATATGAGATGGATGGGAGAACCTATCCTCTGCTCCCTCCACTGTGGATTCATGATATTGTGCTAGGTCATCGGATCGTGGTTAGGGTTTGGTCCTCGGATATTGATGGGGTCTGTGAGATATATCAAAGTGAATTTTGTGGGCTTAATATTACTCTGTGATTGGAATGGTCTAATTCTGAAATTGGTAGAATTACTAGTTCAATTTTGAGCTCTACAAGATTGCTTGCTCTGTCATAGTAATCACCGGCTTGTTTACTCTTCACAAATTGTATTTAGAAGTGGATATTGATGGTTCTTGACTATGGTTGGCAGATATTATCATTTTGAACTTCTTATACATGTGATTGTTATGTTAGTCTAGTTAAGCTTTGGATTGCTCAAAATCTGAATTTTAGTGTTCTTATCCAATTTATGAAGAGAATAGACCTTAGTGCTAAGATGGCCAAGTTTGTTTCTTGTGCAACTCGCCATATGAGAGCTCACATTAATTTCAATTTTTTGTGCTCTGTGCTAATTTCAATCATATACATGTGGTATATGTTTAGCGTTTCAATCAATTTAAATGACTTGAATGATTTACATTTGATTATGTTAATTTGGTCATTTAAATGCTGTTGGATTAATGTTTTATTGTTTCATATTTATGCTGAAATTAATTATGATTATTTGCTAATATTGCACTTATATAGATAGATAGCAAGTAAGCAAGATGGCAGAGGCACTGTCTTTGCTGCCGTCACCGACGTCGCCGAATGCGTCTGGATGTCCGACGATAGCAATACGTAAGTGAGATGGGAGAGGGAAATCGAAATTGCCTGCGGGCCGACTGATCATCACGGAGGTCAGTGATGTTGGGGTCCCTTTGAGTCCTCAGAGATCAGCGGCGAAATTCTGAACCATCTGTGGGATACTTGCAAGGGAACGGGTCCCCATCACCACACCAAAATAGAAGTCTCTGACGAACGTAGTGAGAGGCGCGCTGTGGATAGAACTTTCAGCCTCGTTCACTATCCCAGAAGCAAACCAGGCACATGTGGAACGGCATGCATTGCTCGCGATGTGTCACGCGTGGAGGACCTTCAAGAGCAAGCTTGTCACAAAATACGTGAACACGGGTCGGATGCCCTTCACAAAGTTTCCATTCTTGTCACGGGATATATGGGACGAGTTTGTGCGGATGAAGACGACGACCAAATTTAAGGAGCAAAGTGCGGCGCAGAAAGCTCTCCAGGCACGAAACACTCACCTCCATAGACTCGACACCACTAGGTATGTGGGTAAATCCGCGGAATGGGCGACGGAGGACGAGAACGCAACCGGGCCATTTCTTGATATCACAGACCCGCGTGCCCTAAGCTGGTTAAAAGTAAGGGCAAAAGTCTCATCTTCGGGCAGCAACTCTTTCACAAACCAGGCAGACCAGGAAGTGTCCCAACGTCTGGTAAATATGTCGAACTACCTAGTTGTTAATAAGTCCATAACTTCATAGTGTCTATAATAACATGATGACCTCTTGTAGCATGAATTGACTGCCCAAACTTCCCAAGGCTCCTTCCAAGCAGACAGGGAGAAGGATATGCTATCTACGGCCCTGGGAAACAAGGAGCACCCGGGTCGCACGCGAGGCCTTGGGGTTACCGTACCTTGGAGTTATGGATTCCGAGGCGACTATGACACGTATAGGAGTAGGAAGAGATCCAAGGCCGAGCACGAGGACCGGTTGGTACAGATGCTTACTGCAAAATTTCAAGGACAGATAACACAATTGCAGGATCAAATGAATCAACTCCTGAACTAGTCGCAAGCCGCCCCCGTTATTTTGGGAGCCAGTCCTCCTTGACATCAGAGTAGCGTCGCGTCTACGCATAATTCTGAACATGATGACGTCCAATTACCTATTGACGACATCAAGGTAATGTACATCTCTAGAATATTCCAAAGATAGACCTATAGGACACCTTAGCTAATTGTGTATCGTTTTGTAGGAGCCGACACCCTACAAGCTCCAAGTGAGGATGGTTGGGTCTATTTCTATTGAGGCTGGGCGGGGGCTAGCGTATCCATGCCAGGAAGGGACAGTGCAGCACGGTGCCCAGCTAGCGCAGGGTTACGCTAGGGCCCAGGTGGACATGGTACATGACAATTTCATGGCCGTCCCGCTGGAGATTCGCCCGAACGAAGATATCAGAACACTAGGAGATGCCATGCACACTTTTATCCAGTGGCCCAAGAAGAACATCGCCCTGGAGCCAACAGTCGCGATCTTGACATGACCATTCCTCTCCAATGGGACCCTCGATGACTCCACCCTCATGTTTCGCCCCAGAAGGCCACCTCATCGGTTCCCGTAGAGAAGACGCCGAAGGAACAAGAAAAGCGTGCCACCGTATCGGTTCCCGAGTTGTCTCGTAGGAAGACATGTAGCGGGTCAGTCGTTAAGGCCAAATCGAAATCGATGAACATTAAGGCGCCTCCTAAATCTAGGAAGTACTCCATCGGAAAACCGTTATGCTCCAACACAGAATTAGCCCACGCTGGATTCAGTTGCCAGGCTTTGCATGCCTGGTACGTGCGAAAGACCCAAGAGAAGGGGTGCGATACTGGAATCACCGTCAGATACAAGGATGAGCATTTCTTCAACGGTCTTGGCCACTTCGTCGTGGGCTTCAGCGACTTATATGACCTATTTAACCTCGTTGCCATCGACGCCTCACTTCTATGATGTTGGACACTGTAAGTATGTACAATCAAGTTCTACATTCACGTAATACCGATAAATATATCACAACTCATTACTTATGTATAGATACATGATAAAGCCCAGGAATGGTCTGAACCGGTGGGTTTCCTCGACCCACACGTGGTCTCTATGCAAACTATCAAAGAAGACGCATCCTTCGTCAAGGAATACATAATAAATGACATTGCTTCATCAGAACAACAAGGACTACATAGTGGTGCCCTACAACCAGGGTAAATGCTTCACTACTTGCTATATAAATTTCATTTGTACTTTATCGCAAAGACGAACTTAGGTTTAATGACTATAGCGACATACATGAGTAGGTACCACTAGATCCTTTTAGTCATTGTACCAAGGAGGAATAGGGTAATATACCTTGATTCCCTAATCAGCAAAAAGCACGACTTCAGCATTTTGATAGAAATACTCGACAGGTATGCTCATTTCCTCCATACATAACTCGATTTTAGTCTTCCTTCGTTTGAAATGGCTGATGATAACTTTTTGAAATCATCTAGGTCGTTCACCGCCTATGTTCACGATGGAGGACTATACAAGGGGGGATCGAACGGCACACTGACACACAGAACACAGTTTCTGGTACGCGCTACAACACAATAATGCTATATCATACTTCGTAATAATGCGCCTCGAACTGACTATACCTATATATGTAATTCTATTTTTGTAGTACCGCTAGCAAAAAAAATGATGAGCTATGTGCATTCTACGTTTGCCATCATATGCAACAACTCATTAGTACTAAGACGAAGGATCCCGAGGTTTGTCAATCTCGAAATAATTATTTCTGAATTATAAATTTAAATATATATGCTTACCACTTTACTCTTGCTAGCGACAAGACTTGATGATAGAATTAGATGCACTCATTGCGAGAGAGATCGTGGACGTTCGAGGGAAGCCACTACTACAGAAAAGGCCTTTACAGACGGTTCAAAACGCCATCACAGGCGGTTCCGTGGAAAATGCGAGTTTATGGGTCAAGAATGCTAATGGTCATCACGAGCACGGTTTTCGAACCGCTCAGAATACTATACTATCACGCAGGCGGTGCTCAGATGCAACAAATCGTGATAGTCGACTACCACTGCACGATGCGTAGATAAAACCGTCGTGATATTCGATTACCACGCAGGCGATGCCAGATGAAACCGTGCGTGATGATCGACTTACCACGAGCGATGCGTAGATGAAACCGTGCGTGATAGTCGACTCCCACGAGCGATGTCGTATATGAAACCGTGCGTGATAGATCACTATCACGCACGGTTTCATATCTGCATCGCTCAGGAGTCGACTATCACTGCATTTGCGGTTTCATCTCTGCACTATCTGCGTGGTAGTCTTTGCATTGCTAAATCTATTTACGTTTATTGGCTAGCTTCGAGGAAATGCTAGCCATGCCCTCTCAAACAAGCACATCCAATTCTCATTCATTTCGAAGCACATCAAAATTGCATTCATTTAGTAAACAAGCACACATCCAATTCACAAATCAATTAACTAAATTTAACCATTAATGTACATTAATTTACACACATGTACCATTATGTTCAATCTATCTCAATCAAGTTCAACTCGCTACATCGTGGAAACTCCCATTTGGATTTATGACCGTCTGCATTAGGGAATGACGCAAGGTGTGATCGAATTTTTATGAGCTTGCTTTCTGTTCCAACGAGCCAACGATGTTCGCAACTCCGTCGATATGAAGGTTAAATTAGGGCTTATATAAATTGGTAAGTATATATGAAATAATTGTTGAAAGATTGACAAACCCGAGGATCATTGGTGATCGCGAACCGATGAGTAGTTGCATGTTGTGGCAAACATAGTATCCACAGACGTTATGCCCGACAATTTCGCGGTGGCACCGCAAAAATAGAATTGGTTAGTTCGAGAGGCATTGCTACGAAGTGTTATATAGGATTAATGTGTACTAGCTAGCAAGTACCGAGAATGTTTGATCATGTTGCAGCGTCCTTCCCTTGATATTCCATCCTTTAGCATGTCACACGTCGAACACCCTACGTGACTCCAAGAAGTTAGCCTTAGCCATTGCAAAGGAAGGAAAGACTACAATAGAGTTTCTATGGAGGAAATGTGTTTACCTGATGATTAAACTCCGGATAGCTGTGAAGTTGTGAGTGGCCCTCTGAGGGAATCTAGGTATATTACGTATTTCTGCTTTTGGCATAATTACAATTAGAATCCAATGGAACCTACACGGGTATGTCGGCATGGTCATTAAACCTAAGTTCGTGTTGCTTATAAAGTACAAATCAACAAGTATAGCCAGAGTGCAACACTACTTACTTACGGTTGTAGGGCAAAAGTATGAATTCCTTGTTGCGGTGAGCCATGAAAAAATCTATAACGTAATTCTCGGCGAATGTTGCATTCGCCGTGATGCTTTGCTCGGAGACAACGTGTGGGTCGAGGAAACCTACCGGTGATTTCCTTCTTTTTCGCTTCACGGATCATGTATCTATTATACAAAAGCTAGGAGTTATATATAACATTTATCGATATTACACTAACATTGACCGTGATTGTACACACTTACGATTGTCCAAAGATCGTATGATTGAGGCGTCGAGCTCGCCGAGGTTGAAGAGACGTAACAAGTCGTCGAAGGTCACCGTGAAGACAGCGTCTTGATACACGTGGTTAAAATGATGCTCCTTGAACTTGACGGTGACACCCGAGCATCGTTGATCAACCGCTTGTTGGATATTCCATGTACCATGCATGCAATTCCGCAATCCGGTCCTAGGGTAGGGCTGTCTAACTTCTCGAGCAACGGCTCGCTGGCTTGTATTTCCGCCAACGGCAAGAAGGGATATTAGGAGAGGACTCGATCGTCTTCGATTTGCCCTTGCCCTTCTTTGCCTCGCTTTGTATAGGTCGACTTCACAAGAGTCGATCGAGCACGAGGTGTAGATGCATGTGATGCGGCGGGCCCTTGCCATGTCGGTCTGAGTAGCCGGTGCGGTCAGTCCGTGGACTTGATGCCGTTGCGGGGACATTCCGTGAAGTTGACACCGAGCAGCTAGCTCCAGCAGATGTCCTCCTTGGGCCTTTGGATGAATGTTCCAACGGCTTGCCCTAGAGTCATGACCTCATCGTTTGGGGAATTTTCAGCGGGACGGCCTCGAAATTGGCACAAACACCGCCCACATTCACTTTTGCGAAACCCGCACTAGATTTGCACGTGCACCAAAGCTCCGATCTGGGATGGATACACCGCCCCAAGCAAACATCTAGGGCAACAGAGACATATCTCACTTGGAGCTTGCGCCGTCAGAGCCACCACGTACATAACGATACAAAATTAGCTACTCCAACAGCCTATCAATGGATTGAGCATTCCAGAGATAATAATTATTACCGGATGTCATCGACGGAAAATCTGTCATCACCTATTGTGGTAGGGTTAGGGTTGGACGCTTGACTACTCGGATGTTTGGGGGTGGCTAGCGGTATAGTAGGGTAAGGGCTTCCAACCGACTTGGCATTTGCAATCCCTTAATCCTTTCCTCAAAGGTCTCTATCTCGCTTTTGCTCGAACGCATCGAATCCTTTCCTCAAAGGATTGATTGAATTTTTTGATGAGCTCATCTCACGAGGGATGCACGAAGATCCTCTCGTAGCTTTGCATCGTGCTCGGCTTTGGCTCTCTTCCTACTCGATGCGATCCGAGTCCGCTTGGAACCATTGTTCCCATGTAACAAAAACACCGGTGCCTCTCGTGCGACCGGATGCTCTTCGTTTCCTAGGGCCACAGAGAGTATATCTTTCTCTCTCTCTGCTGGAATGAGCCTTGGGAAGATTGTGCACTCAACGTTATCTCGCAATATAGCCCGACATGTCATTTCACTTCCTATGAAGTTATGGAGTAATTACAAACTAGGTAGTTCGATATCTTACAAAGCGTTGGGACACTTCACGGTCTTCGGGTTTGGAAAGTACACTTCCCGTAGGCGAATACATAACCTCGCAAATAACCATTTGTCGGTAGCGCACATTAGTGATCTCGAAATAGCAGGAGAGATTCAAAGCGCTTGTTCGCTGTTCTGATCCTCCATATCGGGCTTTACCCGCATACCAGGCCGTGCCGAAGTCCGGGGTGCTTGTTTTTTGCTGGAGGGCCGTGCGCCGCGCACTTTCACTCCTAAATTCATCTGTCGTCTTCTTCGCCACAAACTCGGCCAGGACTCTTCCAAGAATAGATACTTGTGGAAGGCGGCAGATCCTTCTCCATGTAGTTCTTGACAAGCATGCTCTTGAAGTTACGCCACGCTTTGCACGCAGTAGCAACGCGTGTCGTCGACGGAGTCTAGGAGTTCTTAGGGATCTCGAGCGATGCGAGAATTTCCGCCCGACCTGGCGGTTTTCGATGGTCGGGCACAACCTTCCACGAATCATAGGTGATCTTGACCCGTTCCCGTGCAACTATTCCGACCATTCTCCGGAATGCGGACGCTGCTCGGCGAGGATTGATAGGGGTCCCAGACTGATCGACCTCCGTGATGGTAAATCGGCCCGTGGGCCTTTTCGATATTCCTCTTCTTCTACCGCGGTTGGATATTGTTCCAGAGGATGGTGCATCATCAGACACATGAGGCGGCGATGACTTAGAATGAGCGGAAGACATCTTCACAAGAAATAGAATTATCATTGCAATGTATTCCAGTAGCAGTATCAAAACAAATACCATATGAATAACTGACTAGAACAAATACAAATTCCTAAAACATGTACAATTATCATGAAGGACCATGACAGATTATTGATAGAAATGAAGGACCATATGAAGCCTCATGATTGTCTCTCAGACCTTGATCGGCAAAATACTTCTAATTGCAACAGGGAGCATTTGTGTCATCAACACATGACAATCATGAGACTTCATGCCAATTAACTTCAAATCTTTTATCGAAACAAGTTTCTTCATGTTGGCGGAGTAACCGGACGGAACTTTCACGCCATGCAAGCACCGGCACAGTTCGGTTCTCTCGGCCTTGGACAGAGTGTAACAAGCAGGGGGAAGGTACGTTCGTCCTTTATCGGTCCTTGTTGGTGCTAACTCAGGTCTGATGTCCATATCAACCAAGTCAAGCCGTGCGTTGACACCATCCTTTGTTTTGTCACGAATGTTCAGTAAGAGACCAATCAAGCTATCACATACATTCTTCTCTACATGCATGACGTCGATGCAGTGGCGAACTTCTAGGTGCTCCCAATAAGGTAAGTCCCAAAATATTGATCTCTTCTTCCACATGTTCTTCTTACTTGTCCTCGATTTACATCCCTTTCCAAGCACAACATCTAAATCCTTAACCATATCATAGACCTCTTTTCGCTTAAATGCCTTGGAGCCGAACTGTCCTCCTTCTCTCCGTCAATTGTTTCTTCTTCTGCGGTATGGGTGAGCCCTCAGAAGGAACCTACGATGACGCATATACACGGTTTTCTTGCGAGTAATTCAGCCACACACTCTCGGTATCATCTAAGCGGTGAGTCTGAGGTTTGGCCCTTTGTACTCGGCAAGCCAGTTAGCAAGGCGGGATAATCATTTATGGTGCGAGAACAACAAGGAGCGTAAAGTGAAGTTCTCTCGTTTGTACACATCCCATAATTGCACCCTTCAATCCACAAGTATTTTTAGATCTTCCATCAATGGTGCTAGGTACACATCAATATCATTCCTGTGTTGCTTGGCCCTTGGATAAGTATCGACAACAAAATATACTTCCGCTTCATACACAACCAAGGAGGAAGGTTGTAGATCTGAGCGTCACGGGCCAAGTGCTATGTCATTTGCTCATGTTACCGAATGGATTCATTCCATCATACTCAATCCAAACCTTATATTCCTCGGTTCCGCACCAAAGTCCGCAAACCTCCTATCGATGTTTCTCCTTTGGCGGAATCAGCAGAGTGTCTTAACTTTCCGTCATTCTTACGCTCCTCTCGAGTGCCAATACAACAGCTTTTGCATTCTTTGGGTTTGCAAAAAACCGCTTCAAACGGGGAATTACAGGAAGATACCACGCCACCTTAGCAGGAGGTCCTTTCTTCACCTCGATTCTCTCGTCGTCATCTGATTGCTTCTTACGCTTGTATCGGGATGCGTTGCACACCGGACATACATGCATGTTTGTATACTCGTTACGGTAGAGGATACAATCGTTCGGACATGCATGTATTCTTTCTACTTCCATTCCCAATGGACAAAGAACCTTTTTGGCTTTGTAGGTGGTTTTGGGCAACTCATTTCCCTCCGGAAGCATGTCCACTAAGAGACCTAACAGCTCCGTGAAACTCTTGTCGGACCAACCGTTGCTTGCCTTCAATTTCAGCAGTTTAAGCACGGATGACAACCTTGTGTATTCCGACTTGCAGCTCGGGAACAAAGGTTTCTCTGAGTCCTCCATCACGCCCCGGAATTGAACATACTCCCTCTCATCATAGTTCCCTTCTGCATCGCGAAGCATCTGATCTAGATTGTCATCGTGCAGCCTATCCGAATCAGAACCACAATCGACATCATTCGGCGGCATATCGTCGACTTCCTGTATAATATGCATATCATTGACTTCCTGTATAATATGCTCTTCACCGTGACTGGTCCAACATGTATAACCCTTTTTGAAACCCCTTCGAATCAAGTGTGCTTCGATCTGCGCTCGGTTGTCAAACATCTTGATTCTCGCGATCAATGCATGGACGATACATATATTACGCCTTATTCAACATATCCTCCTCGGCGGCTCTTGTAAGCGAATACGCCATTAATGTACTCTTCACTCACACGGTTCTCGGTGTACATCCAACCGGTCCATCACACGGTTCGTATTGAAAACCACGAAAATAAATAATAGGGTGATGACTTTCAAAGCGTATTTTCCGAGGCTTAATTACGATTTTTTATTTTTACATTTTTTCGGATTTTATTAACTTACATGTGGGCCCTACTTGTCGCTGACTCATTTTTATTTCATGATTTTATTTATAAAATCTATGGCGATCCCACATGTCATAGACTCGTTAGTTTATTAACTAAATGATTAAAAACAATAGGATTAATTTGAAGCTCAAAGCGGGCTTAGGGGTGACATCGCATTGCTATATAGTCGTGGCTCTCGGCCCTAAGGACTACTTTGAGGCGAACCAACGGTGATGTCCCACATGGGCGCTGAAACTAGCGATTTGGCGTGCGCTCAAACTACTCAAATTAAAGGATGCTTATGCTTGATATGTCACCTCGATCACGAGGAAGGTGTCAATGAAAGTCGGGAAGGTCCAAAGCGCGGTGGGTCGTCGTCGGTGAGAGGCGACGGCGGCAAGCTCCTCGGCGACAATATCTGGTGAAATGGACCAGCCGGCTCGGTGAGGTGAGGCGATGTACTCAAACCGCACGCAGGCGGCGATGGACCTATCGTGGCGCCAGAGATATGGAGATCAAGAAGACTATATCTGTTTTTGGCGGGGAGGCGGAGCTATATATATCGTCTCGTGATGAGTTAATTATCACGGACGGTTTTAATAAACCCGCCTCGTGATATTGGACAATATCACAGACGGTTCATGTTTAGAACCGTCTGTGATATTGGGTAATATCACAGACGGTTCATGTTTGGAACCGTCGTGAAGTATCACAAACGGTTCCAAACATGAACCGTCGTGATATGACATCTTCCTGAGCGGTTTTTAGCGCGGAGAATAACATGGGCGGTGGGTAACAAAACCGCTCGAGATTGTGTTTATCTGAGCGGTTTCGATGAACCGTCTGTGATCAAGCGTCCAGTATTAGCATTTCTGTAGTAGTGAGCTCTGTGCCTTCATCAAGAAAGATAGCATTAACCCCAACAGAGACTTTCACTCTGTTGCCGACCCAAAGTTTCACCCCGTCGACACCTCTCAACCATGTGCAAACAATTGATTCAATTGTAATCCAATTGTAACTATAGCGAGAATACTTGAATAAATTCTTTTGTAATTTATTTTGAGTAATGACCACTTTGAGTTTCAACAATTGATTATCTGTGATGTATCTATTTTCTGCATGCTTGTTTTTAGAGGGCATGGCTAGGAATTCCTGAGTCTAGCCAAAAAAAGTGGTTAGGGTAATGAACTATCACAAACGGTTTTTTGTTGAAACCGTCTGTGAAGGTAGTATCACTGACGGTTTCCATTAAAAACTGTCTATAATCAGTAGAATATCACAGACGGTTCTATTTACGAACCGTCTGTGATTCGTAGAATATCACACACGGTTATATTTACGAACCGTCTGTGATATTCTACGTATCACAGACGGTTCGTAAATAGAACCATCTGTGATATTCTACGGATCACAGGCAGTTTTTAATGGAAACCGTCTGTGATAATATACCTTCACAGACGGTTTCAACAAAAATCGCTCGTGTTATTCTCAGTATCACGACGGTTTTTAAGCATGCGTGATAATCGCTCATTATCATAGACATACAAATTCAGACGGTTCGGAAACCATCTGTGATGACGGTTTCGAACCGTCTGTGATAAGATTTTCTTTAGTAGTGGAACCGTCTGTGAAGACATTTCCTGTAGTAGTGTATGAACACGAACAAAAGGATGTGCTTGTTCCTACTATATTTTCAAGGCATCACCCAACCCTGAACCAGGGAGGAAGGACATTCATGCGTAGTTCCTATTGAATCACAAGATTTCTATCCTGATGGACTACATGGAGTAGTCTATGCATGACAGTACAAGTGACACTGCCAAAGCACACCTGATTGGCCCATAGCTCATGTACAGACATATAGTTGTACATTCGGTTGGTATAAAGGCGTGTCAGGCATCGAAAATTCGGAACAACGATTGAGGTGTAGCAACCATGCAGCACGTAAGCTGTAATGCACGCAAATCACAAAACCACGTCCTTTTGGATGACGTGGGTGTGCAAGCACGCACGGCCGCACGAGTTCATCCAAGTCAAACCTCTCTCGTATGATATGAAATTATGAACACGACAGAGCTACCAAAACATGCGATCGATCGAGCGCGCATGTAGTCATGTGACAAAACAGGGTATCCCACGATCGATCCCATTGCCTTCCGTGTTACTGAAACACAAACGCGCTCAACAAATAAATTCGAAGTTGTCGATGGTTTAGTATCGATCTTACAAATGAATGCTGGAGATTCTTCTCAACTTAAAATGCACAGAAAAAGACATATATTTTGTACAGGTTCGGGTCTACTCTTGAGAGAATAATGACCGTGCTCCTGTGTTGCTGTATTGACTATGCTTTACAATAGGGAAGAAATCACTAGAACTAGGGCTTAGTGACTTCCGTCTGTTGATCTTGCCTTCATTGTCGTTGTTCTTCTTGTCCTTGACCTCTGTCCACCGGCTTTACTCCTTATATAGCGTGTGAAGGGGTGGCGGTTATCCTATATCAAGAGACGTCTCACCGTTTGATGAAATACGTACGTTCAGTGATAGTTATTGCCAGAGGCTGATCCTGCCACGTCGCCTTGCAGTTATGTTAGATAGACAGAGGTGTAATATGTGCAGTTATCCTAGAGAATAACATCACATATTAACTACTGTGTGTATTAAACATAACGCATAAGTGTTCCTAGTCAATTGGGCCCACATGTCTGTAGGTTTTGTTGACTATAGGGTGGTCATAGTTGACCTGGTCACAATAAAGCTTACAACCATGAAGTGATCGTAGAAATGCTTACGATTATAAGGTGGTCATAGAAAATATTACGACCACTAGGTAGTTATAGAAGTACTTACGACCATATAGGGTGGTCGTAAAATGGTTTTCAACCACTCAGCTAGGCTTCTCCTTTATTAATGATAAGGGTATTCTTACGAATAACATGAAGATATTGCTATCTATAATAACAATTACATATAAACAATTTAATTAATTAAGGATTATTAGATCCTCGTCATCTAACCCCCATCTTCAAGTGAAAGTAATTTACTTGGAAAAGAGATCATATAATAGTGGTTGGAAGCAGAGTCTTTTCAACTGATATTTCATTTGACCATAAATTGACTTGGTCAAGAAGCTAATTTTACTTGAGTTCAAAAGACAGAAATATTTTTCCCAAACGGACAAATTAAAGAATGTCAATCGACTCTCACAGATCTGTCCGTTGGGAGCGGTTCCCGAAGGGGTGGCAATTGTTTGGTTCCCACAATCTTTAACTCAGACCCACGGTTATAAATATCTACCAAGGGTGTGTCTTAGGGTTTTTTTACTTTCCCCATTTGATTCAACTGCTCTCGAACTCTCGTTCTCTCCGCCGCCAACCAATTCTGCAATCCTTCTCCAAATTCTTCCAAATCCAAATCAAACTCACTCAAAAGAAATGGTCATGACTATTTCCAAGTTGAAGAAATCTGAGATGGATGTGGAGAAGATGACTGCTCTTGTCATAACAAAAAAGATTTCGATGTGTGCTTTGGTGAAGTGGACCAACACTGAGGGTCAACATTGGCCCTTAGGTGAGAAGGACACCATTCTAGTAATCCCGCATCTTGTGAATGTGGTTTTGATTGCTGTTCACCCTTTTTGATGGTCTTACTCCGGCATTTTGGGGTGGAATTGGTGAACTTGGTTCCCAATTCCATCACAATCTTGAGTGTATTTGTTTATCTGTGCGAAGCCTATCTGAGAATTCTTCTAGATTTGGATCTCTTCTGGTATTACTATGGGATGGGCAAGTATAGTGGAATCGTAGGCAGCTGCGGACTGAAACTCCATGACGAAAAGTCGAGGAAGTACATTCATATGTTCACCTGATCATCGTGGCCAGGGTGGAAGAAGAGGTGTTTCTATTGGACCTTGTCCAAGGACAATAGCCTTTTCTTTACGAGGAAGCTCGTAGAGAAGAGTTCATCTTGGGTCTCGGCTCTAAGCGACCTCGAGCAGATCAGCCCTACATCCAAGCCATCAAGGATTTGAGGGAAGAGAAGCTAACCGGATGGCACATGGTAAGGGACTTCATCACGCGCCACATTAGTCCCCTGAAGGATTGAGTACACCCTATGTGGAAGTTCTCGGGGACTACCGACCAGGGATTATGAAGGAGGTAAAGTAATAATCAACTTAGCTTTTTTTGCTAATTTTGAGCATGATTGTTGATTATATCTTCGTAATCATAGATCTTTCACAGAAGAAATTGTTATCGTCGATAGCTCGTCTTCAATGCAAAGTTTTATCTCCCTCTGCTAGGGCTTCCCCATCATCGAGTTTCTTTGGTCACTAATTTCTTCAACAACGCCGACACTCACCACTTGTCATCGCGGCCCTTGACTCCTTCAACACTGGATTTTCTCTTCAATGGCTCCGGCGAGCAGCACGACATTGCCCTCATTGAACGACTAAGGTGAGCAACACAATACTATCCTCATCTCTGTCGCCGCCACCTTGGCTCTTCATTTCCCTGTGGGTCAATGTCTTTTTGTAGGACAGATTGATGTTATTGCACTCTTTCGTGGTCTCCTCCAATACCATTCATGTCATCCTCATTATAACTTTTATTTTTATTCAAAATTTTAGTTATTTTTATTTTTATTCCATAGGAAGCAACAATAGAAACACATGACCATGAGAGCGAACATGGTGGCTTTTTGTGTCTCCTTGACACCATTTGTGCCATCCTCGTTACAACTTTTATTTTTATTCAATATTTTAGTTATTTTTATTGGAGTTTGTATACAAATTAAATTTCTAAATTTATTTAATTTATTCAGATTTTAGTTATTCATGGATTTTACTTTAGAATTAGTGTGGAAATCAAATTGTAAAATTTCTTCTTTTTTGAATTTTGTTCTTTTCCTTGGAATTAGTATCGAGATCAATTGCTATTTTTCTTTAATTTTTATTCGAATTATAGTTATTTATGGATTTTACTTTGGAATTCATATTGAAATCAAATTGCTAATTTTATTTTATTTTTATTCTAAATTTCGGTTTTTTTGTTGGATTTTATATACAAATCTAATTGTATTTTTTTGTTTATTTTTTATTCCGAATTATAATTATTTAGGATTTTAGTTAGGAATTTGTATGGAAATCAAATTACTAATTTTATTTTATTTTTATTTGAATTTCAGTTTTATTTCACTTGCCATGGACGCTTTTACTTATGAACTTATATGGAAATCAAATTGCTGATTTTATTTTATTTTTATTCCTAGTTTCAGCTTTTATTATACTTGACATGGACTCTTTTTTTTAATCTAGACCAGTATAATATGGACCCACCATGATGGACTGTGTAAATCTTTCTCTTTGTCCATCAATTAACGTGAGAATTTCTAGCCCTTGAGAGCAAACGTGATGGCTTCTTTTAACTCTGCTTTAATAAGATAATAGATATTGACAAGACTAGTCAAACACAATAAACCAGATGAGCCTAAGCCCGGCCTGAACCACCTACTCCTCTCCCTCTAGTCTCTATTCATTCGGCTTTGTATACTTGCTGTACCCTCTAATGTTTTAACAAACATGTATTCTACATGTTCTAGTGATTAATCTTATTTCGACCGACAGAATTACAATCACTTGTTTTGGGCATCCTTTTGGTGATATCCAGCCATTCCAGCTGCCCTCCTCAATTACTGTGTGCATTCTGTCTTCTTTGTATGTACGTGCAACTTCGGCCTTGGCTTAATCTTAGACGACTCCATCACGGTCCCAACACAATATAGTACACAATGGTGACAGGAAGTGATATGAATATCCCAAGAATAACCCTGCAAAACGCAAAACGCAAAACACAGAGTCAGATGGGGATTCACTGAAACAAGTGAAACACATGTATAGTTTACAAGTTGATTGTATCTGGTAAAGAAGCAAACCCTGTGCTCATGATGTCTGCGTGGACCTTGTACTCTTCAGCGTACACGAACGAAGTCACGGCCAGGGGGAGAGCCGCCTGCACGCATGCATGTGAAAAGTGCGATTAGAGGAATATATTTGTAATTTTCGCTGCTGCGTGTACGGCTTTTTTTTGTTGTTATCCTGCTGCTCGTGTTAATCCTGCTTTGCTCTCTGTTTTCAACGTTTATTATCTTGATTTGCTAGAACTGCCGCTCTTCTACCGTGGTACTTCCAACCGAAAAAGATTGAAAAAAATTATGTGTTCCAGCTAGCAAGATAGATATATACATCAAATGTTCGATGACGCCATGTTGTACTAGAAAGTACTACATGGAGCTGACTTTCCTCGTCTGACGGCTCCGTTATATGCAACTGAAATGGCGGCTAGGCACATCTCTCAAGAAAGAGAGTAAGGCCGTAGGCGTCCTTACTGGAAGCGTATGCATGGTTCCGTTCATGTCAAAGTTTCAGTGCTTGTGTTTGCACATGCACAGTTTATTTGCGTGCTTTAACTTCCATCAGAAAACAAAAGAATTTGCTTCAGTGTGACTGTGCTTACCTGCACAACAGCAATATGCAGAAGGGTGCCGTGCATGCCGATGACGAGCGAGGCCAAGAGCATCACCACCGGGCCTATCAGAAACTTGAGGACCATAGAGAGTGACGCGACCGTGTAGCCGCACGGAACGAACCGTGGCTGCCGCGCTATGAACGTCCCTGGAATCCACGAGAGAACGTATGGATTTGCATTAGCAAATGGTGAGGTAAATACGATTGATCACTTTCAGTCTTGGAGAGGTCCAAATCTAAACAAATTAAGATATACGGCGGACCTGAAGCGAACATGCTTAGGCCAACAGCTGTGGTGTGTATGGTGAACAGAGAGTCGTCGATAATTTTTGGCATCTTGGCTCCACATCTGCAACATCAAAGACACACACATACTTCCATTAGAGAGAGAGCGCGCGCATGAGACTGTGCAAATGCAAATATACAACTAGTACGAGATATGTAATGTGAAGGAAAGGGACGTACTTGAATGCGATTAGAGCCCAGATGAGGCCAAGGAAGCTTGCATAGGTATTCGGAATCTGCAGAAGCTTCTTCCCTGCCATCCATACGACGTGCCTCGCCGACGGCGCCGGCTCCAGCGCGGGCAGTGAGGCCTCCTCTGCCTCCGCCTCCGCTGTAACATCTCCACCAGTATTCACCTCCTTCGCGACCGTCGTCGTATCGCCGGCCACTCCGTCTCGTGCCGTGGGCGCCGCCGCCACCTCCGTGATTTCAATGTTTACGGTCACTTCGTGAGCCGCCCGCTCGGCCGCAACAATGTCGTCGCCGTTTGCATCATGGGCGCCTTTCGTCGCTACCACCGGCAATGCAGGGCTGATCTTGGCGCTACCATCCTCGCTGCCACGGCGCGCCGGGCCGCCATGTACTCGTAGAGGAAGATGACGACGTTGTACCAGACGCAGAACTGCATGACGACGATCTGCTTCATGAGGTCCTTGGAGACCGCCCCGTACATGCCGTTGAGGAGCGGCACGCCCATGATGATGGTGTTGGGCAGCGCCGCCACGGAGAAGGCGGTCACCACCCACTGCAGGGGCGTCGACGCCGTCACCTTGCCTCCGCCGGTGCGGCGCGAGCTAGACCACATCGCCCACGCCATGAGGCCGAGCAGCATGACCGCCTTCTGCAGCGTGTCGGCGGCGATGAGGCGGCCGTTCATGTCGTAGGGGTCGTTGGTGGAGACCATGTGGAAGATGAGGACCGGCACGGCGTAGAGCGCGACGAAGTGGTTGATCCCCGCGCACTGCTCGTCGGAGAAGGCCTTGAGCCACCGCACCGACGCGTAGCCCAGCAACGCCGCCGTGTACAGCGGAGCCATCGCCTCGACGACCTGGTACACGGCCGAGCCCGTGATCATGGTGCCCTACCTGGCTAGTACCTGTGTGCACTATGTATCAACTGATCAGGAACCGCACCTCTCTAAATCGACGGTGTGATTAATTGATCTAGCTGGGATCTACAGGCTTTTGTGAAGCTGTGAATGATACTAGTAGTGTTTGTAGTGTGAGAGCTTAGGTTTAGGCTTGGACGTGTATATAAAGGCCGGTGCGCGCCTGGGCAGCGCGCGCGTGCCTCTGCCTCGTCGCGAGTTGACGCGGATTGGGTCGGTGGCGCGGGTGTGCTGTACAGAATTCAGATTCAAGTCGTAGGTTTTGCAGATGCATGGTTTTGGATCATGGAAAAAGATGGGGGAGAAACCGGAAAGCTACTGGTATGGTATGATGCGTGTGCACACTACGCAGTGGGATGTTGTTAATGGAAATTGATGGTGACGTACGCCACTAAGATGTATCGCAACAAAAGTGAGTTGTCTTCGTGGTGGGAATAGCTAGCTGCTGGGTTCTGTTCTTTTGCATGCGATCGATATGTATATACAATTAAAGCATTTACTCCACTTTGCATGTTACCATTGCCTACACGTCATGGGACTATGAGAAGTCCTTTTTATTTGCTTTGTGTGTGGAGTATGTATATATTCTAGTTCTGTTGCTATTATTTTTCAGGAATGCTCATTAAGATTCGTCTACCCGATCGAAGGCACGTCACATGCATGCTGTATGTTGAATCGATCACATGGTAATGGTGGGAATCGCAAAAACTAGCGAACTCCATGAGCGGTTTTGTAGCTGACCGAATGGGCGTACGTGTAGTTAGGTCTGCATATTTTTGCAGCAGGGTTACTGTTACGACGATGAGAACGCGTACGCCACGGCTAGCGGTCAAGTTTGAACCAACCGCACCATGTATAGTGCTACTTCTGAAGAACAAGAACTAATAACAACCGCACAGAATATACAGACTCAAAGGTAGCCAAGCATGCATGCAACTTGCCGTGACATGTTTGACCACAATTTTGAACCCTTTCTCTCTAGTCCCCAGTACGTACCGGAAGATAATGAGTTGTTTCGTAAATCATTTTTTCCTCTCCACGAGACCGTACGTAAAGCTACGTACTTCCTCGTAAATATGACTCGCTAGGAAAAGCATTCCAAATGCGCAAAAAGCAAAGCCTGTGATTTGTGCTTCATATATTTGTTCAAGAATTTCTAATATAAAAGATCGAACAACCCACAGCTTAATCTCTTCTCGAGCCACATCACGATTATTGTTTAATTTTTATTTCGAATTATAATTTTTAGAATTTATATCAAAATCAAATTGCTAATTTTATTTTATTTTTATTCTAAATTTCAGTTTTTTTGTTGGGTTTCATATACAAATCTAATTGTTATTTTTTTATTTTTTATTCTGAATTATAATTATTTAGGATTTTAGTTAGAATTTGTATGAAAATCAAATTACTAATTTTATTTTATTTTTATTACGAATTTCAGTTTTATTTCACTTGGCATGGACACTTTTACTTATGAACTCATATGGAAATCAAATTGTTGATTTAATTTTATTTTTTATTCTTAGTTTCAGCTTTTATTGTACTTGGCATGGACTCTTTCTTTTAATATAGACCGTTATAATCTGGACCCACCATGATAGACTGTAGATCTTTCTTTTTCTATCAATTAACATGGGAATTTCTAGCCCTTAAGAGCGAATATGGTGGCTTCTTTTAACTATACATTAATAAGATAACTAGCAGGGTGCCCCGCGCATTTGTGCGGCTAGATTTTTTTAAAAGTTTTTAATGTCAAATGATATAACTTAGATGCTTGATAATATATTTACGTATCTCGTAGCTATTTAGATTTTTAAGATATCATAAACATTAGAAAATGACAATAGAAACTTGAAGAAAAACACAACTTGAGAAACGTAACTGATGTATGAGTTTTGATGGCAGAAAATCTCTAGCATAGTAAATTAACCACTCTCCATCATGTATACATCATGTAGCTGCATGCCCTTATTTTTTCTCCACTGGTTACTCTTTTCCAAAATATTTGCATGCACATGTACCTCTGTTAATCTCAAGCAATACGTTGATTATATGTACAACAAATTATCTTATTAGTTTATATCCTATTAGAGTACCATGGCCACGATACACCGATGCACCATGGGTGACCCACCTTGAACTTATCTTCCTCACGTCGGTTGCCCTACGAATTGTGTGTCTTCTATCTCTTCTCCCACCATAGTTTTTCTCGCTTCAATCTCCAACAAAGAAGCCCAATTCTTGATCGATATCTCTCACCGCTACTCCTTCCGATGCAATACTCTACCACATAGTTATCTTCTACTTCTCCAATTATTGTTTAATACTAACCGTTGTAGACATCAACACGATACGTGCAAATGTCGCTAATCCTTACCGGGACACCCTTCGCACTCTCTCGTAGCCCCGAGCTTATTCCTTACTATTGCACCATGTCTACTCGAGCTCTTTGCTCCTTTGTTTATGTACGCCGTGTTTATATTCAGTATGGATGCATGCATGTATATACACATGACGATATTATACTTGCTCGATGTCTTCTTCTACCATGTTGGTCGCTCCTCTTCGACGTTATCCAACTCAACGATATGGCTTCTTTACTAACTGCTATGACCTCCCATCTTCACTGATGCCGCAGATGTCTCGCTTTAGTCGCTATCTAATGATATGGAGAATCTTTTCGCCATCGCTGGCGACGCCGTGTCACCAACGATGGCGCTCTTAGCTATATGATAACCCCATATCGCCGATAGCTCGCCTTCAATGTAAAAATTCATCCGCTCTTTGCTATGGCTTCCCATCTTCAAGCTTTTTGTTCATCGACTTCTTCAACAACGTTGATGCTCACCACTTATCGTCACAACACTTGGCTCCTTCGACTTTGGACTTTCTCTTCGGTAGTTCCAGCGAGTAGCACAACCTCATGGAACGGCTAAGGTGAGCAGCATGAAATTGTTCTTATCGTCGTCATCGCTACCGTGGCCCTTTGTTTCCTTATGGATCAATGTCTTCTTGTAAGACAGATCGATATAATTGCACTCTTTTTGTGGTCTCATCCAACACCATTCGTGGTATCCAACACCATTCGAAATTTTAGTTATTCAGGGATTTTTACTTTGGAATTCGTATGGACATAGAATTTCAAATTTTCTTTTATTTTTGTCTCTAACTTAAGTTATTTTTGTTGGAATTCATATACTAACCCAATTGTTATTTTTTATGCCTAATTAAATTTACATATGGATTTTAATTTAGAATTCCCAGCAAAATAAAATTGCCAATTTTAATTTATTTTTATTCCAAATAGCATTTATTTTTTGTTGAAATTCATACAACAATCCAATTACGATTTTTGTTTAATTTTTATTCTGGTTATATTTATTTAGGATTTTACTTAGGAATTAGTATGTAAATCAAATTGATAATGTTTTTTTTTGTGCTGAATTTTAGTTATTTAAATATTTTACTTTGGAATTCATATGGAAATCAAGTGCAATTTTTCTTTTTATTTTTATCCTAAATTTTATTTTATTTTGTTAGAATTAGTGATACTAATCCAATTGCTAATTTTTATAAAAATTATTCTCAATTCTGATTATTAGGGTTTTTATTTTGGAATTCATGTTGAAATCAAATTTCTTATTTTATTTTTAATTTTGAAATCTAGGTATTTTTGTTGAATTCATATACTAATCAAAAAATTATTTTGAATTATATATTTTTACTTAATTTTACTTACTAATCAAAAAAATTATTTTGAATTATATATTTTTAGAAATTTTACTTAGGATTTCGTATCAAAATCAATTTGCTATTTTTATTTTATTTTATTTCAAATTTCTGTTATTTTTTATTGGAATTCGTGTACTATTCCGATTACTAATTTTTTATTTTTATTCCGAATTATGTTTATCTAGTGATTTTACTTAGGAATACTTATCAAAATTAAGTTGCTAATTTTATTATATTTTTATTCCGAAATTCAGTTATTTCTACGTTGTACTTGAGATGGACTCTTATTTTTATATTGTACCTGACAAAGACTCTTTCCTTTAATCTAGATCGTTGTAATCTGGACCCACCATAATCAACGGTGTGGATGTTTCTATTTTTTTACCGATTAACGTGGTAATTTCTAGCCCTTAAGAGCGAACGCGGTGGCGTATCAAAATTAAGTTGCTAATTTTATTTTATTTTTATTCCGAAATTCAATTATTTCTACATTGTACTTGAGATGAACTCTTATTTCTATATTGTACCTGACAAAGACTCTTTCCTTTAATCTAGAATGTTATAATCTAGACCCACCATAATCAATGGTGTGGATGTTTCTCTTTTTTCACCGATTAACGTGGGAATTTCTAGCTTTTGAGAGCGAATGCGGTGGCTTTTTTTTCTATCGCTTTAATAATATAATAGATAGATACAGACAAGACTAGTCAAACATAAGAAACCAAATGGGCCTAAGCCCGGCCTGAACCACCCTACTCCTCTCCCTCTAGTCTCTATTAATTCATTCGGCTTTGTATACTTGCTGCATGTACCCTCTAAAGTTTTAACAAACACGTATGCTACATTCTAGTGATTAATCTTATTTCGACAGAATTACAATCACTTTTTTTGGCATCCTTTTGGAGATATCCAGCGATTCCAGCTGCCCTCCTCAATTACTGTGTGCATTCTGTCTTCTTTGTATGCACGTGCAACTTCGGCCTTGGCTTAATCTTAGATGACTCCATCATAGCCCCAACACAATATAGTACACAATAGTGACAGGAAGTGATATGAATGTCCCAAGACACAGAGTCAGACGGGGATTCACTGAAACAAGTGAAACACATGTATAGTTTACAAGTTGATTGTATCTGGTAAAGAAGCAAACCCTGTGCTCATGATGTCTGCGTGGACCTTGTACTCTTCAGCGTACACGAACGAAGTCACGGCCAGGGGGAGAGCCGCCTGCACGCATGCATGTGAAAAGTGCGATTAGAGGAATATATTTGTAATTTTCGCTGCTGCGTGTACGGCTTTTTTTGTTGTTATCCTGCTGCTCGTGTTAATCCTGCTTTGCTCTCTGTTTTCAACGTTTATTATCTTGATTTGCTAGAACTGCCGCTCTTCTACCGTGGTACTTCCAACCGAAAAAAGATTGAAAAAAAAATATGTGTTCCAGCTAGCAAGATAGATATACGCATCAAATGTTCGATGACGCCATGTTGTACTACAAAGTACTAGTTGGAGCTGACTTTCCTCGTCTGACGGCTCACTTCTAGTTTACAAACATGTATGAGTAATCATCTTCACTATGCCTTTCCGCTACATGGAGCTGACTTTCCTCGTCTGACGGCTCCGTTATATGCAACTGAAATGGCGGCTAGGCACATCTCTCAAGAAAGAGAGTAAGGCCGTAGGCGTCCTTACTGGAAGCGTATGCATGGTTCCGTTCATGTCAAAGCATATGCATGCACGTCGGCATTGTTGAAGGAGTCAATGATCAAAGAAATTTGATAATGGAGAAGAAATAGCAGAGAGAAGATGAAGTTTTGTATTCAAGATGAGCTATCGACGATATGTGGTCATCGAGTAGCTAGGAGCGTGCCATTGTTCGTGAGTGACACGACGTCATCAGAGATGGCAAGAAGATGATCCCTATCGTTATACAACGACTAAAGTAGACATACTGGTATCAGTGAATATAGGAGGTCGTCGTAGTTCGTGAGAAAGCCACATCATTGAGTTGGACAACGTCCACTACTACAGAAAAGGTCTTCACAGACGGTTCAAGAACGTCTTCACAGACGGTTTCGTGAGCCGTCTGAGTTTATGGGTCAGTGATGACATGAGGTCATCATAGACGGGTTTTGAACCATCTGTGATGCACACTATCACGCATTTATTATTAACTCGTAAATGCTCGTCATGCACGGTTTATAGATAAAACCGCTCGTGATAGTTTACGTTCTGCATTTATTTATATATAAAACCGTCTGTAATAGCTTACATATCACAGACGGTTGGTATTTGGAACCGTCTGTGATAGCTTATGTTTCACAGACGGTTTATATATAAAACCGTCTATAATAGTACATATCACAGACGGTTTGTATTTGGAACCGTCTGTGATAACCTCTTCTCTACAAAATCTCCAAGCAGTGGCTGCTTTTGCATTTAAAACCGGCATTGTGTGTGTGTGTGTGTGTGTGTGTGTGTATCTCGTACACTACTACAAAACAGGCTATAGTAGACACCCCATCACAGACGGTTCCTTTGGAACCGTCTGTGTTGGCCATTGCCGCACCTGCGGGTGGCGCGGGAAGAATATCACAGACGGTATTTTTTAGAACCGCTCGCGATAGTCATCTATCACAGACGGTTTGTAAATAGAACCGTCGTGATATTACACGACGGTTCTATTCACAAACCGCTCGTGATAATCACCCAATCACGCGGTTCTATTTAATAACCGTCAGTAATATCACGCACGGTTCTATTTACAAACCGCTCGTGATTTGGTGATTATCACGCACGGTTTGTGAATAGAACTGCTCGTAATATCACGCACGGTTCTATTTACAAACCGCTCGTGATAGTTATCTATCACGCATGCTTTTATTAAGAACCGCTCGTGATATGCCCATCGCAGATAAATTGAGCGCGACACATCCTCTCGCCAGACCGCCATGTGGTTCATCGCCAGATCGCCTTTGTGCCTCTCGCCACTCTCTATCAAGGCAGTTTAGATAAATATAATCAACCGACCGCCCTCTGCTGCTGAGCTCCACTTAGATCTGGTAGCTAGCTTCTCCTCCCCCAGGTGCCAGGCCACTTCCCTCCCCTAGCTCCTCCAACCTGCGATTTCTCCCCTAATTAAAGAGATGAAGTAATGCTGATTATCTTTTTTTCACTCTGTTGATTAGTAAATTTCCCTGACTTTGCTACTCTGTACATAGACGCTAATGTTTTGTTTTCTTTGTTGTATTCCTTAATCGGAAGCATAGGGTTTAGGTTTCAATTAATACTACTTGATGGGAAAAGGCAAAACGACGTACATCTAGCTCTCAATTTGATGGACCCTATTTGTAGAAAATGAAAAGCAAAACATGTAGCCTTTAATTAATCTGGTGTAATTCCTTTGTGCAACGATGAGACAAAACAGAGTGCGTACGCAAAGAAGTGAAAGTCTTAATCGTAACTAATTTCATGAGTAGTTTTCTAGAACAGATTAAAAAGAAGAATTTATGACACACCAAGATAAGTCACATGTGCAATGATGTATTTTATATTTCCTCCATTTATATCCATGAAGAAACGCCATCACGGTGGTTTATTGTTTCAATTATATGAAAAAGATATACAGCGCAATCGCGGACCAACTTGCTAGTTATTAATTAGGATCTTCCTCTTGTCTTTTGTCTCGTATCTAATCAACAATCATGCAGATAATCAATAATTATCCGCTATGCCACCTTAGAGAGGAGAAGGTTGGACCCTTGCCCTAGCGCCCAACACCCGCCACCTCCTCCCCATTGCGCCACCTTAGAGAGGAGAAGGAAAGGAGAGGAATCGATTTTCTTCGTGACCTTCGAGGGTAACGATCTATAACCCTTTATATTTGCTATAAATTAATCGCTAATCAATTTTGACACTAATTTGTTACATGCGTAGTGTAGATGGATCAAACCGGATGTACAGCAGAACCGTGTGAGTCAAGAGTACATTAATGGCGTGGTTGCTTTTAGAAGAGCCACGAAAGGTGATATGTTGAAGAAGGAGATAAATTTTATGTAATCGTCCATGCATTGATTATGTAATTTGAAGATGTTTAACAACGCGCGCAAATAGAAGCGCACTTGATTCAAGGGTTTCACAAAAGGGTATACATGTTGGACCACCACGGTGAAGAGCAGATTATTACACATGAAGTTAGTAATGACGGCACCGCCGAGGAAGTCAACGATACGCGGATGTGGATCTGATCGCTTTTGATGAGGATATGTCACACGATGACAACTGGATCGATGCTACGTGATGCGTAAGAGAACTACAAAGGAGAGAGAGTTTTGTAAATTCGAGGGCTTAAGGGAGGACTCGGTGAGACCTTTGTTCCTGGTTGCAAGCCGAATATACAAGGTTGTCAACCGTGCTTGAACCGCTGAAATTGAAGGCAAGCAATGGTTGGTCCGATAAGAGTTTCACGGCGTTGTTAGGTCTCCTAGCGGACATCCTTCCGGAGGGAAACGTGTTGCCCAAAGACCACCTATCAAGCAAAGAAGGTTATTTGTCCATTGGGAATGGAAGTAGAAAGAATACATGCATGTCCGAATGATTGTATCCTCTATCAGTAAAGAGTATGCGACATGCATGTATGTCCTGTGCAAAGCATCCCGATACAAGCGCCGATCATCGCTAAGGTGAAGCAAGGACCTCTCGCTAAGATGTTGTGGTATCTCGCCCGTGATCCCACGCTTGAAGCGCTTATTTGCGAACGCAAAGGACGAAGATTGCTGCGCTGGCACTCGAGGAGCGTAAGAGAGATGGAAAGCTAAGACACCCCGCCGATTCTCGCCAAAGGAGAAACTTCGATCGAGTCAAGAGTTCGGTGCGAACCGAGGAACATAAGGTTAGGGTTGAGTACAGATGGAATGAATCCTTTCGGTAACATGAGCACCGACATAGCACCTGCCCGTGAATCTATGTATGTACAACCTTCCTCCTTGGTCGTGTATGAAGCGGAAGTACATTTTGATGTCACTACTTATCCAAGGGCCAAGCAACCCGGGAATGATATTGATGTGTACCTAGCACCATTTTGGAAGATCTTGTGACACTGTGGAACGAAGGGGTAGTGTATGGGATGCGTATAAACGAGAGAACTTCACTTTACGCGCCATGTTGTTCTCGCACCATCAATGATTTTCCCGCCCTTGGTAACCTGTCAAGCCAAGACAAAAGGAGCCAAAGCCTCATTCAAGACCGCTAGATGCTACTGAGAGTGTATGGCTGAACAACTCGCAAGAAAATCGTGTATATCGCCACCGTAGGTTCCTTCAGAGTCACCCATACCGCAAGATGAAAAAACAATTCGACGGAAATAAGGAGAACGATTCACTCCAAGGGCTTTTAGAGGAAAGAGGTCTATGATATGGTTAAGGATGTCGATGTTGTGCTTGGGAAGGGACGAAATTAAGAACCCGTGAGAAGAACATCCGGAAGAAGCGGTCAATTTTTGGGACTTGCCTTATTGGGAGCACTTAGAAGTTCGCCATCGCATCGATGTCATGCACATAGAGAAGAATGTATGTGATAGCTTGATTGGTCTCTTTGTCAACATTAGTGGCAAAACAAAGGATGGTGTTAACGCACGGCGTGACTTGGTTGATATGAACATAAGGATCGAGTTAGCACCGTAGAGACCGATACAGATTTAACGTATTTTCCCCAAATTTTGCTACACTCTATCCAAGGCCGAGAGAAATGAATCGCTGTGAGCTTGCATGGAGTGAAAGTCCCATCCGTTACTCCGCTAACATTAAGAACCTTGTTTCTATGCAAGATTTGAAATTAATTGGTATGAAGTCTCATGATTGTCATGTGCCGATGACACAAATGCTTCCTGCTGTAATTAGAAGTATCTTGTGAACATGGTCCGAGTGGCAATCTTGAGGTCGTGTTATTTTTTCAACTCAATTGCTCAAGATCATTGATCCCCAAGGACTAGATGCTCGCAGACGAGGTGGTGACCACTCTATGTCATCTTGAGATGTATTTCCTCCGCCATTTTTCGATATCATGGTCCATCTCATTGTTCACCTTGTGAGAGAGATTAAGATATGCGCCCTGTGTTCTACGCCATATGTACCCGCTCGAGAGGTACATGGGAATTCTCAAGTCCCACGACGGAATCGATCTCGACCGAGGGCAAGATCATCGAAGGTTATGCAACCGAAGAGGTCATTGAGTTCTGCGTCGACTACATGGCTCGTGGAACCGATAGGTGTGCCTCTATCTCGCCATGAGGGGAGATTGATGGTATCGACCATCGGAAGGAAATCAATAACTCCCGATCCGATACATACGCCAAGCCCATTTCATGGTCTTGCAACACATGACCCAAGTGTCCCCGTGATATCGACGAAAGCACAAAGACATGGTGCGCCAATGTAATCCGCACCGGCCGGAGGTTTGGATCACGAGAGAGCACAACCGCTTGCTCAACGAATGGTTAAAGGTGCGAATCACGGGAGGTCATCAAGTGATGATACGCTATGGTTGGCACGAGGGCCACAATTTACAATTGTCACATGGCAAGGATACGACATCAATGGGTACACATTTTATACGGCAACCAGATAGGAAGAGCATACCCGTATTAGCGGTGTCCGTGATAGATGCATTCACTACCGATGGGATGAGGAGCTCCTACTATGGGCAAATAGACGAGATATGGGAGCTCGACCACGTGCTTTTCAAGATCCCCTATTTTGGTGCCGTTGGGTCCATCTCGCAGCAGTGAAGGTCGACAAGCACGGTGTCACTACCGTGGACCTCTAACGTGTCGGATATAAAGACGAACCATTCGATCAAGCAACCAAGTTGTTCAAGTCTTCTATGTAACCGACCCGGCAAATAAGAAGCGCCACGTAGTTCTTCATGGAAAAAGGAGGATTGTCTGAGTTGAGAATGTAGTGGACGAGGAAGAATACAATCAATTTGACGAGTTGCCTCCTTTCGAAAACGGCATTAGGCTCGAGGAAGAACCCAAGTGAGGAAGCTAGCTATATATGCGTCGATCATCACGAAGGCCTATATCTTAATTAAGAATTTACTCCAATATAATTAATTTATTCCATAACATCATGTGTTATGGACTTGTAATCTCTCATATATTTTGATGTCAACGTGAAATTGTCATGTGTTGATGTGTTATGGACTTGTCATATTTGATATTGATGTCAATGTGGACGACATTGTAATGTGGAGTATCAAAATTGTCATCATACTTGATTTCGAGTTGAGTTGAATTAGATATGAAATTTTGAAGTCAAATGTGTTATGAACTTGTTATGGACTTGTCATATTTGATATTAATGTCAATGTGTGGACGACATTGTAATGTGGAGTATCAAAATTGGTTTCACTTGATTTGGAGTTGAGTTGAATTAGATATGAAATTTTGAAGTCAAATGTGTTATAAACTTGTCATCATACTTGTCACCAAAGTTAGAATTCATATGGACTTGTCATAATTGTCATCATACTTGTCTCAAAGAAAGTTCACTCTGTTTTCTCGGGATATTTATGTCTCACCGTGTTCAAGATGTTTTGTCAGATATCATAAATTGGCCTCGGGTTGTGGCTATCACAGACGGTTTTATTATACAACCGTCGTGGAATAATATCACGCACGGTTCAAATGAGAACCGTCTATGATATATTATCACTGAGCAGTTCTCATTTCAACCGTCGTGATATACTTTTTATAAGGAAACGCTAGGGTTTTCTCTCACTTTCACTTCCTCCGCCCTTACTCTCTCGCCTCGCTCGCCTCCTCTAGGGTTTAGGGCTCGCCCACCGCCGACCACGACCTCGGGCCGCCGCCCGACATTGGTGCCCCCGACCTCTGCGCCCGCCCGACCTCGGCGCGCCGACCTCGGGGTCGCCGCCCGACCTCGGCGCCCTGCTCACCTCCCAGTCAGAAGCCCCGACGTCGCCGCCTGACCTCGGTCGCCGCCTCGACATTGGCGCCCGACCTCGACGCCGCCGTCCTCCTCCCGTGTCGGCCTCCTCCCCTCTGCTACACCGCCTTCTCCCCGCCGCCCTCCTCCCGTGTCGACCTCCTCCCAGCCTCCTCCTCCCAAGATCGGCCTCCTGGCCTCCCCAGTTCTTGTGCGGCCTCTCTGTGAGTATTGCTCTCTGTGGCGATTCGGTTGATCTTTGCATATATATATATATATATATATATATATATATATATATATATATATATATATATATATATATATATATATATATATATATATATATATATATATTGCATGCTAGTTGCAAATTAATCAATGGGCTTTGTTGACATGCTCGTGATGAACTCCGCCTTATAATCGAGATTGAATGTGATAGTTAGTTCATACTTGAGCTCTATTGTATTACTTGCTCTTGTCAATATGTTGTAATCGTTAATTGGTTACTTCGGTTCAAATTTCATAGTTCTATTGCAAATTGATCGCTTGTATTGACTAGTTTGTGATTCTTCTAGTAGTATGTATGAGCTCATTCAACTTTTCATTTGCCATCTTGATCTCTGTAGTCAACCTCTGCTTGATCGAAGTTTAATCTGTTTTTGATGCAGTTGAGATCATTTGACGCTTAACAAAGTATTGTTTAGAGCTCATAGTTTGAATTTATATTATCATATTCATTTCATGAAGAGTATAGACAATAGGATTGAGATGGCAAAGACTTGTTCTTTAGCTACTCTCCTTCTGAGAGCACATAATATCATCAATCGCATTTCCTTAGAGAAGTAGGCTCGGGCAAAAGATTTGTATCACTAGTTTCTATCTATACAAAGATCACAAGAGAAGCTGGTGGATTAAGGAGTGTTAGGAGTGTTAGAATAGAAGCTCGAGATTAAGGAGTGTTAGGAATGTTAGTAGTCCAGATGAGCTCATTCAACTCTTCATTTGCCATCTTGATCTCTATAGTCAACCTCTGTATTTCTTCCCGAGAGCAAGTAAGCGAGATGGCAAAGGCACTGCCTTTTTGCCGCCCACCGACGCCGCAGATGGAAGAGGCGCCGAGGCCGCGAGGTCACATGGCGAGGACTGAATGACCGCCATCAGTTAGAAGAGGGCGCCGACTGAGGCGCTACCAGGATGTAACTTTCAGAGTTTTTCGCCCGAGATGCACCGCTGCGTTTCATGGAAGAGGCGACCTGCCATCATCATCGACAAGCATCAAGGTACAAACGACATGTTTAGAAGATCGCTGTCAAGACAGCAGATTGTCTGAATGCGAAGGATGACACTCAAGTCGTTCAAGATTTCACATATACCGAAGGGGCAACGGAGCATCACCAGTGTCACTTGATCGCCACAAGGAGCACCCTGGATCGACTCGACATTTCGAAACTCCGCATTCTGCCATAACGAGACTGACCTCCTCCACCACATCATGACTTCAGCACCGCTTCTCACTGAAATGTCGCCCAAGTTTTCGAACTCAAAAGTCCATCGATGCCCGAACGAAGAGAAGACGCCAAGTCGCCGAAAGCGCGTCGACGACGGCTCCCGAAGTCGTTTCACGATGCCAAAAGACGATGCCAATCGCTAAGGCCAAATCGAATCAACGAACGCTAAGGCGCTTCCGGAAGTCCGGAAGTCCGAGAAGTCCGGAAGTCCGCGATACCGGAAGTCCGCGATACCCGGAAGTATCATCGGCATTGCTTTCTACTGATAGTCCAAGTTCCATTGATTTCATCATGAATGGCGAACCGATCATCATGTTGATCGCCAAACCATTGCTTAACGTTCACACTACCACTTCATAATGCCGCCTGTCATCTCACTAGAAATATCCCAGGTTTGTCCTCACTTCAATTTTTCATTACTCGGAAGCTCATTTTTCAACTCCATTAACGATTGTCATTGCCGCCAACCCAGAGCAACCCCACACAACACTGTAATCTAGTTGTAATATAGTAAACTATAATACTTGAACAAATGCATCTTTGTAATTTATTTTGAGTAATGATCACTTTGAGTTGTCATGGCCGCTGAATCAAGTTATTGTGAATGTTGTTTTGCTTGATTAGCTGATTAGCATTGCGGAATTCCCCGAGGCATGGCTAGAAAAATGTGGGCGTGGGTATTAGCTATCACGTATGGTTTTTGTTAAAACCGCTCGCGGAAGGCAAGTATCACGCACGGTTTCGATCGCAAACCGCTCAGTGATAGGAGAATATCACGACGTTCTATATAAAAGCCGCCTGTGATAGTCACAAATCACGACGGTTTTTATTTAGAACCGCTCGCGATATTCTCCTATCACAGCATTTGTTTTTATTTAGAACCGCTCGCGATATTTCGCATCACGACGGTTTTCGCTAAAACCGCTCAGGATATTTTGACTTCACAGACGGTTTTTTAATAAAACCGCTCAGGATATTTCAGATCACGACGGTTTTGTACCGCTCGTGATAATATCCTCGCATCGGCTGCATCAATATAGACGGTTCGAAACCGCTCGTGATGATCGTTCAATCGTCTGTGATGTCGGTTCTCGTAGTAGTGGTAGTCTTGTTAGCTAATCTCGAGCCTCGAATTCAGCTAGCTATCTCGCTTGGCCGCTCATCCTAAACGGCAGCCATTTATTTACTTTATCGGTTCTCGACACATCGAGTGTACCATTTACTTCATCAGGCATGAAGCAAATGGTACACTCCAGTGTGTCAGGCTCGACGAGGTAGGCTGTGTTTCACCTGAAGGCTGTGTTTCACCTGAACGTTTAGGATGAACGCCCAAGGCGCGAGCTAGCTAGCTGAATTCAAGTCTCAAGTTAGCTAACAAAGGCTACGAACTATGTATGTGTGTGTGTATACACATACATACATACATACATATATATATATACATATATATCACTACTACAGGAACCGACATCACGCATTTGTTCGAATCGTTATCACTGCATTTCGCTTCCAACCGCCTATGTTTGTTGGTCTGCGTGATAACAGATATTATCACGATGGTACAAAACCGCTCGGATATTTAAATATCATGATGGTTTTATTAAAAACCGCTCAGGAAGTCAAGTATCACGCACGGTTTGGAACAGTAAAACCGCTCAGGATATGAGAATATCACGCACGGTTCTAAATAAAAATCGCTCGTGATAGGAGAATATCACGATGGTTCTAAATAAAACCGGCAGTGATTTCTAATATCACGACGGCTTTTGTGTAGAACCGCTCGTGATATTCTCCTATCATGCACGCTTTTTTGTAGAACCGCTCAGGATATTTCGCTATCACTGCACGGTTTGCGCCGAAACCGCTCGGATATTTTGCCTTCGCTGCACGGTTTTAACACAAAACCGCTCGTGATAGCTCGCACTTCGCCCACAATTTGTTGTTTTCTCGCTAGCCTCGTGAATTGCTAGCCATGCCTTCAAAACAAGCTTTCACGTAAACAGATTCAAGCATTCACGTAAATAGATTCAAGGAGCCATGACAACTCAAAGTGATCATTACTCAAAATAAACTACAAAAGATCCGTGATTTGTTCAAGTATTGTCGCTATAGTTACAACTAGATTACAATTGTTTGCGCTGAGAGGTTTTAGTGGGTGATGCTCGGGTTGGCGACGGAGTGAAACTCTCCGCTGTCGCTAATGATTTCGTGTTGATAAAGGCGCAGAGCTTCCTCGAATGTCCTTGATCTCTTCCGCAACGAAAGTGAATCACATTGTAAATTCAAGGCCCGCCGCTAGCAAGAGTAAAGTGGTAAGATATATATATTTAAATTTATAATTAGGAAATAATTATTTCGAGATTGACAAACCTCGTGATCCTTCTTCCTAGTCAGAAGGATTAGTCGATATGATAGCGCACGAGATTGCACATAACTCATCATCTTTTTGTCAAGCGGCACTACAAAAATAGAATTACATATATAGGTATAGTCACCGAGACGCTGCTATTATGAAGTATGATATAGGATTATAGTGTTGTAGCACGCATCGAAAATCCATCCCGTGTGTTAGTTGGGCGCTTTTCCATTGTATATTCCTTTGTTGGCAACATAATTGATGAACGACTCTACATGATTCAAAAGGTTATCCTCGCCATTTCAAACTAATGAAGACTACAATAGAGTTATGTAATGAGGAAATGAGCATACCTCTCGAGTATTCCTCTTAGAGTGTCAAGTCGTGCTTGTTGCGGTTTAGGGAATCAAGGTATATCACATGGTTCCTCTTGGGTATAATAACTAAAAGGATCCAAAGGGTACCTACTCATGTATGTCGCTATAGTCATTAAACCTAAGTTCGTGGTCACAGATAAAGTACAAATGAAATTTGTATAGCAAGTAGTGACACTTACCCTCGGGTTGTAGGGCACCACTATGTACTTCATGTTCGTCCGACGAAGCAATGACCTCGTTATGTATTTCTACGAAGGATGAGTCTTGTTGGATGGTTTGCAACGATACCACATGTGGGTCGAGGAAACCCAACGTTCTTTCCATTCCTGACATTTTTCAAAGATGTATCTATACATAAGCAATGAGTTGTGATATTTATTGGTATTACATGAATGTAGAACTTGATTGTACGACTTACAAAGTTGTCCAACATCGAGAAGCGAGACGCCGAGGCCAACGAGGTTGAATAGTTGAAATAAGTCATTGAAGCCCACGACGGTACCTCGCCCCGCTGAAGAAATGCTTGTCCTCAGATTCGACGGTGATTCCAAAGATCGCACCCTTCTTTTGGGTTCGCCATACCGTGCATGCAAAGCCCGATAAGCATATCCGGCAGACATTATCGCAGATCGAGCACAATGGTTTTCCGATGATGTAGTTCCTGCATCGCGGACTTCCGGACTTGGGAGGCGCTTAACATTTGTGGATTTTGATTTGGCCTTAGCGATTGGCGCTTTCTTGTGAGACGACTCGAACGGATACGACGGCACGCTTTTGTCGTTTTTCGGCGCCTTTCTCCACGGAATCGAAGAGGTGGCCTTATGAAGCTAAACATAAGGTGGAGTCATCGAGGGTCCCGCTGGAGAGGAATGGTCGTGTCGGATCGCGGCACCGCTGGGTCGTATGCGATGTCCTTCTTGGGCCATCGGATAAAAGAGAGGACGGCATCCCCTAGTGTTGTGATCTCTTCGTTCGGCAAATCTTCAACGGACGGCTCGAAATTGACATGTACCATATCCACCTAGACTCGGCGTAACTGCGGCACCACCGGGCACCGGTCAGACCGCTCTTCCTCGTATGGATACACCATCCCTACACGACCTCAATACAAAGGACCCATCCATCCTCACTTGGAGCTTATAGGGTGTCGGCTCCTACAAAACGACACGCAATTAGCTAAGGCGCCCTATAGGTCTATCTTTGGTGCGACCATAGATGTACGCTACCTTGATGTCGCTCTATCCAGAATCGGACGTCGCCATGTTCACAATTATGCGCGGACGCCGACGCCACTCCGACGCCGAGGAGGACCGCCTCCCGAATTAGCGGGCGGCTATGCATCACCGCTCATGAGTATATCCATTTGACTCGCAATGTCGCCATCTCTACTTGAAATTGGTTAGTAATCATCTGCACTAACCGGTTGTCGTGCTTGGCCTTGGATCTCTTCCTAGTCCTATACGTGAAGAGTCGTCCGCGAATCCATGACTCCAAGGCACGTTAACCCCAAAGCTCGCGGCGACCAGTGCTCCTTGTTTCCCAAGGCCGAGATAGTATATCATTCTCCTCGCTCGCATGGAAGGAGCCTTGGGAAGCTTGGGCACCAAGTCACGCCGCAAGAGGTCATCATGTTATTATAGGCACTATGAAGTGATGGACTTATTAACAACTTAGTAGTTCGACATATTTACCACACGCTGGGACACTTCGTCTCGCCGGGTTTGTGAAGGAGATGTCGCTCAAGACGAGACTTGTGCCCTCGCTTAACCAAATTTTAGGGAACGCTGGTCTGCGGACCTCGTGAAACGGGTTCTCCTTCTCCGCCGCCCATTCTCAGATTTACCCGCTGCATCAGCGGTGCCGAAGTCTGGCTGGGTGAGTGTTTCGTGTTTGGAGAGCTTTGTGCGCCGCGACTTTGCTCCTTAAATTCGCCGCCGTTTTTATAGCCACAAAGGTGTCCCATGCTTCCCCGCCAAGAATTTGTATCGCGCAAGGGCGTTTGACATGTGTTCACGCATTTCGTGACAAGAATGCTCTTGAAGGTCCTCCACGATTTACCCATCGTGAGCATCGCCGTCCGTCGCACGCATGCCACATGTAAGCATCGAATAGTGAACTTCTCTCGAAAGTTCTCGTCCACGCCGCGTTTTCGCTTCTTTCGTTAGGTCCTTCCACGTTGGTGTGGTGATGAGGACCCATTCCCTTGCAAGTATCCCGCAGATGGTCCGGAATCTCGCCGCTAATCTCTTGGGACTCAGAGGGACCCAAAGTCACTGACCTCCGTGATGACCGGTCGCCCAGAGGCATTTTCGATTGTCCTCCGCCATCTCGCCTCGTGTCATTATCGCCGACGGTGACGGCGGCCTCGCCGCCGCCTCTTCCATCTCTGGCGGCGTCGGTGTCGGCGACCTTGTCGGCGCTTTCTTCCATCTCTCATGGCGTCGGTGATGGCGGCGAAGACGATGTCTCGCCATCTCGCTTACTTGCTATCTATATAAGTTACATATGCAATAAAATGGATTGCAAGTGTCCCAAATTAACATATACATTTAAACTTAATAATATGCTCAACATGTGCAATATTAGCAAATAATCATAAATAATTCCAAAGATAAATATGAAACAATTAATCTCGTGAAGAAGTACAGAGGTTGACTATAGAGATCAAGATGGCAAATGAAAAGTTGAATGAGCTCATACAGAGTACTAACATTCCTTAATCCACTAGCTTCTCTAGGAAGCCTACTTATCGAGGTCGACACACATCGAGTGTGCCATTTGTTTCATGCCGTGGAGGACTAGCATGAAACAAAGGCACACTCAAGTGTGTCAGGATCGACGAAGGAAATGCTAAGCAAAGGTTTAATCCTGTAGGGCTCGCCGCCTCCCTGCTCCTATTATGTGCTCTCGAAGGAGATTAGCTAAAGAACAAGTCTTTGCCATCTCAATCCTATTGTCTATACTCTTCATCGACCCTGACACACTGGAGTGTACCATATGCTTCTTGCCTTGGACGATTGGCAAGAAGTAAAGGTACACTCAAGTGTGTCAGGATCGACGAAGGAAATGCTAAGCAAAGGTTTAATCTCAGAGGGCTCGCCGCCTCCCTGCTCCTATTCTAACACTCCTAACACTCCTTAATCAACGAAGCAAAGGTTTAATGCTTCATGTACAGAAGACTAGCCTTTAATGAAGACATAGAAACAAAATAGAATCAAGTAAAATAGACATAGCAAATAATCATAAATAATTCCAGCATAAATATGAAACAATTAATCTCAAGAAGAAGTACAGAGGTTGACTATAGAAATCAAGATGGCAAATGAAAAGTTGAATGAGCTCATACAGACTACTAACATTCCTAACACTCCTTAATCCACCAGCTTCTATTCTAACACTCCTAACACTCCTTAATCCACCAACTTCTCTTGTGATCTTTGTATAGATAGAAACTAGTGATACAAATCTTTGCTCGAGCCTACTTATCGAGCTCGACACATCGAGTGTACCATTGCTTCGTGTCGTGGAGGATTGGCACGAAGCAAAGGTACACTCAAGTGTGTCAGATCGACGAAGAAAATGCTAAGCAAAGGTTTAATGCTTCATGTACGTAAGACTAGCCTTTAATGAAGACATAGAACTAGAATCAAGTAAAATGATCGACGAAGGAAATGCTAAGCAAAGGTTTAATCCCAACATAGAAACAAAATAGAATCAAGTAAAACTTTCTTTTTGGATTGTTGTAAAAATGCGCTTTTAGCAAAATTTCAGAATTAATCCCAACAAAATTAATTAGCATTAAAGCATAATTTCTAAAGAATTTAACACTCCTTAATCCACCAGCTTCTCTAAGGAAATGCAAAGGAATCACAGAGCGGTTCTTAATAAGAACCGCTCGATTAAATTCTCACCAATAAAAGGTCTAGAGATTAACAAAGGCACGCAGACACTATTCCAACATATTGATTGATGATATTATGTGCTCTCGAAGGAGAGTAGCTAAAGAACAAGTCTTTGCCATCTCAATCCTATTGTCTACACTCTTCATTAAATGAATATGATAATATAAATTCAAACTATGAGCTCTAAACAATACTTTGCTTAACTCGTCAAACGATCTCAAGCATAATCTAAAACAGATTAAACTTCCATCAAACAGAGGTTGACTACAGAGATCAAGATGGCAAATGAAAAGTTGAATGAGCTCATACAGACTACTAGAAGAATCACAAACTAGTCATTAGATTACCAACTAAAACTGAATACTCTCAATGAATCAACATGAAGAATCGAGAATAACTAGCTTTCAACCGAAAGTAACCAATTAACAGTACATCATATTGACAGTAGCAAGTAATACAATAGAGCTCAAGTATGAACTAACTATCACATTCAATCTCAGTATAAGACAGAGTTCATCACAGAGCATGTCAACAAAGCCCACTGATCAATTTGCAACAGAACGATGAGCTCAACCGAAAGTAACCAATTAACAAGAGATCATATTGACAAGAGTAAGTAATACAATAGAGCTCAAGTATGAACTAACTATCACATTCAATCTCAGTATAAGACATAGTTCATCACAGAGCATGTCAACAAAGCCCATTGATCAACAAAGCCGAACTGCCACAGAGGAGCAATACTCACAGAGAGGATGCCGCACAAGAACTCACGGTGCAAGGAGGAGGCCGACACGGGGAGGAGGACGACGCGGGGAGAAGGCCGGTGCAGAGGGAGGAGGACGACGCGGGGAGAAGGCCGGTGCAGAGGGAGGAGGCCCACACGGGGAGGAGGACGGCGGCGTCGAGGTCGGAGGCGGCGACGTCGGGGCTTACGGCCAGGGAGGTGAACGGGGCGCCGTGGTCGGGGCGGCGGCACCGAGGTCGGCGCCGAGGTCGGGGCGGCGGCACCGAGGTTGAAGGCGCCGAGGTCGGGGCACCGAGGTTGGGAGCGGCGCACCGAGGTCGGGCGGCGCGGCGAGGTCGGGGCGAGGTCGTCGAGTCGGCGGTGAACTACTGAGCAAGCCCTAAACCCTAGAGGAGGCGTAACGAGCGCGCGAGAGCCTAAGGGCGCGGAGAGGAAGTGACAAGTGAGAGCAAAACCCTAGCGCTTCCGCCTTATAAAAGTATATCACAGACGGTTTATAACGAGAACCGCTCAGGATAATAATATCACGCACGGTTCTATAAACGAACCATTCGTGATAATCCTGCACGGTTTTTAACTACAACCGCTCGTGATATGAACGTATCACGCGGTTTTAACTAGAACCGCTCAGGATTCCTTTTCACTGACGGTTATACAACGGAACCGCTCGTGATAACTCTTCATTTTCCCGCTGTCTCTTCGTCTTCATTTTCTGCGTGTGTCTCTTCGTCTCACGATCACACTGCAGCGGCTTCATCTCTTCATTTTCCAACGCCGCTCTGACTCCCCAAATATCTCTTCGCCTCCGCTCCGCTTTAGATGAAATTGTTCTATATATAGATGTGTCCCTTCTACAATGTATTTCACACAACCTCCTTGATCCCTTTCTCCACAAAAAGTAAATGGCTGCCTCCTCTTCAGACACGACTTTGACGCAAGACCTCTCTCACAGACGTTGAGTCGTCTTCTTGGAAGAACACTATTTCAACAATGTCTTCACTCCTCTGCTCGAGAATTTGCTGAGCGGGTGACGCCACCTTCCGCCGCCTTGACATTCTCCTCCGCCGTGTCTTCGGGTGATCTCCCACTTTCGGCGAAGTTTACCGTGTTGTCGACGTGGTCCTCCAAAACGGTTGCACGCCTCCGTGAGGCTTGTCATCACTTGACCGCTTAATCAAGGCAAAGAAAGCGATCGATTCGACCAGACGAGACCCTCAAGCAAGAGAAGAGAGCCTATGGGCTCTCTCGACTTGATTCAACAGCCGAGGGTCTTGGGACACACTCGAACGAGCGATCGGTGGTGGACGATTTCAGATTCGCTCGATCTTAAACCGTCCGCCCGACGCCGCCACGAAGTATTGAAGACGGAGATAGCACCTACCTCCACCACTAGATAGGTTTCTAGTTTTTAATCTTTTGTAAGCTACCGCCACGTTGTTTGGCTATATATATGAAAATTCCAAAATTAAAAAAAGTTTGGAGGAGAAGTTACTATATCTATTTGCCCATAGTAAGAGCTAGATCCTCATCCCATCGGCATGAAGTGTGGAGGTATGTTGATCTCGAGCCGCCGGCGGGGTCGGCCGGGTTGCTCCAATCGCGGCAAAGGGCGAGAGGCGCGGCGTCCATCGCGGCAAAGGCGGCGGCAAGGGGAGAGACGCAAAGGTGAGAGGATATCACGCACGGTTCTTAATAAGAACCGCTCAGGATATTCATATCCTGAGCGGTTCTAAATATAAGAACCGCTCAGGATACTACACGCACGGTTGTAACGTAAAACCATCTCGTGATTAGGGGATTATCACGCACGGTTTGTGAATAGAACCATCGTGATACTTCCTGACGGTTCTATTTCTCAACCGTCAGGATAGCCGATTATCACTGCACGGTTCTAAAAATACCGTCTGTGATAGTTGTTCGCGGCCACCCGGTTGGATGACCCAACACGAGCGGTTCCAAAGGAACCATATGTGATGGGGCGTCTACTATAGTCTGTTTTGTAGTAGTGTATGAAGTCGGTTTTAAAGGCAAAAGCAGGCACTGCTTAGAAATTTTGTAGAGAAAAGATCAAGAATAGAGAAGAGGGGAGGCGGGCTCGGGGAGGAGGCGGCCACTGTTTGGAAAATTCTCACAAGAATTGAGACAAAACTCTCATGGATAATACCTTAATACAAGTCCAGTGAAACATATAAAATATGTTGAAACAAATAATTAAGACTCAGACAATTACAATCACATCTCGCTCAAGTATTTTAATACCGAGCGGCAAATTTCTTCATACTAAAAAAGAAGACCACAAACTTCTGTAAAAAGAACATGAATGGTAATAAGATAACAATATATGGTAAGTTGACGATATCATGTTAGGATGTAAAAAAGAGTTTTCCTTAATGGTTAACTGTCGAGACCCCGAGTATACAACCTCAGGATCCTCTGTGCATTCTGAACTAGTCCCATGATCAGTAGCTAGCTCACACAGTTGCAACATTGGTGTAATCATACCCACACAACCAAACTAAAGATGAAGCAAACAAATTAATATTATTTAGCAAAAAGACCTTATGGTCAAGCCTTACAAAGTTTGCTACGCAGGGCTTAACGACAAAAGGTAACTTGCAGCGGAAACCAAACAACTAGTGGAGGTCACCCAATATGCCCATCGGCAATCGAGTGAAGGACGCGACCTAATTCGCATAATCTTCAAAGTAGTCCTCTTCAAAGAACTCGGTGCTTCCTGGTTCTTCTTCAGCGACTGATCAACCAGAGGGCATAAAGTCGTGAGTACTTTGAATGTACTCAGCAAGTCGCAAAGAAATGTATGCAAGTAATATTTATGCAGGGTTTGACAAGGATAGCTTTATGGCTATTTTGCAGAAAGCAATATTGGACAGTACATACAGTAAGTAGATTGCAAAGCACAATTTAAAAGATTAATACATAAGTAATCAATTTTCTTTGAAACAACTAGTGAACACCCTGTTCACTTCCCAACCAACAACCATCTACAAGATACGACCAACCCATTCCAACATCTTTGACAAAAGTCTACCCCTCGTGTGAAATCACTAGGCATTGTCCATGACCGGGGACACGGCTATTCAAATAGTTTTACACTCTGCAGAGGTTGTACAGCTTGACCCACAAGACACGAATTCTCTAGTTTGTTTGGCATATATCTATGCCACCGCTCACTACCTTAGGTAAGCAGTCTAGAGCACGTGACAAGGCTTTTACAAAGCTCTATTTTGACTCAGTTCTGTTCGCTAAGGTTTCGCCTCGATCTAGCCCCCTCTTGCGCCGTGTGATTCTGGTTACGCGGAGATCACGCCACCAAAACAGAACCGAATCAAAACATTACTAATTAGTCGGCCAGGTCCACCCCATAAATGAACTTGTGGTTGCACGGTATGGCCCAGATCAATGGCGCACAAAGTTAAGTCCTTAGTGGTTACTCAGGCGAGGCAACCTTATCCCAAAATCATCCCCTTTACTACACGATCACTTGCCCGAGTATAAATCATTTCGGTTCAACCCGGCCAATTGACCACCCTAGTCATGGCACAACATCTTTTATCAATAGTGGCTCCGCCACTGTTCCATATTCCTTTAGTCAAAATTCAATCATTCTTTGAGTAAGTGATCGTGAGTCTATCGTATAACTAAAGCATTGGCTAAGCATAATACGGTACCCATGTTGGTATTTCAATAATGTCCAACTAAAATAATCCATCCTAGGGTGTCCAAGGATTTATGTCATTCAAGGGTATATGTCGCTCACAAATTACCAAGGAGTCATAATGGCAATTAGGTAATTAACTAATTCCCAAAACAATTTGTTATAAAATTAGCAATGCATGTTTATATCAAACAATATACTTTTATAAATTGGGTTCAATATGATCAAAGGTCTACGACTTGCCTTCGTTGAAGAGTAGAGGTGCTTCGGTCGTCGGGTCTGCGAAGTCGTCCAAAACATCGAGATCTATACGTGCGGACAAAACTAAATAAATAAAACAACTCCAAATAAAATTCAAATAAATACCAAATAAATACTAATAGGAAGATAATGAATTTAGAAATTTGAATCACTCGAATCAGAGTTCGAATGAAGAAGTTATGACCACAGGAAGATAGAGAATTGCATAAAATCAAGAAAAAGGGGTTTTCCTTATTTCTGGAATTATTTTCCAAAAGGAAAAGAAAGAAGATGCCACGCGGGCGCCACTGGACAGCCATGCGGGCAAAAACGGTGACGTGGCACCACACGGTGCTGGTGTGGTGCCACCTAAGCACTGCCACGTGCGCCCGAAGCGGTGGCGCACGGGAGCCGAGGGTCACCGGCGATTGGATGGGAGATGACCGGCGGCGAGGGCACCAGCGGCTAGATCTCGGCAAGGCGAACACGGTGCTCACGGGTTTGAGGACGCGGTGGCACGGGAAGGCTGGCGGCGAGCGAGGAAGGCGGCGGCGGTGCTCCGGTAGGGCTCCGGGGACGGGGAGGTGCGCACGAGGAGGCCCTCGCTTTGGCGATGCCGGAGGCGAGGTCGACGGCGCCGGAGGAGGTCCAAAGGCGGCGCAATCGGCGGCGGCGAGCTTTACGGCCGGCGGCGGCGATTCGCGAAATCCGGCGAAAATGGAGCGAGAGGGAGAGAGTGAGTTGGGGGAGGAGCTCGAGGGCTTGCTGGTGCGCTCCTTAAATAGGCGCAGGGAGGGCTGAGGGTGAAGGACGGCGACGAGAGGTCAAGTCCGCCATTAATGGCGGCTCGGCGCGGTAAGGGGAGGAGGTGAGGGCTAGCAGGGCATGGGGGAAAGTAGGGCGGCAATGGCGCGAAGTCGCCCTTCAATCTGTGCGCTGCTGTATGACGCGACGGAGTGTGCGCAACAAAAAAGTCGCGCCCGGCCGACGACAAGGCGACATGGGCGCCAGACGGATGGCGAAGACGAAGACCAGGACCGGGGGGGCCAAAGCGGCTGACGGGCGCGAAGGTCGAAGGTGACGCGGCGAGACAGGGAGTGGGCGAGGGCAGGTGAGGCCGGCGGGGTTCGCGCGTGGGCGCTAACGCAGGCGGACGCGAGCGGCATGGGCGTTGTACGCCCGGAGGAGGAAGATGACCAGGGCGGCTGACAAGGCAGGCCCGCTGGCCAGCGACAGCGGGGAGCGGAACGGGGAACGGCGCTGTGGACAGGAGCCGTCCGATCCAGATCGGACGGCGTCCGATGGAGGAGCGCGGCTGCGCGCGGTGCGGCTGGGCCGGCGAGGTGGGCCGCGCGGGCGAAATAGAAAACAGGCCGAAGAAATTCGGCCCAAGATGAATAGGGAGGTTTTTTTTGGAATTTTTGATTAAATAAAATACCAGAAATAGGAAAGCATTTTTAGAAAATAGCTTAAGCCATCCAAAAATTCTAGGAAAATTCACAGAAGTCCCTTGAATTATTTAGAACTTAATAAAAATATTTTCAGCTTAACTTTTGCTTTTAGTTTTTGCAAATAATTATTTTTAACTTAGGGCAAAAGGAAAAACCAATTAAGATCCGGAAAACTCAATTAAACCAACTTGAATTAGTTGAAGTTTGATTTAATTCAAATTAAATTGCTTTTAAAATTCTAAATTACAATTTAAGCTTTAGCTAATTAATAAAACCAAATGGTTAGTTTTAAAGTTTTCAAAATTTTCAAAAAGCCCGTAAAATAGGATGTTACATTAACTCTCTATCTATAAAGTAGATAAGAGCAACAACTCAGAGAAACTTACCTCTATCCATGTAAAAGTTCGCTTACATTCATATGTGCAAACTATGTGCAAGGATTTTGATTCCATAGATTCATAAGCTTTCATTCCAAAATTATTCATATATAGTTCTTCCTATTGTCCCTGGAGATTCATTTCATATCTCATTAGTGAACACAACTAGTAACATTTGCGGTTTTCATGTCAAGCAGATAAGAGCAGCAACCTGTAGAAACTCACATATATCCATGAAACACTTACATGCATGGTGTTATTTATCCTAAGAATAGATGGTGATCAGACTTACTATTAACAGACAGCCATTTGTTAAGATCCTCTCTAGGAGGCAACCAAATTGCCTCCCTCAAATTGCCATTTCTTAAGGTTGCATCAATGTGTTTTTTCAGCAACATAACCTACATCATACGTATCGAAAACAAAAAATGTCTTTAGAAACATACCAGCAGTCACACCCAAACACAACCCCATTCCCCACCTCCAGATCCATCCATCCAGCCAGCCAGCAGTCACAGAGGGCAAGATAGCAAGACAGTAAGGCCAAGGGGGTTCAAACCGACCATCAACCAACAAGCTAACTAGGTAGCCCGCATTGCAACTTGGTTCACATGAATACCAACAGCACAAACCAACAGATCTGTCTTACCTCGATCGACATCGCCGGTGTCGGTGGTGAGGTAGCCGAGGCTGAGATCGGTGGAGCTAGAGGTAGCCAGGGGAGGTCGGTAAGGTAGCCGAGGTCGTGCACGCCGGGGGGAGGAGGAAGAGGAAATGCAAGAAGCGTCACAGAAGTTGTGGCATTACGCGTTGATCGCAAAAGACACTCTTATCGTCTGAGTGTCTTGTGCGAAGGAACTGTAGGCCGCCAACCGCTCGGTGACGGGAAGAATGGCAGCTTCGGCGACGGGGTCACTCGGGTGGGGAGAGGAACGGACGAGAGTAAGGGCGCTAGGGAGTGACGAGTTAGAGCGCAAACTTTAGCGGGTTTCTACTAATAAAGAGACTTATCACATCCGGTTCTATTATGGAACCGTCAGTGATACTTATCACAGACGGTTCCACAATGGAACCGTCCGTGATATGATGTTGTATCACAAACAATTCATTATGAAAACCGTCTGTGAAGTATCACAGACGGTTGTTTGTTAAAAATCGTCTGTGATATTTCGAAATATCACGGACGGTTATTGTTAAGAACCGTCTATAATACTTCACAGACGGTTTTCATAATGATCCGTCTGTGATATTACCTCTTTACAGACGGTTTTTAGTGCAGTCGGTAACACAGACGGTCGTAAAACCAAAACCGTCTGTGATTGCATGTAATACAGATGGTTTTGGTCAACCGTCTGTGATGAAGCATCCAGTATTAGCCTTTTTGTAGTAGTGGTTGAAGAAGAGGGAGATGAAGATATCGAGCACGTATAACATCGTGTATTTGTATATACACGCATGCTGTATGTTGAATCACATGTAGTTAGGTCTGCATATTTTTGAAGCTGGGTTACTGTTACGACGATGAGAACGCGTACGCCACGGATAGCGGTCAAGTTTGAACCAACCGCGCCATGTATAGTGCTACTTCTGAAGAACAAGAACTAATAACAACCGCACAGAATATATATATATATACAGACTCAAAGGTAGCCAAGCATGCAGGCAACTTGCCGTGACATGTTTGACCACAATTTTGAACCCTTTCACTCTGCTCCCCAGTACGTACCGGAAGATAATGAGTTGTTTCGTAAATCATTTTTTCCTCTCCACGAGACCGTACGTAAAGCTACGTACTTCCTCGTAAATATGACTCGCTAGGAAAAGCATTCCAAATGCGCAAAAGCAAAGACTTGAACCGCATTTTTGTATTCTTGACCATCTAGAGATTGTGCGAATTTCACACTCGCCATTGTGCTCCTGCCTAGCTAGTGCTCCTTTCCCGGCAAAGTTCATACGAAGCTTCATTCTCACTTGAGCAGCGCACCTTTAATTACTAGCTACCTCGCTAACGAATCGTTGTTGCCAATGGTGGATATAGTTGTTTGTAACAAAATACTGCTAGTAGTACTAGAGTATGTGGGAATCGACGTGTTCTCAACAGAAACTTTTGGCCTTTTCATTTTACAAGTGCTGCATGCACGCTGCTACAGCCACCAGCCGCGCGCCGTTTCTAGCTCCAGGAGAAAAAAGAATGGTCGGCCACTCATGCGCCAATATGGCTAGCTGAATGCGACGCGTCTAGTTTGCCGTCAGAACCAGCCGCCGGACGCTGAGAAATCACCTCGATCGTGTACCTTTTTTACTGCCTGCCACTTTGAGAGGACCAAAATAGCTAACAGTAACGACCGAATAAGGTATATAAGGGTTTGGGGGAAAAAACCAAATAAGATCGCCAGTTCACACGGTGCAACCTTTGCTCTTTATTTATTTTTCACTTAATTTTTGGAGGACAAAATTTGGTCCCGAACAACACGAGATGGGAAGGTTTCCAGTTGGTTGTTTGATTGCCCGGCCCGTAGTTTGTTCTGGGAAGTAAGTGTGCGCGCAGTAGTGTGATGTCAGCTATCTTTTCGTCCTACCATATAGGATTTTTGTTGACGTGTAAGAGAGAGAACAAGGAGAGAGAGTTGTTGTCTCTTGATGAAGAGACGATTCAAGCCCATAAAATAAGGAGATATAGGTAGCACAAAACACCATCGTACATATGAGTTGATGTCTATAACAAACACTTTATCACGCAAGAAATTAAATGATCGTGTTTGTGAAGCTGTGAATGATACTAGTAGTGTTTGTAGTGTGAGAGCTTGGCTTTAGGCTTGGACGTGTATATATACTAGAAGGTGACCCGCGTCATTGGCGCGGCTACAACTGGTGTTAGGGGAGAGGAAAGCAGGAATTTTTATCGAGTGATTATATGCGTGAAATAGCAATGGCTATTGTTTGTTAGGTTTGGTTTTTATACGATGTAAGCTTGTAAACGTAAGGAAGGAAAAACATGTGTAACATAAAAAGGAAAAGTAGAATATTTTGGTTCCTACATAAACAATATGAGGACATAAAGTCTGCAAACGCAATAACCAGTAGCATGGTTGGCAGAAGAGGTTATGGTTTAAAATGGTGAACAAATGTCCAGCATGTTTGAAGCATGTGAACTTAATGTAAACGAAGCTCAATAGACACTGATAAATAAAGAAGGATAACAATTTCGCTAGTGTTCACTGGACTTGTAAATGTCTTTTTATTCTATTAATACAGCTAGGTAAGAGTTTGTAGAATCGGAAGTCATACTAGTGCGAGCTTCCATGCTTGTAGGTTTAACATCAATAATATTTAAACTTCGATTGCTAATTTCCCAATGATTTATTCGAAAATCGTCTGCTGATATGAAAGTCTCGTAATCACTGTGGGGGAAAAACAGGAAATAATCTATGTCAATAAAAAACGCACAACGTACAGGCAAGATAAATGTATATAGGGTGCAAATGAGCAAAATTTATAATAACTACGCATGGAAGGTGGGTGATATTGTTTTAATTTTTTCGAAGGATACTGATATAGATACCTATATACAGCTAAACCACAAACTAAACTCAACATATAAAAAAAATCTCAAAACACAAAAGATATGATAGCACTAAATAAAAATATCATGTGGAGACTGACCTAGTTGAACTTAGCCTAAAATGGAACTATCTGCATGCAGACACTGGGGCATGATTCTGTAAGCTTTGAAGTGGACCATACAGAAAACTATAAAGAAATGTTACTATATTAGGTAGTAGTCATGTTTTTTTTAGGTTTCCACTATCTTAATCTGAGCAAAAGTAGTTGAAGCACACGAAAGCATTATAGAAAAAATAAAAACATCTAAAATACGATACCGCTAAATAAAAAGTATCATGTGGAGAGTTATTTAGCTGAACTTAGGCATAAATGGAATTATCTTCATGTAGACTTTGGGGCGTGTTTCTGTAGCCTTTGAAGTGAAATCTGCAAAGAACTATAAAGCAATGTTACTATATTAGTCAGTAGGCATGGGTTTGTTAGGTTTTCACAACCCAAATTTGAGTAGAAGTACTTGAAGCACATGAAAGCATGTAAGACAATCCCGAAATTCTCAACCAAAGAGACCCTAAAGGATATGTAGAATTTTACTCTGTACTTCAGAGGCCAAACCATTTCGATATAACATATATCATATACAATACAATAGTTTTCAGCATGATCTCTGGCAACCTTGATCTAACTACGAAGAAAGAGGTGAAAATGGGCTAAAAGATAATAGCAAAAAAGAGATAACTTTCGACGATTGAACAACACTTTTATACCTCGATCGGAACTGGCTTTGAACTTTCATATCCAGATTTAGCTCCACTTTCACTTTCATATCAGGCAAGTCGAACTTAGAATATATAATATAATTTTGGACAATTTTACTTGAATTGCTAGGTAACAATAAAAAGTTATCCTTTAGGTTTCTAAACTTAATCAAATAGCTACAACCTTGAGTAAAATAAGAGACAAACAAATATGAAATAGATAGTTAGTCTTATCATTTATCAATAGCAAGGGGTATGTTTGAAGTGATCAGTAAACTCTGTAGTATGTTACAGTTAGATGAGTATATTGTTTGTATGATTGGTGGGATCGTAGCACGTACCTAAAAATTTGGACGCAGATGACTACACAGACATATATTAGCGAAAGGCAAGGGTTACAGTGATGAAGCATCTGAAAACATTAAAACATGTTTTGTTATTACATATAGAATCAAAACAGCAAAGTACAGTTGTAGGTAAATTCATTTTTTTTTAATAAATGGAGCAAATCTGTTTAACAGCAAATGAAAGCACTACTGTGATATAAAAATACAAAAATTCATGAATCATATATTCTTAGTTACGAATAGGAACTGTGAGTTCCATGCGAACAGGTGAGTTCGATGCATGACCCATTCGTAAATAACAGTACAATTTTAGCATATAGAGAATAAGCGAGAGCAAGTATATTTAGAGCATAAGACTGGAGTTTTTAAAACTAAACTAAATAACTACAACACCTATTAGAATAAGAGATACGTAAATATGAAACAGATAAGTAGTGTTATCATTTACAGCGAATTACTAACAGTAATAGCAATGGTTATGTTCGAAGCGACAAATTAGCACTGCAGTATGCTATAGTAAAAATGGGTACTTTTTGAATGATTGATGGTGGGATCGTAGCACGTACCTAAAAATTTGGACGTAAATGGCTACAGAGGTACATTTTTTAGAACGTACTTTAAAATTTGGACATAGATGACTATACAAGTACATTTTTGAGAAAGTTAAGAGATACGGTGTTGAAACATCTGAAAACACTAAAGCATGGTTTTGTGTAGCATAGAGGATCAAAATAGGAAAGTGCATCTGTAGTGAAATGGTGGGGTTTTTTTTAACATAATGGAGCAGGTCTATCTAGCAGTCAACGAAGCAATAAGGATGTAAATGACTACATAGACATATTTTCGAGAAAGGCAAGGGCTAAGCATTCGAAAACATTAAAGCATGTTTTTTTTATTACATATAGAATCAAAGTAGGAAAGCACATCTGTAGGTAAATTTTGGGTTTTTTTTTGTAGCTATTAACGTTAAATCTCTGTGTAGAGTAACCAAACCTGGTAGTTTTATGGTCTAGTTTAATGTCCTAGTCACAGTTGATATCTTCTTGTTACGCTGACAAAAAATCAAACTTTTGTAATTAGGAAATATGGGAATATAGAAAGAAGATGAGAAGAATGAAACACACATGTAGCTGAATCTAACTGATTAGTGCAAATCTGGAGAACATATAGTGTCATTGAAAATCATAGGAAATGATCTTTCAAGAAAAAAATGTGGAAATGCAAGATGCATTACCCTTGTTAATCAAACAACTCTAAAAATAATTGTTTAGAATCAGCAAACCTCCGAAATGTTTGCTGGAGGTAAAATCTTTCCATTCCATCCAACAACATGACAAAAGGAAAAGCAACGAAAAGAAAAAAAAATGTATGTTTATGAATGATAGCTTGCTAGGGCTAGAGGAAAATATCAAAGCTATTGAAATAGAGATAATCTACTATTATGTACTAAAAGTGCATCACACGTGGTAAAAAGGTCTAAATAAAAAGATAAAAGATCATAGTTCTAAAAAAAAACATACTAAGCAGGAGAATCACGTCCATGCTCAGAATTGATTGGAGCTCTGACCTATAGAATTCCATGATTTTAATACTCTAACTTTGATTGTCCATACCCAAGAACATAGATGTGAGCAGGAGAGGAAGAAGCATGTTGGTTGAGGAACCAGTCAGAGCGGTCCAGCCCTTGATGCGGCGCTCTCCCTCCCACGTTCCGCGTCCCCACGAACACCTTGCATCATAATTCATACATGCATACACGCAGCAACACCATCCACTACTAGAAAAGGGGTATTTCCCCACGGTTCAAAACCGTCAGGAAAATAGGAAAAATCGTCAGGTTTTATTTTCCTGACAGTTAACCGTCAGGAAAATAGGAAAAACCGTCAGGTTTTATTTTCCTGACAGTTAACCGTCAGGAAAATCCCCTCAAGTCTAGGTAGTCGGGAAAATTCAATTTGTCTGAAGGGTCACCGTCAAGAAAAATTTTGCTGACGGTTTTTCCCTATTTTGCTGACGGTTTTGCGAACCGTCTATAAAACGCATTTGGTTGACGAGTATTCACCGTCAACAAAACTATATCTGATGGTCGAGTTACCATCAAGAAAACTATAAAACGTGACGGTTCTTTGACCGCCAGGTTTACGAATTTAACTCACGGGGCCATTACCGTCAAGAAAACTATAAAACGTGACGGTTCTTTGACCGTCAGGTTTATGAATTTAGCTCACGGGGCCATTACTGTCAAGCAAATAAAACTTGACGGTTCTTGGTGCGTCAGGTTTACGAATTTAGTTCACAGGGCCATTACTGTCAAGCACATAAAACTAGACGGTTCACTCCTGTCATCAAAATATTTTTTCCTAAGTGCATTACCGTCACCAAAATGACTTTGTGGCTGTCAACAAAATTATTAACAGCCAAGAATGCTAGCAGAAATTGTCAATGATCACATATACATCACACTAATATTTGATTCATACACATCCATGCATCATATAATCCACAATACACATCCATGCATCATATAATCCACAATACACATCCATGCATCATATAATCCACAATAGACATCCATACATTAATCCACACAAAATAAGTTCAAGCTTAAACTAGCATCATTTCAAGCCCAATACCGTCCATAAGGTTCACTTGCAAAAAAACAACATTGTAATCCGCATAAAAGACATCTAAAAGTCCAATACTGCCAAAATACACCTAAAGACCAATATCACATACAAGTCATGTAAGTCCATCTAAAAGTGCAGCAATACCATGTTCAACTATTCAAAAGAGCTAGCAAGACATCATGAAAGTTCATGTAGACAATTAGTTGCATCTGTCGCGGTCGATGTTGTTGGTATCATGGTTGTTGTCGCCATTAATGTCAGCATTGCAGTTGTCGCCATCAGTGTTAGCATCGTTGCCATCAATGGCATTGTGAACCGGTGCTGAGCCCACATGGGAGGATCCAGTCCCAGTCCTGGTCCCTTCCTATAAGATTAATAGAGTAGGCCAACATTATGAGTCTACCTTAGCACAATTAAAACCATTAGAAGTGCTAATAGAAGAGCTAAAACAACCCACTGAACACTAGCATTATAAGTCTGCCTAAGCACAATTAGAACCATTATAATTGCTAAAAGAAGAGCTGGAGCAATCGAAATCTATGACAAGCCTGTTTTTTTAAAATTGTTGCACGTGTGGACAAAAATTCTAAACAAGCCTATTGCCACCTTACCATGAATATATAACTAAATGGGATTGAGGTTAAGCCCATGTGATAGAACACTCAACATGAGTCCACTCGCTCACTGCTGCACTACTTGTTGTCACTCTGACACACCAAAAAGTATTAGTGTCTAATCCAAATTAGTCCTCCAAATGATAGAGGTTTGGACGACCTTGTAACTTTCATGAGATACTATTTGTAGTGTTGGGAATAATTTTAGTTGCTAAGTATTCTTACATGTGATTGTGCAGATGTTTCACGGTGTAGCATCTCTGGTGGTGGTTCTTCACCCATCTTCTGGAAAAGCATCTACATTTGGAAACTTTACAAGGTTAGATTTTTGGCTTTCTAGCTATTTCGATCAACATCAGTATGTCTCCTATCGATTCAATTAATTGACATTAAGAGAAATCATGATACAGATCCAGACTACAACTAGCAGTTTGATATGAATAAATAGATAAGGTAGCCAAAAGCTAACATTATTTGTACTTCTGTTGGAAAGTGCACAATTGGCTGACCAAAAAGTGATGCAAATGGCTAAAGAATTAGCGACCTAACAAGTAAACAGGTAATAAAACTAGCTTAGGAGTAGAAGAACAAAACATGCACAGATCATAGAGCCTAAAAACATGCAACGAATCATATAAAAGATCAAGAAACCGCCATGCAAATGGCAAGGATAATAGGAGCAAAGACAAAGAAATTGTGTGGTGCCATCTGCATTGATAGTGGTGCTTAAGATGTGACCAGCCCAACACATGCATGGACACTCACTCTTACTGTGACCATATCAATATAGGCAATGTTCTCACTAAATAATCAAGCTAACACTTGAAGTATGCAACAATAACATTGGATGTAAATTAATGTGTGTATTAACAATGTTACCACAATCATTTGGCGGTGAACTTCTTGTGTCCGGAGTAGTTCTTGATTATGTCTGAGCACATTACGATATGAGGTGGAATTGATGGCTCGATATTTCTTGATTTAGGTGCTAGTAGAACTTGACCTTCTTGTGAGCACCATTCCCTATTGGTACACGGCCATGGGGCAAGCCACCATTGGTGTTGTAAAGTATTGCTCCATCAAGTGGTTGCTGCTCCCACTCACTATCTCGATGTTGAGCACTCGCAGCTGCAGAGTAATCATCCTAGAACAAAAGCAACATTTCATATGACCACTGCAGAGTAGTACACATATATGTAAAGAGAAAGCAACAGAACTGGGTGGATGTATATGTCAATTTGTTCCAACTTACAATGTGTTTCTTTGCTTTTTGGCTGCAAATTGGACCACTGTTGCCACTACTGTCCATATTTTTCATGCCAGACTTCATTACGGCATATGTCTTCAGGCATGTAGCATTTTCTGGTCCAAACTTGTGTTCCTACAACACGGTGAAGAACACAATTAACCCAGTCACAACCTGCTACCTTACAATATCCAAAGGCAAAAAAGAGAGAGGGGACATGTATAATATACCAGATATTGTTGGGTTTCCGAGTATGATCGTGAACCTGATTGGTTTTGAGCAACATCTTCAGATTTGAAGCGTGCCTCCTGACCTCTCCTTCGTTTTGTCAAGAATTGGTCGCTGCACCAGTTACAACAAAGATGTGGCCATACTTGCTCATTGCACCACCAAATCCTACCAATCAAGTATTGCTCATACTCTAACTCTCTTGGATGTGCCAGCGTGTCATCAATCTCCTCTCCTTATTTTTTGTAGTACTCCTTGACAGCATCAACACGAGCATTATACATCATTTGCTTCACACGGTCCGAAGCATAATTTTGAAGCACTCGATCTGCTTCTGCCTCGTCGTCTTCGCTGACTTTGAATAAATGCTACATAGGGACAAAATAAATTTGAGTCCTTTTTCGTATGGATCACGCTATGTTCATTACAATACAAGTCAGTGCTTATAGTGTACTTTGTCAATGGTAACAACTTAAGGATAATGCCATATGTTGATGCAATAATTCCTAACATGAGTTGACCTTTGGCAAACTTAAGTAATCCTTCTGTCGACAAATGTAAGTATTTTATTTTGTAGTGTCAATGTGGATGCTTCTTCACTGCATACACTATAATCATGCATACTGGAATCATGGAGCTAATATGGCCATCATGTGTATATATATGATGTAGTAGTGGCCCTTCATGCATACTAGAATCATGGAGCTAATATGGCTATTATTTTTTATGCATACTTACAGCAAATAGATTTTAGGAAACCCTTATTGAAAGGTGGTGGTTACACTGTTTGATAGTGACACAATGTATTGCAATAGGGACCACCACATTAGTTAGTTGTTACATGAACATAACCACCTATACCAAAGACTCAAAAGACTAAATGAAATGAGTACTAAATGTTTCTTACCCAAAACTCATTTTTCACTCGATCTGCAGCAGTCATTCCAGCATCATCTTCATCGACAAAGTAATCATCCCATGTCAACGCAAGGCGAGTATTAAAGGTTCTACCCTGCTCATCCTTGTCCTCTGTAACACCTGGGTACTCATGTCTAAGAATAACTCCAAGTTGTGCTTGATATGTGTAGTCTTTTTGGGGCTTATAATTGGCATACTTGAATTGCCTACAATACATGAATTAAGCATGACATTTGTATGTATTGCTGGCCATGTTAATCTTATCAAGAAAAAAACAGAGCAACACTTCTCTATGGTCAAGTGCACATGTCTATACTTACTTGTCGCCATTAGGTGTCAAGGCAATCTTCCCAGCACGCGAAGGCATCTTCAATTGAGTTCGCGACTTCTTCTTCCTTCCCCTTTTTGTAGAACCTCCATTGACTTCACCAGTGGAATGATCACTGCTCCTTTGAGAGCCATTGCCATTGCAGCTAGTGCCACCAGCAATAATCCTTTGTGAGGCATTCACATTGCTGTTGGTACCAGCGATACTACTCCTTTGGGAGGCATTTCCTCCATGCTACTAACCTCCAAGTCGTTTGGAGGGAATATGATTCATATCCTGCGCACCAAAAGACCGAGTCGACTGCGAGGGGAGGGATCTGGAGCCTGAAGCAAGCATGCGAAATGTTAGTAGCAAACAGCGCCGCCACCAGTAACTAAAGAGCAGACCAAGAGGGCGAAGGAAGGGAAGGCCTATTAGCTCCTAGTAGCTACGGCCGGAGCTGGCGTGGAGGCGGCGGGCACGACCGGAGCTGGCTTGGAGGTGGCGGGCGCGATGAGCGCATGGGCCGAGCCTCGGGGAGGCAAGCAACAGGGAGAGGAGGCGCGGGGCCGAGCCCGGCGGCAACGGCGGCGGCGCCAGGGGAGAGAGAGAGGCTGGAGGGGAGAGAGAGGCGCTAGGGATGTGTGTGGAGCTAGCGCTAGGGATTTTGACAGGAGGAAGCAGCTTTGACTGCTGGGCAATGTGCGCACAGGCGCGGTACTTTTTTTCTCGTGGGCGCGCAATGAAATTTTTTTGCGCGCGAACAGAAGTTATCCACGCGCAAAAATGTGGGAAAACGCAAACAATTAACCTGACGGGCATAACGGTTTGTAAACAGAACCGTCTGTGATTTCAGGCGTAACGGTTTGCAAATGGAACCATCCACACAATCTCCACCGTTGATTTCCAAACGAACCATCCAGATCAAGAGTGACGTTCGGATCAACTCAAGGGAGGTCCTGACGGTCGGATCAACTCAAGAGAAGGTCCTGATGGTCCGATCAACACAAGGGGAGGTCTTGACGGTCCGATGAACTCAAGGGGAGGTCCTGACGGTCGGATCAACACAAGGGGAGGTCTTGACTCAAGGGGAGGTCCTGACGGTCCGATGAACTCAAGGGGAGGTCCTGACGGTCGGATCAACACAAGGGGAGGTCCTGACGGTCGGATCAACACAAGGGGAGGTCCTGACGGTCGGATCAACTCAAGGGGAGGTCCTCACGGTTAGATGAACTCAAGGAGAGGTCCTGACGGTCAGATCAACTCAAGGGAGGTCCGGACGGTCGGATCAACTCAAGGGGAGGTCCTGACGGTCCGATCAACACAAGGGAAGGTCCTGACGGTCCGATGAACTCAAGGTTAGGTCCTGACGGTCAGATGAACTCAAGGGGAGGTCCTGACGGTCAGATCAACACAAGGGGAGGTCCTGACGGTCGGATCAACACAAGAGGAGGTCCTGATGGTCGGATCAACAAAAGGGGAGATCCTGACGGTCAGATCATCTCAAGGGGAGGTCTTGACGGTCGGATGAACTCAAGGAGAGGTTCTGACGGTCAGATCAACTCAAGGAGAGGTCCTGACGGTCAAATCAACACAAGGGGAGGTTCTGACGGTCAGATCAACACAAGGGGAGGTCCTGACGGTCAGATCAACACAAGGGGAGGTCTTGACGGTCCGATCAACACAAGGGGAGGTCCTAACGGTCAGATCAACACAAGGGGAGCTCCTGATGGTCAGATGAACTCAAGGAGAGGTCCTGACGGTCCGATCAACACAAGGGGAGGTCTTGACGGTCAGATGAACTCAAGGAGAGGTCCTGATGGTCTGATCAACTCAAGGGAGGTCCTGACGGTCGGATCAACTCAAGGGGAGGTCCTGATAGTCTGATCAACACAAGGAGAGGTCCTGACGGTCATATCTAACAAGGGGAGGTCCTGACGGTCAGATCAAGTCAAGGAGAGGTCCTGACGGTCAGATCAACACAAGGGGAGGTCCTGACGGTCGGATCAACTCAAGGGGAGGTCCTGACGGTCCTAATTGATGACATTTGACGATATTTAACGACATTTGATGACATTTGATGATAATTGATGACATTTGACGATAATTGACAACATTTAACAACATTTGACGACATTTGACGATAATTGACAACATTTGACGACTATACATATTGAGACATCGAGAGTTACTTCATAGTCATTGTAAACTACTTCTAAGCAAGTTTCACTGATCCTCTAGATATGAAGTACACCTTACCAACCTCAATTAGGTCGTAAAACTGATCATGCATCGAATTGAATCCATGCATGACTTTTTGGAAAATTTTGCATATTTTATTGCACTTGGAAAATCTCAAATAAAGTTTAAACCTACAACTCAATTATAAGTTCCAAAAGAAAACAAGAACAAAAACTCTTGTTCATCTTCACAAAATAATTTATTAAAATACTATAATAATTATCATGTATTAATATATTTTTTCCCAAATTTTTAGAACTTAATTTGACCCTCAGAAAATTCAAACTCAAATGAAAGACCTATTCTAAGTTTGAATTTAAATTATTCAAATTAAATCTTGAAGAGTGAAGTTTAAGATTTTAATTGAGTCCTAGGATGACTCAGAAACCCCTCTGATTTATTTTAGAATTTTAGGAATTTTATTCCTATTTTTAAAGCCTTGATCAAACCCTTTTGTTTCTTGGTCAACTGTTTTGAAAACTTGGGCTACCACTGTTGGCGACGCGAGCCCTACGATCAAAAATGAATGGCCCAGGTATGATGACGAGTCACTGACATGTGGGGCCCACTGTTAGTCTCAGAGAAGACACGAAACAGCAAGCTTAAACACACGTTTATCATCCGATCAAAAAAGGACGGCTCAAATTGATTGGAACGTTCGGACGGTCCAAACGGCCCAATCGATCTTGACCGTTCAATTGAAATCCAAGGGTCACGATAACGAGCGTGCCTTAAAGCTTTAAAGGTTAAGAGCGGCACCGTTGGATTTTGAATTAAGGGCTGAGATCGAGGGGCACTGTAGGTGGTCCGAACGGCCCACTTAAGGAGGAGCGTTGGATTTAAATCCAACGGCTACGCTTAACTGCGCGCGATTGAGTTTTAAATCAAAAAGGGTGGCGCGGTTGGATCTAAATCCAACGGTTGAGATCAACGGGCTGTTCGGACGATCCGAACGGCCCAATTGACCTCAACGCTTCATTTTAAATCCAACTGCTCACAATCATGGCGCGTTCGGATAGTCCGAACGGCCCAATTGATCGTGGCCGTTGATTTTGAATCCAAGGGCTCGCGCGCGCGTGGGGTTTTACCACGTGAAAATGACATTGCCCGATAAAATGCGCACCACCTGATCTGAGATGGATGGTCCAGATTGCATGGCGCGTTCGGACGGTCCGAACGACCCAATGCATCTGGTCCGTTGAGTTTGAATCCAAGGGTCCAGAGATAAGGCACGTTTAGGTGTTCAAACCAAAGCAAAGGCGCGGTTGGATTGAAAACGAATGGTGGAGATTGATCTAGGGTTTGGCTGGGTGCGAAACGTGATAGAGCCGGTTCCAGGGGCATGCGGCTGGGTCACACGAGTTTGCTAGAGGTTGGGTCCGGTCGCTACAGTGCCCAAGAGGCTAGGGCTAGGTTTAAGTTGACTTGAACCCAACATTAACTTCAAAAGTTTTGACCGGAGGTTTAAAAATATCAAATAAATTTATAAAAATATGAAATTTTGCAAAGAGGCTACTGGGAGGATATATGACCCAGATAAATTTTGAAAATCACTGTTTCTCATTTTGAAAAATACAACATTTTGTTAAGATTATCAAAAAGAACTTACCACAAGCTGCACCATACCATGTTGTGCAATTGCTATAGAATGTTGTCAGCAAATGAAATAGTTATATGAAATGCATATAAATGAATAATGTTGCGCATCATCCAAACAGATTTGTAGAATGGACAAAACTTGTCATATCTATTTCGACATATAAAAAGTTCAGCTTTCATAAACAGTCCCTAGTCAATAGATTCATGTTCACTAGCACAAGCATACCTATTCATAAACTTCACCTCCAGATTGGTTCATCCATCCAAAAGACATCTAAAGTCAAGTACCTCATACAAAAGTCACAAAAGTCCCCATTTCCATTACATTCAAGTTTAGCTAGTCAAAAGAACTACAAGAGATCACTGAAAGTCACAGAATGGCAGCATGGTTGTTGTCGCAAGAAATAATTCAAGCACAACAACAGGAAATTTAGAAATCATTTGGATCATAAGTTAGAGGTTGAAGCTCCTCATCTTCATCCTCATCATCTTCATCTTCAACAATTCCTTTTTGAGGATCAACATTCTGGTGTTGCAAAATTTCCAAATCTTTTGGATTTGTTATTTCGTTTGAGATCAATGGAAGTGTAATTTTGAAGTCATTCCCTAAGTCGATGACAAAGGTGCCTTGCAAACCATCCTCCTGATAGAACTCCATTTGTTCTATTGGTCCTTCAGGAGGGTTGAAACCACCATCAGTGCTATTTGGAGGAATATATCCATGTGGGGCTACATGATATGCAACCCACCATTATAATAGATCCGGTCGAGTCTTACAAGGGTATGGCAGGTAATAGACTTGTATAACTTGACTTGCCATGACAAATGGTCAAAATTTGAAAGCCTAGATGTGTGATTGACCTCTATCAAGCCCAAATTTTTAGTTCGCCTAACTCCATTTGGTGTTGGATCAAACCAATGGCAATCAAATAAAACCAGCTCAAGATGCATGCTGTCTTCCCAAGTAATTTTTATGATGTCTTCAATGACACCATAATACTCCAACACATTGCTGTTCTCGTCAACACTACACACACAAACACCACTATTAGTTGTAGTCAGTCCAGATTTCCCGCTTTCATACTTTGATGAGCGAAATCTGTATCCATTCACATCATGGCATCCATAAGTGGCAACTCTTGTGCGAAAACCGTAAGACATTTGGCATAAGGTATTAGGAATGGTAGATAACTTCATGCACTGCAAACAAATAGACAATTAATTGTATTAGCTCTAGGTGATTTCAGATTGCTACAAAGATGTTTCTCAAGTGTTATAAGTTGAAGCGTTGACGATAATTACCTAAGTTTTGAACCAATCAAAAAAATTGGGCCCAGGATGCATAGGGCGGCTCGATTTCCAACCATTTAACCTTAAATCCCAAAGTAGCTTTTCAGTTGGTTTCATTCTGCTCTTCCAATGTTCTTTACAAAATTTACTACATAAAAAGAGTTAGTTATAATTACGTCAATATAATTAAAGAAATGTGAGTTGGGTTGCATAATTTCAGCACATACACGAAGTAATCATCTATCTCTGGCACATTTGTCAATATGTACAAGAAAGTAGCCTTGTACTCTTCTGTTGTGAGATCACGACAGCCACGAGGGCTAATGCATCGACCCGGGTATTGAAATATGACAAGGTCACATGAACTTTGAAATGTAGAGGAACCATCATCGTACCGAGCTGTCTTGTTTCTAATTGACCGAACTTTAGGGCTAAAATATAGTGATAGAAAATTTGTAGCCTCCTCAACTAGGTAAGCCTCAACAATAGAACCCTCAACTCGAGCCTTATTCCGCACTTTCTTCCTAATTTTTTGTATGTACCTACATGGAGTAGACCAATTAATTACATATATCATTAGGATAGAAAGATTAAATAGCGGTATTACTTATTTCACCTCTCATATGGGTACATTTAGCGGGCTAGGACGGGGCCTCCTAATCGAGCCTCATAAGGAAGATGTATGATTAGATGTTGCATAGGATTAAAGAACCCAGGAGGAAATATTTTCTCTAGTTTGCATAGAAGCACTACAACATTCTGTTCTAGTGAGGTTATGTCATCCTTGCTAATCTCTTTAGCACACAACTTCCTATAGAAAAAACTGAGCTCAGCCAAACATAGCCATATATTTTCAAGAAGGAAGCCACAGAATGCAACTGGTAGAAAACGTTCCATGAATATATGGAAGTCATGACTTTTGAGGCCAAATATCTTCCTTTGTAAAAGGTTAACACCTCGCCTAATATTGGATGCATATACTTCAATGTTTGAAGCCACTTAAAGATGGTTGTCTTGTCATTATTATTGATGCAAAAAGGTTCCCTAGGCTTGTGCCACTTCCCATTGTTCTTCAGCTCCAAGTGCAGTGAAGGATGGTGACAAATCTCAACTAAATCTTGTCTAGCCTTCACATTATCCTTGGTCTTATCGGGTATGTCAAAGCATGTGTTCCATATAGCTTCAGCTACATTTTTCTCATTGTGCATCACATCAATGTTGTGTCGAAGCTTTAATTTATTGAAGTATGGAAGTTGCCCAAAGTAGCTTTTGTGGGTCCAATGGTGAAGTTTACCAAAGTTTTTCGTACCACCTACAAATTTGTCTATTTGGGCTTCGACTTCCTCTCCCCTTAAATGCCTAGGTGCCTCCTCAAGCACTACTGTGTTCTTTCGAAATGCATTACCTTGGGTTCTGAATTCATGGTCTCTAGGTAGGAAGCGTCTATGACAATCAAACCAGTAAGCCTTGCGACCATTACGGAGTTGAAATGCTTTACAGTCACACAAGCATTCTGGACACGCAAACGAACCATGTGTGCTCCAACCAGCAAACATATCATATGCAGGGAAATCATGAACTGACCATAGATATGCTCCCCGCATTGTAAAGTTTTGCTTAAGTGAAGCATCCCATGTTTGTACCTCCTCCCACAACTTGATAAGTTCGTCAACTAAAGGTTGCATTAGAATATTTAATTTTTTCCCAGGATGTTCAGGGCCGGGGATAACAAGGCCAAGGAATATGTACTCTGGCTTCAAGAGCATGCCCAGCAAAATATTTAATGGAGCCACAAACACTGGCCAACATGAGTAAGGAGCAGCACCCAAACTAAATGGTGTGAAACCATCAGTTGCTATAGCAAGACGCACATTTCTAGGATCACTTGCAAAGTTTGGGATGTCCTCATCAAATTGTTGCCAAGCTTCCCCATCACATGGGTGCACCATCTTACCAGATGTTGACTGACTATGTGACCGCATTAGCTTTGCTATCTCCTCATGTGCATACAACCTTTGCAGTCTATCTATAATGGGGAGGTACTGTAATACTTTACGTGGGACTTTATTATGGCCTACCTCATAGCGAGAGGTATCACATAAGTCACACTTGTCTTTATGCTCATTATCTTTCCAGTAAAGCATGCAGTTATTATAGCACACATCAATTTTCACATATGGCATTCCGAGACCCTCTAACAACTTTTTTGAACGGTAAAAGCCCTCGGACAACTTAGACTCTGGAGGCAAAAGTTCATGAATTATCTGTAATACATCGTCATAGTGTGCAATTGACATATTGTACTGTGACTTCATAGCTAGCAAACGAGCGACAGCAGACAGGCTTGAGTGTGTTGTGTTCTCATGGACTAGTTCGTTAGCACTAGTGACCATTCTATAGAAAGCCTGGGCAGAGGCCGTTGGCTCCTCATCAATTCCCGGTGGATGGTGACCGCCTAGGTCAAACAATAGACTATCCATCCGATTACATTCATGGATTTCCTCGTGATCTATTGAAGGGTCGTGTTCATCATGTGTTGTCCATGTTTAATAGTTCGACCTAAACCCATATTTACTCAAGTGCAACTCTACAATATGCCTGTTGTGCCTAAAATACTTCCTGCATATTGCACATGGACACTTAATGGTGTCACCTTCAACTACCTTAGGATTTGAGAATGCATGATCTAAGAACTGTGTAGTTTGTTCAATCCATTCATTTGAGGGAGCTTTACCACGTTGCCAGCCACTATACATCCATTCATGGTCTGCCATGAAATAGTTACGTGTGCACAAAGATGAATATATCGTGTAAAATTATATTTATTAAAACTAGGTATGTTGCATCATCATCAGAGGAATATCATCTAGTGTTGGGCCCAATTTAAGATTAAACCACCATGGCATATTGCAATTTATTAGACAAGATTCTATACCAATAACAGTTGACTAAGCAATATCAATATATGACCCAGCTGACTAAGCAATATCAATATTATTCTCGTAATTACCAAGATTGGAACATTTGAACATAATTAATAATTTAGCAATCAACAGAAGAGTAGACGGGAGCTTACCAATAACAGTTGTTAGCAAAATAAGGTAGCCTCGGTATGAAGACCTTGAGACTTCCGTCTTTAGTTCCCAAATATGCTATGGAACGAGGCTTTCTACGTTTGATCAAGTTGTTGGTCGTCTGTTTGCTAACAGTCTGCAGTGAACCAAGACTTAACATTAGTCTTCGGAGATGGCGTGGATGTGGCGGGTGTGGCCGGACATGGCGTGGAGATGGCGGGCGCGGCCGGAGATGGCGTGGGGGCAGCGGATTGAGGAGGGAGCTAGGGATTTGGCATGGAGGTGGCGGGCACGGCCGGAGGTGGCGTGGAGGTGGCGAGCGCAGTCGGAGGTGGCGTCGAGGTGGCGGGTGAGGCCAGAGGTGGCATCGAGGTGGCGGGTGTAGCCGGAGGTGGCATCGAGGTGGCAGGCGCGGCTGGAGATGGTGGAGGCGGCGGATTGGGGAGAGGCGCGGCTAGAGATGGTGGAGGCGATGGATTGGGGGATTTCATCAATTGACTGGGGACTGAGGAAGTAGTAGTGCCACGCGCCACTTAACCTGACGGTTCTAACCATTAGAAAAATATATTGTATTGACAGTTTTTATATAACCATCAGAAAATTTAGAATTTTGCTGAGGGAGTTACTATTCCCGTGACCAAAATAGTATAACTTGACAGTTGTTGAGGGCCCGTCAGCATAATTCGAGTAAACTTGACAGTCATTGCGGGCCCGTCAGCATAATTTGAGTAAGCTTGACGGTCGTTGCAGGCCCGTTAGCAAACTTCATGGCCGTCAGGTTTGTTCGGTTTTCTAGTAGTGATCATTAGCCTCAACTAAGGCTAAGAGATCAGAGTATACAATTAATTGTCGCAACTACTGTCCCCAGATTAAAGAACAACCAACAAAGTCACCAAGTCGGCAGTCCCAAAATGTTCCCAATGTTATCCACTAATTCAAGCTAATCCATCCTTTGAAATTGAACTGAACTCAATTTAATTAGTTTTTGAACTTGTATGTGCTGAATCATGTTCGTCTGTTCACACACCCACCTAAGTTCCTTAGGAGGCTGCCACGAAGAACTTGGCGGCTGTGATCCATACGGGGGAGGTGGACTCAGATTTTCAGAGCTCTCTACCAGCCAACCACCTAAGCATGGATAGGAAGTAAAACAAAAAATTAAGAAAAAAAATAAAAACCAAATTGAACTCAATGACAAACATCTGTTTTTGTATTTTTTTTATTTTCAGAAGAGTAAAACATTAAAAAACTGCATGCTATGCTACTCTGTAAAAGATTACTACTGCAGCTCGTGAAGTAAACGTGGTAAAAATAGTAGCTTTGCTTTCTCTTTTGATACTCTTGAAATATAAAGAGTAGAGTTGTTGTTGCTGTAGTTGCAGGCAGGAGTAGCAGCAGCAGCTGGTACTGCTTGTAAAGTTGCAATGTACCTGACAAATCTCTCCTCGTGAGAAGGCTGCCATCTTTGTCTGAGCAGCTCTTCCTCATCTCCTGTTGTCCTTGACCAAAGCTCTCATCTGTTTAAACATAGCAAAATCTTGCGATTAGCCATAGTAAAAACTGGAAAAAAAAAATGTTGAGGCAAAGAAAAAGATGGTTTACAGATCTTGTTTGGAGATGAATGCTTACTGATGCAATCCAAATGGAACTCTGCATTCTTCATGCTGAGCCATTTTTTGACAATTGTTTTTGTTCTCGACCAGGACGATGACGGCGCAAACTAACAGAGGGAAACTCCTGTAAATAAAGCACCAAGGTTTTTGAAAAAGAAGAAATTTGAAGGAAAAGGTTGCTAAGCATCAATCCAAACCTTTGGGATCCTTGCACTGCGTGTCCTCATTTTAATACCGAGGTAGGGGCGGTGGTGGCCCGAGGGGCGTTCCCACCAAGAGTAGTGGATATGATGCAACCATTAGTCCATTGAGCAAGGGCTGACAGTTGCATCATATCCACTACTAACGGTTACTTTGTGATGTATCACATATAGCAAAACTAACAGAAACAAACATAAAGTGTAACAGCAAATCTACATCTAAATTCCCAATGAGCCAAACAAAGTATCAAATCTAGGGAGCTCAAACAACATTAGTATTACATGTACCGAACTAAATCAAATTAAAATTTGCAAACTGGCAGCATGAAATTTTAATCAGATAAGAATGTAGTTGCTTCCAGGGAAGGTTCGTGATTTCTTTCTTAGAAACAAAGGGACCATCAGTCCATTGATCAAGGGCTGACGGTTGCATCATATCCACTACTAACCACTTTGTGATGTATTACATATAGCAAAACTAATAGAAACAAACATAAAGTGTAACAGCAAACCTACATCCTACTCTCATATAGACACATGACCTAAATTGACCGTACAGGCACATCTCGAAATAGGATTATTCAAATGGACATCAAATTCAAGGGGTAAGAATAACTACCACCTCAGCATGCTGTCAGGATAATTAAGAGTTAGGTTAGGTAAAATTGTAATTCAAATACTCAATTCTTAGTAACATATACAACAATAATTTGTGTATGTGTTTTCCAAATCAGAACTAACTAAAAATGATAGTTCAATAAAATGTAATCGAGCATGATAGTACCAAAGCAATTTGGCTCCATGATTCAAAGAACCAAACCTATTGCGTTGTTTTCACACAACACAATCGACCAAAGAACTCTTCTATCAACATAATATCTAACCTCAACACAATCACATCAAACTAATAGTGGAAAAATAATAATCTAAATGGATTGTGCCACAAATTCACACATGCCAAATTCAGAGTAGAGCCAGAACCATGCCAACTTAACCGCATCAACCTCAATTGAATCACAGACTAATAATTGTACTGGATCTAAATGGATTGTGCCACAAATTCACACATGCCAAATTAAGAGTAGAGCCAGAACCATGCCAACATAACCGCATCAACCTCAATTGAATCACATACTAATAATTGTACAGGCTAAAGCTCCACGCATGCCAATTCACCGCCATTGTCACAGCTATACCAAACCAAATCTAGTCGAGGCAGTAGGGATATTCAGAGGCGGCTGCTTACCACATGGAGCCGTGGTACTTGAGGGTGTACGGCCCGGACTCGAGGGAGCGGTCAAAGTGGGAGTGGACCTTGTGCTTGCCCTTGCCACTCTGGTCGAGGAGCGTGAGCTCGAAGAGGACGCAGACGTTGGTGCCCTCGGAGCCTCGGGGTTCTTCCCATCGGGGTAGAAGTAGATCGCCCACTGGTATCCCCCAACAGAGAAGGTCGAGCAGGTGCGGGCCGAGACCGAGCCGAAGCACTACTACAGAAATGCTAATACTGGACGCTTGATCACAGACGGTTCATCGAAACCGTCTGTATTAAACACAATCTCAGACGGTTTTTGTTACCCACCGTCTGTGTTATTCTCCGCGCTAAAAACCGTCTGTGAAGATGTCATATCACAGACGGTTCATGTTTGGATACGAACCGTGTGATGGACCGAAGTTGGATGTACACTGAGAACCGTGTGAGTGAATAGTACATTAATGGCGTGTCTGCTTTTACGAGAGCTGCCGAGGAGGATATGTTGAATAAGGGGGCGGAATATATGTACTGTCCATGCATTGACTGCGAGAATCTGAAGATGTTTAACAACCGAGCGCAGATCGAAGCATACTTGATTCAAGGGTTTCAAAAGGGTTATACATGTTGGACCATCCTGATGAAGAGCATATTATACAGAAGTCAATGATATGCATATTATACAGAAGTCAACGATATGTGCGAATGATGTCGATTGTGGTTTCGATTCGATAGGCCGCACGATGACAATCTAGATCAGATGCTTCGCGATGCGAAGGAACCGTGATGAGAGGGAGTATGTTCAATTCGGGCGTGATGGAGGACTCAGAGAAACCTTTGTTCCCTGCCGCAAGTCGGAATACACAAGGTTGTCATCCGTGCTTAAACCGCTGAAATTGAAGGCAAGCAGCGGTTGGTCCGACAAGAGTTGCACGGAGTTTGTTAGGTCTCTTAGCGGACATGCTTCCGGAGGGAAATGAGTTGCCCAAAACCACCTACAAAGCCAAAAGATTCTTTGTCCATTGGGAATGGAAGTAGAAAGAATACATGCATGTCCGAACGATCAGATCCTCTACCGTAACGAGTATACAAACATGCATGTATGTCCGTGTGCAACGATCCCGATACAAGCGTAGAAGCAATCGATGACGACGAGGGAATCGAGGTGAAGAAAGGACCTCCTGCTAAGGTGGCGTGGTATCTTCCTGTAATTCCCCGTTTGAAGCGGTTTTTTGCGAACCCAAAGAATGCAAAACTGATGTATTGGCACTCAGAGGAGCGTAAGAATGACGGAAAGTTAAGACACCCTGCTGATTTCGCCCAGTGGAGAAACATCGATAGGAGGTTTGCAGACTTCGGTGCGGAACCGAGGAATATAAGGTTTGGATTGAGTACAGATGGAATGAATCCTTTCGGTAACATGAGCAGCCGACATAGCACTTGGCCCGTGACGCTCTGTATCTACAACCTTCCTCCTTGGTTGTGTATGAAGCGGAAGTATATTTTGTTGTCGATACTTATCCAAGGGCCGAAGCAACCTAGGAATGATATTGATGTGTACCTAGCACCATTGATGGAAGATCTAAAAATACTGTGGATTGAAGGGTACAGGTATGGGATGCGTATAAACGAGAGAACTTCACTTTACGTTCCTTGTTGTTCTTGCACCATAAATGATTATCCTGCCCTTGCTAATCTGTCGGGCCGAGTACAAAAGGGCCAAAGCACAGTACTCACCGCTTAGATGATACCGAGAGTGTGCGGCTGAATCACTCACGCAAAACCGTACATGCATCATCGTAGGTTCCTTGGAGGGCTCACCCATACCGCAGATGAAGAAACAATTCGACGGAGAGAAGGAGGACAGTTCACTCCAAGGCATTTAAGCGGAAAAGAGGTCTATGATATGGTTAAGGATTTAGATGTTGTGCTTGGAAAGGGATGTAAATCGAGGACAAGTAAGAAGAACATGTGGAAGAAGAGATCAATATTTTGGGACTTACCTTATTGGGAGCACCTAGAAGTTCGCCATCGCATCGACGCCATGCATGTAGAGAAGAATGTATGTGATGACTTGATTGGTCTCTTATCAACATTCGTGACAAAACAAAGGATGGTGTCAACGCACGGCTTGACTTGGTTGATATGGACATCGACTGAGTTAGCACCAACAAGGACCGATAAAGGACTTAACGTACCTTCCCCGCTTGTTACACTCTGTCCAAGGCCGAGAGAACCGAATCTGTGCGGTGCTTGCATGGCGTGAAAGTTCCGTTCGGTTACTCGCCAACATGAAGAAACTTGTTTCGATAAAAGATTTGAAGTTAATTGGCATGAAATCTCATGATTGTCATGTGTTGATGACACAAATGCTCCTGTTGCAATTAGAAGTATTTTGCCGATCAAGGTCGAGAGACAATCATGAGGCTGTGTTATTTTTTAACACAATTGCTCGTAAGGTCATCGATCTCGAAGGACTAGATGCTCTGCAGGACGAGGTGGTGATGACACTATGTGATCTTGAGATGTATTTCCCTCCGTCGTTTTTCGATATCATGGTCCATCTCATTGTTCATATTGTGAGGGAGATAAAGATGTGCGGGCCCGTGTTCCTACGTAGCATGTACCCGTTCGAGAGGTTCATGGGAATTCTCAAGTCATATGTACGGAATCGATCTCGGCCAGAGGGTAGCATCGTCGAAGGTTATGCAACGGAAGAGGTCATTGAGTTCTGCCTCGATTACATGGCACAAGTCGAACCGATAGGTGTGCCTCGATCTCGCCATGAGAGGAGGCTCGAGGGTATCGGGACCATCGGAAGGAAAGCAATCACTCCAAATATGGATGCGTATGCTCAAGCCCATTTCACGGTCTTGCAACACATGGTGAAGTGTCCTCAGATATCGACCAAAGACAAGGACGTGCTTCGCAATGTAATCCGCCGCGGCGGATGTTTGGATCACGAGACAACACAATGAGCGGTTCAACCAATGGTTGAAGGAGCGACTTGCTAGGAGCTCGTCAAGTGATATCTCGACATGGTTGGCAAAAGGGCTGTCGGGACCCCGGGTATGCAACCCTAGGACGCTTTGTGTATTCTGAACTAGTCCCATGATCAGTAGCTAGCTCACACAGATACAACATTGGTGTAATCATAACCACACAACCAAACTAAAGATGAAGGCATAAATTAATATTATTAACCAAAAGAGACCTTATGGTCAAGTCTTACAACGCTTGCACACGGGGCTAGGCAACAAAAGAGAGCTTGCAATGAAACACAACATCTCAAGGAGGTCACCCAATATGCCCACCGCAATCGAGTGAAGGACGCGACCTAATTCGCAAAGTCTTCAAAGAAGTCTTCTTCGTAGAACTCGAAGTTCATCTGGTTCACCCACCTCTGCTTGATTTAAACAGAGGGCGCAAGACCATGAGTACTTTGAATGTACTCAGCAAGTCATAGTGAATTGTATGCAAGTAATATTTATGCAAGGCTTAACAAGGATAGCTTTATGGCTCATTTGCGGAAAGCATTATTTGACAAGAATACCATAAGTAGATTGCAAAGCATAATTTAAAAGACTAATACATAAGTAAGCGTTTTTTTGAAACAACTAGTGAACACCTGCTCACTTCCCAAACATCGACCACCAACAAGATTCGACTAAACCATTCCATCATTTTCGACAAAAGTTCTACCCCTTGCGTGAAATCACCGGGCATGTCCATTCAGGTATGCTCAAAGGTTGCAAAAGTCCAGCAGGCCTCTGATGCTCAGCTTTAACTCGCTGGCAAACATCACATTGTGCAATATACTCAGAGAACTTCACGCTTCATGCTAGGCCACCAATAAAATTCCTTGAGATCCTAGATACATCTTAGTGCTTCCGGTGAATGGAGTATAAGGTTTCATGAGCTTCCTTGAGTATTAACTGCTTTAGCTCCTTCTGATCCGGTACACAAATACGCTTGTCGAACCATAGTACACCTTGCTCATCTTCTGAAAATCTTAAGGATTTACCTTGCTTCATGTTTCTCTTGATTTCCTTGATATCCGTATCTTCTTCTTGAGCTTTCTTGATCTGATCCTGAAGAGTTGGTTGCACTTCTAGGGTAGCTAAGTAACCTTCTTCGACTAACTCGAGCCTGAGCTTCTGAAATTCTTCGTGCAATGCTGGTTGACTTTCTTTGATCATCAGAGTATTGCAGTAGGTCTTTCTACTTAGAGCATCTGCTACAACATTTGCTTTGCCTGGGTGATAATGAATTCCCAGGGTTGTAATCCTGATCAATTCCAACCATCTTCTTTGTCTCATATTCAGATCCGCTTGGGTGAAAATGTACTTTAAGCTCTTATGGTCGTGTAAACTTCACAAGCGACACCGATGAGGTAATGGCGCCATATCTTTAAAGCATGCACTACGGACTAATTCTAAGTCATGAGTGGGGTAATTGACTTCATGAGGCTTCAATTGGCGTGAAGCATAGGCTACCACTCTCCTTTCTCGCATCAAACACAACCGAGACCTTGGCGAGATGCATCACAAGAATCTCAAAATCCTTAGAACATCCCAGAGAATCAAAGGGCGGTGGTCAAACGCTTCTTTAATTCTTGAAAACTTTGCTCGCATTCTGGCGTCCAAGCAAATTTCTTCTCCTTCTTCAGCAATTGGGTAAGGGGTCTTGCTATTCTTGAGAATCCTTCTATGAACCGGCGGTAGTAACCTGCCATTCCAAGGAAACTTCGGACTTGAGGTACTGACTTGGGTGACTCCCAGTTGAGCACATCCTTGACTTTACTAGGGTTGACGGCGACTCCTTCTGCAGACATGACGTGTCCCAAAAAGGTAACTTCTTTCATCCAAAACTCACACTTGTCGAATTTAGCATAGAGTTGGTGATCTCTAAGCTTATTCGTAACTGCGAAGGTGCTCTTCATGCTCTTCTTCACTCTTAGAGTAGATTAGGATATCGTCAATAAAGACAATGATTTAACTTATCCAAATATTTCCATGAATACTTTATTCATCAAGTTCATAAAGTAAGGTGGTGCATTGGTTAATCCAAAAGACATGACCGTATACTGCAAATCCATATCGGGTTGAGAAAGTCGTCTTGAATATCTTCCTCACGAATCTTCAAGCGATGGTATCGACCTCAAATCTATCTTGGAGAACACTCCGGCTCCTTTTAACCGGGTCAAACAAATCATCTATCCCGGGCAGAGGGTACTTGTTCTTGATGGTGACTTCATTAAGAGAGCGGTAATCCACACACATCCGCCGGGTACCATCCTTCTTAGGGACGAAGATCACCGGGCTCCCCAAGGTGAAGAACTTGGTCTGACAAATCCTTTATCTTGCATTTCTTCAATCGCTTCTTCACCGACTAAGTCATCAACCGCAAGCGGTAGGGTCTCTTGAAATGGGTGCGCCTCGAACTAGGTTAATGACAAACTCTACGTCTCGTCGGTGGCATTCTGTAACTCCTCAGGAAAGACATCCGAAACTTTTCGACTCGCAAGCACATCTTCCAAAGATAAAGTAATCGACACTCTGCACTAAGGCTCCATCATACTTTTCCGTAGAGGCTTTAACTTTACTTTGGTTCCATCTGGGCTGACCAACGTGATGCTTCTATCACCACAATTCAAAACTGCTTGGTGATCAGTAAGCCAATCCATTCCCAAGATCACATCTAGGGATTTGGCATTGATAATTATAAGGTTGGCTAGGAATTCTACCCCTTCTATGGTTACTTTAACCTTAGGGCAGCCTTGGTTCGTACTCAACTCCGAACCAGGTGTACGAATCAACATAGCATTTTTAAGAGTCAGAACCTTTAGCTGATGCTTTGCAACAAAACTCCGAGAAACAAACGAATGGGTAGCTCCAGAATCAAACAAAACTGTAGCAGGTGCTGAATTTACTAGGAACTTACCCAGCACGACGTCCGGGGCTATCTGGGCTTCCTCTACCGTGACATGGTTCACACGGCCTCTTCCGAAAGTCTGAGGGGTCTTGGCTGGTGCTGTTGGAGTCTGAGGGGCTCCACGTCCTGCTCCTGGCATGGGGGTTCTGGTTGGGGTAGCTCCAAGGTTGAATCGACCGTGATGGACCTTGCTTCGAGGGCAATTGCCGCATAATGTCCGAAAGGTTGACAGGTTGAAACAGTGATTCTCTGGCGGGGTTGTTGCTTCTTGGCCGCCGTTGTTGGTGTTGTTGTTGAAGCCGCGAATCTCGGGTAGCCGGGCGAGGTGTCATTGCGTGGGTCCCAAGGTGACAGAGGAGCAGAATGAGTGGGTATTGCGATTCGCTCGCCCTCTGCGAATGACCTTGATGAGTACCATGTCAGCATCGACTTCCTTTTATGAGATTCCGCCATTCGCGACGTGACTCTTCTATGAGCATGGCCTTGTTTACTAGTCATTGAAATTGGCATAGTCGTTGCCAACGACCAACCTTCAAGCTAGGGTTGAGTCTCGCTGAAACGCTTCGACGAGCATCATCGGTGGCAACATCCTCTCGGGTATAACGAGAGTTGAGTGAACTTGTTGAGATATTCACTCACCGATGTGTTCCCTTGTTTGACTCACTTAAACTCATTCTTCTTCATTTCTACCTTTCCGTCAGGGATATGGGAGAGGCGGAAAGCTTCTGAAAATTCAGTCCAAGTGATGTTCTGGTGGTTCTCATGGGCGGCACAATAGTTCTCCCACCATTCTCATGCGGTGCCTTCGGTGGTGTGTAGCATAAAGAACTTTCTCACGGTCATCACACCGGTAATGGCAAGCTTTTTTCAAGAGAGCATGACCAATCATCTGCATCCAAAGGCTCGGAGGAGCTGGAGAAGGTAGGTGGATGGGTCCTCATAAACTCTGCCAGCTTTGACTGATGATAAGCTGGTGGGGGTGGAGGTGGCATGGCAGCTGCTTGGTTGTTCTGGTTCAGCACGGTGAGCAGAGCGGCAGCCGTCTGATTCTGTTGAGCCATCATCTGGTTCATGTTCTGCATCATTGCATTCATCAATTGCGCCTGTGCTGCCATGAACTGTCCCAAACCCTGATCTGTTGTTGCGGCTGGGGTTGGTGGCGTAACGGGGTCCACTTGTTCTTCCTGACTCGCCGAGTTGCGGGTTTGAACCATCTCGCATGCATCTTCTCGGGTTTAATAGATGAGGGAAGAAAGCATAATAGGAAAGAGGAAAAGCACAAAGACGAGCTGGATAAGGGAGAAAGACGGGCCAACCTAATTGGGGAAAAGTCGGTTTAACCCAACTAACAATAGCCGAAAGCTATAAGAGGCAACAAAACTCAAGCCACCGATTCGCCGACATCTTGAAATTAAAAGGGTAATCGCACTACAAATCTATCTTATTTTGGCGGGCGACTCTAAGCAAAGCTCGATTCTATAGAGATTATCAAGATGAGAGGGTCACTTTACATTCCGAAGCAAAGTTCAGAAAAGATAAGAAGTCAGACTTTAAGAATGGAATAAGGAGAGATTAGCATAAGATGAGGAAGAATAGAGTAAGGTAAGAGGAGAATATTGTTTAAGTTGATGGTTGGTTTGATTTATAAAATAAAATTTTGAAGTTTTGACTAAACGACCATGCTAACTATGGTTACGTCCTACAGTCGATATGGCTCTGATACCACCGCCGTTTAAACCCCGGGTATGCAACCCTAGGACCCTCTGTATTCTCGAACTAGTCCCATGATCAAGAGCTAGCTCACACAGATACAACATTGGTGTAATCATAACCACACAACCAAACTAAAGATGAAGGCATAAATTAATATTATTAACCAAAAGAGACCTTATGGTCAAGTCTTACAACGCTTGCCACACAGGCTAGGCAACAAAAGAGAGCTTGCAATGAAACACAACATCTGGCGGAGGTCACCCAATATGCCCACCGCAATCGAGTGAAGGACGCGACCTAATTCGCAAAGTCTTCAAAGAAGTCTTCTTCAGAGAACTCGAAGTTCATCGGTTCACCCACCTCTGCCGATTTAAACAGAGGGCGCAAGACCATGAGTACTTTGAATGTACTCAGCAAATCATAGTGAATTGTATGCAAGTAATATTTATGCAAGGCTTAACAAGGATAGCTTTATGGCTCATTTGCGGAAAGCATTATTTGACAGTAAATACCATAAGTAGATTGCAAAGCATAATTTAAAAGACTAATACATAAGTAAGTTTTTTTGAAACAACTAGTGAACACCCTGTTCACTTCCCAAACATCGACCACCAACAAGATTCGACTAAACCATTCCATCATTTTCGACAAAAGTTCTACACCTTGCGTGAAATCACGGGCATGTCCATAACCGGGACACGGCTATTCAATAGTTTTACACTCGCAGAGGTGGTACAATTTTGACCCACAAGACACGGATTCTCTAGTTTGTCCCAAGATATATCTATGCCACCGCCACTACCTTAGGTAAGCAGATCTAGAGTACGTGACAAGGCTTTTACAAAGTTTTTTGACTTTGACTCACTGTTCGCTAAGGTTTCGCCTCCATCCGCCCCCTCTTGCACCGCTCCCAACCAAAAACAGAATCAACCAAGACATTGCTAATTAGTCACCAAGTCTATCCCAATCTAGACATGTGGTTGTACGGTTGAGGCCCGATCAATGGTTCAAGGTTAAGTCCTTATTTGGTTGTTCGACGAGGCGGTTCCACATTCCAAGTGTGCGCACAAGACCCACCCTTTCCACCACCCACTCGTCCGAGCATAAATCATTTTCGCTCAACCTGGCCAAATGACCACCCTAGTCATGGCACAACATCTTTAACAAAAGTGGCTCGCCACGGTTCCATATTTTCCTTTAGTCAAATTCAACATGTTGTTCAACCCTACCGAGGACCACCCTAGTCCGGCACCACAGATTTTAGTAAGGTGACAACAAATGTCATGGTCTCACACAGACCACACTTCACATTATTAGCAACACAGTCGTTACTACACAAGCCACAAACCATGTGCCGCTAGGGCAAATCAACATTTATTGAATCATGATATCGAGACCAACGTCTACTAGAGCATGACTAAGCAAATAAACGTGCCCATGTTGGTATTACAATAATGTCCAACTAGTAATTAACCATCCTAAGGTGTCCAAGGAGTTATGTCATTCAAGGAAACATGCCAATTACAAATTAGCATGGATGTATAATGGCAATTAGGTAATTAACTAAACCCGAAACCATTTGCTATAAAATTAGCAATGCATGTTTACATTAAACAATATACATTTATAAACAAGGGATCAACATGATCAATGGTCTATGACTTGCCTTCGTTGAAGAGTAGCGATTGCTTTGTTGTCGGGTCAAAGCTTCCGAAACGTCGGGACCTATACGCGCGAACAAGGCTAAATAAATAAAACAACTCCAAATAAAATCCAAATAAATACCAAATAAATACTAATAGGAAGGCAAGGATTTTAGATGAATTTAGAAATTTGAATCACTCGAATCGGAGTTCGAATGAAGAAGTTATGGCCAAAAGAAGATAGGAAAACACATAAAATCAAGAAAAAGGATTTCCTGATTTCTGGAATTATTTTCCTAAAGGAAAATTGATTTAATGCGCAAGCTGACGTCAGCAGAGGAAAACCGGCCGAATTAAAAGAAAAAGAAATTCTGACAAGCCGGGTCCACTTGTCATAGAGGGGGTGCATGGTGGACTAGGTCCACATCGCTTCGAAGGGGTGCCACGACGCGCCACGCGCTGCATCGGAGCCTGGCGTGGCGCCGACTGGCCGACAGGCAGCCACGGTGGCGGCCACGTCACCAAGAGCGGTGGCGCGCTTGGCCCGAGGGCTCGCCGGCGAACGGCGACGAGCTGGCCGGCGGCGAGGGTACGAGCGAAGAGAGGAAGTCGCGGCGAACACGATGCGCTCGGTCCTGAGGACGCGGCGGCACGGGAAAGACGGCGGCGACGGCGAGGAAGCGGCGGAGGCGGCGGCTCAAGGCGGCGATGGCGCTCCGGTGGGATTTAGGCTACGGGGAGGAGCGCACCGGGTGCGGCTCGCGCTGGCGAAGCCGAGGATGGTGGCAACGGCGGCGAAGGAGCTCCAACGGCAGCGAAGGGTGCGGCGGAATCAACCACGGCGGCGGCGAGAAGAACTTCAATTCCGGCGAGCACAGAGGGGAAGAGGAGGAGTGAGAGAGGGGAAAAGAGAGAGGAGCTCGGGGCGGTCCGGGTGTGTGCTTAAATAGGGCTCGGGGAGGGGTGGAAGAGGAGGACGGCGTGGAGGTCACCGCGGCCATTAATGGCGGCTTGACCCGCGCGGCATGGGAGAAGGCGTGGGCTGCGCCAGGGCGTGGGCGAGGCGGGGCAGCGGAGGCGGAGGGAGGCGGCGGCCGGCGGGATTCGCGGGAGTGGGCGAGGAGTGGGTGAGGGCAGCAGGATTCGCGGGCGGCATGGGCGCCCAACGGCTCTGTCCGGAGGTAGGAGAAGGGCGGGGAGGCTGACACGGCGGGGCCACACGCCAGCGAGAGAAAGGGGGAGAGAGGGGTGCGGGCGAGGACGCGTGCGAGCCGTCCGATTGAGATCGGACGGTGGCGAGGGGGAGGGCGCCAAGCCACTGGGCTGTCAAGGGCGAGAAACAAAGAATGGGCCGTGAGATTCGCCCAAACCGAGGAGGAGGTTTTCTAAACCTTTTTCTTTTAAGAAAATACCAGAAAAGCAAAAGCAATTTTAGAAAATAGTTTAATCCGTCCAAAAATTCTAGGAAAATTCACAGAAGTCCCTTGAATTATTTAGGATTTAGTAAAAATATTTTCAGCCTCATTATTGCTTTTAGTTTTTGCAATTAATTATTTTTAACATAAGGCCAAAGGAAAAACCAAATTAAAAACCAACTAAACTCACTAAACCAACTTTAATTAGTTCAAGTTTAATTAAATCAAATTAAACCACTTTTGAAATTCTAAAAATACAATTTAAGCTTTGGCAAAATAATAAAACCAAATGGTTCCTTTTTAAGGTTTTCAAAATTTTCAAAAAGCCCAGAAAATAGGGATGTTACAAACCTATACCCCTTAAAGGAATCTCGACCCCGAGATTGGCCGACTAGAGAATAGGTGCGGAACTCGCCTTCAGATCTTCTTCACGCTCCTGTGTGGCTTCTTCTTGGTGTGATTGCTCCAATCGAACTTTGCGTAAACGGAGGATCTTGTTTCTTGTCACACCTTTCGTACACTTCCAAGATCTTGATGGGTTGCTCCTTGTAGGTTAGATCTTCTTGCAAGTCAATCGCTTTCTTGAGATCTGCTCTTCTCGTACACGCAGCACTTCTTCAATCGAGACACATGGAAAACATCATGCACGCTCGACAACCGAGGCGGAGCTCTAACTTGTAAGCAACTTCTCCTCTTCTCGCTAGAATCGAAAAGGTCCAATGTATCTAGGTGCGAAGCTTTCCAATCGACTCTGAGCGACGATCCCTTTGAGAGGTGAGACCTTCAGTACACATGATCTCCGTGTACAAAAGCTAATTCTCATTTACGGTTATCAAGATAACTCTTACGTGCAGTCTGGCCGTTTCACTTTTCTCTGATTGACTTAACTTGATCTTCAGCTTCCTTTAGGATTTCTGGTCCAAGCACTTGTCCTTCGCCGACTCAGTCCAATACAAAGGTGTTCGACACTTTCTTCCGTAGAGGGCCTCAAACGGGGACATCTGTAGACTTGATTGATGACTATTGTTGTAAGAAAACTCTGCATAAGGTAGCATTTGATCCCAGCTGGTCTGGTTCTCTAGAGCGCAGGCTCTCAACATGTCTTCTAAGATTTGATTTACCCTTTCTGTTTGACCATCTGTCTGAGGATGGTAGGCCGTACTGAAATTCAGATTAGTGCCCATGACGCTGTGCAGCTTTTGCCAAAATCTTGAGGTGAACTGGGTTCCTCGATCCGACACGATCTTCTTTGGCACTCCATGCTGACATACTATCTTGGCCATATACAATTCTGCAAGTCTGTCTCCTGAGTAGGTGGTCTTGACTGGGATGAAGTGAGCCACTTTTGTTAGGCGATCGACAATTACCCAGATAGAATCATATCCAGCTTTGGTTTTTGGCAGACCGGTGATAAAATCCATTCCGATTTCTTCCCATTTCCATTCAGGTATGCTCAAAGGTTGCAAAAGTCCAAGAGAGCCTCGATGCTCAATTTTAACTCGCTGGCAAACATCACATTGTGCAATATACTCAGCAACTTCACGCTTCATGCTAGGCCACCAATAAAATTCCTTGAGATCCTGATACATCTTAGTGCTTCCGGGGTGAATGGAGTATAAGGTTTCATGAGCTTCCTTGAGTATTAACTGCTTTAGCTCCTTCTGATCCGGTACACAAATACGCTTGTCGAACCATAGTACACCTTGCTCATCTTCTGAAAATCTTAAGGATTTACCTTGCTTCATGTTTCTCTTGATTTCCTTGATATCCGTATCTTCTTCTTGAGCTTTCTTGATCTGATCCTGAAGAGTTGGTTGCACTTCCAGGGTAGCTAAGTAACCTTCTTCGACTAACTCGAGCCTGAGCTTCTGAAATTCTTCGTGCAATGCTGGTTGACTTTCTTTGATCATCAGAGTATTGTAGTAGGTCTTTCTACTTAGAGCATCTGCTACAACATTTGCTTTGCCTGGGTGATAATGAATTCCCAGGTTGTAATCCTTGATCAATTCCAACCATCTTCTTTGTCTCATATTCAGATCTGCTTGGGTGAAAATGTACTTTAAGCTCTTATGGTCCGTAAACTTCACAAATGACACCGATGAGGTAATGGCGCCATATCTTTAAAGCATACACTACGGCAGCTAATTCTAAGTCATGAGTGGGGTAATTGACTTCATGAGGCTTCAATTGGCGTGAAGCATAGGCTACCACTCTCCTTTCTGCATCAAAACACAACCGAGACCTTGGCGAGATGCATCACAAGAATCTCAAAATCCTTAGAACATCCCAGAGAATCAAGATCGGGCGGTGGTCAAACGCTTTAATTCTTGAAAACTTTGCTCGCATTCAAGCGCCCAAGCAAATTTCTTCTCCTTCAAAGAATTGGGTAAGGGTCTTGCTATTCTTGAGAATCCTTCTATGAACCGCGGTAGTAACTCGCCATTCCAAGGAAACCGGACTTGAGGTATCGACTTGGGTGACTCATTGAGCACATCCTTGACTTTACTAGGGTTGACGACTCCTTCTTCGCAGACATGACGGTCCCAAAAGGTAACTTCTTTCATCCAAAACTCACACTTGTCGAATTTAGCATAGAGTTGGTGATCTCTAAGCTTATTCGTAACTGCGAAGGTGCTCTTCATGCTCTTCTTCACTCTTAGAGTAGATTAGATATCGTCAATAAAGACAATGATTTAACTTATCCAAATACTCCATGAATACTTTATTCATCAAGTTCATAAAGTAAGTGGTGCATTGGTTAATCCAAAAGACATGACCGTATACTCATACAAATCCATATCGGGTTGAGAAAGTCGTCTTGAATATCTTCCTCACGAATCTTCAATCGATGGTATCCTCGACCTCAAATCTATCTTGGAGAACACTCCGGCTCCTTTTAACCGGGTCAAACAAATCATCTATCCCGGGCAGAGGGTACTTGTTCTTGATGGTGACTTCATTAAGAGAGCGGTAATCCACACACATCCGCCGGGTACCATCCTTCTTAGGGACGAAGATCAAGGGCTCCCCAAGGTGAAGAACTTGGTCTGACAAATCCTTTATCTTGCATTTCTTCAATCAGCTTCTTCACCGACTAAGTCATCAACCGCAAGCGGTAGGGTCTCTTGAAATGGGTGCGCCTCGAACTAGGTTAATGACAAACTCTACGCTCTCGTCTCGGTGGCATTCTGTAACTCCTCGGAAAGACATCTCGAAACTTTCTCGACTACCGCACATCTTCCAAAGATAAAGTATCGACATCGCAGACTAAGGCTCCATCATACTTTTCCGTAGAGGCTTTAACTTTACTTTGGTTCCATCTGGTCGACCAACGTGATGCTTCTATCACCACAATTCAAAAGCGCTTGGTGATCAAGAAGCCAATCCATTCCCAAGATCACATCTAGGATTTGGCATTGATAATTATAAGGTTGGCTAGAATTCTACCCTTCTATGGTTACTTTAACCTTAGGGCAGCCTTGGTTCGTACTCAACTCCAACCGTGTACGAATCAACATAGCATTTTTAAGAGTCGAACCTTTAGCCGATGCTTTGCAACAAAACTCCGAGAAACAAACGAATGGGTAGCTCGAGAATCAAACAAAATCAGAAAGCAGTGCTGAATTTACTAGGAACTTACCCAAAGACGACGTCCGGCTATCTGGGCTTCTCTACCGTGACATGGTTCACACGGCCTCTTCCAAAAGTCCGAGGGTCTTGGTGGTCTTTGTTGGAGTCCGAGGGCTCCACGCCCCGCTCCCGCATGGGGGTTCGGTTGGGGTAGCTCCAAGGTTGAATCGACCGTGATGGACCTTGCTTCGAGGGCAATTGCCGCATAATGTCCGAAAGGTCGACATTGAAACAGTGATTCTCGCTGGCAGGTTGTTGCTTCTTGGCCGCTTTGGTTGTTGGTGTTGTTGTTGAAGCCGCGGAACTCTGGGGTAGCCGGGCGAGGTGTCATTGCGAGGGTCCCAAGGTGACAGAGGAATGAATGAGTGGGTATTGCGATTCGCTCGCCCTCGCGAATGACCTTGATGAGTACCATCAGCATCGACTTCCTTTTATGAGATTCCGCCATTCATGACGTGACTCTTCTATGAGCATGGCCTTGTTTACTAGTCAGCCGAAATTGGCATAGTCGTTGCCAACGACCAACCTTCAAGCTAGGGTTGAGTCTCGCTGAAACGCTTCGACGAGCATCATCGGTGGCAACATCCTCCGGGGTATAACGAGAGTTGAGTGAACTTGTTGAGATATTCACTCACCGATGTGTTCCTTGTTTCACTCACTTAAACTCATTCTTCTTCATTTCTACCTTCCGCCGGGATATGGGAGAGGCGGAAAGCTTCAAAATTCAGTCCAAGTGATGTTCGTGGTTCTCATGGGCGGCACAATAGTTCTCCCACCATTCTGCGGCGGTGCCTTCCAGCTGGTGTGTGGCATAAAGAACTTTCTCACGGTCATCACACCGGGTAATGGCAAGCTTCTTTTCAGTAGAGCGCAGCCAATCATCTGCATCCAAAGGCTCAGAGGAGCTGGAGAAGGTAGGTGGATGGGTCCTCATAAACTCTGCCAGCTTTGACTGATGATAAGCTGGTGGGGGTGGAGGTGGCATGGCAGCTGCTTGGTTGTTCTGGTTTAGCACGGTGAGCAGAGCGGTAGCCGTCTGATTCTGTTGAGCCATCATCTGGTTCATGTTCTGCATCATTGCATTCATCAATTGCGCTTTGTCTTTGCCATGAATCGCCCCAAACCCTGATCTGTTGTTGCGGCTGGGGTTGGTGGCGTAACGGGGTCCACTTGTTCTTCCTGACTCGCCGAGTTGCGGGTTTGAACCATCTGCACAGATCTTCTCGGGTTTAATAGATGAGGGGAAGAAAGCATAATAGGAAAGAGGGAAAAGCACAAAGACGAGCCAGACAAGGGAGAAAGACGGGCCAACCTAATTGGGGAAAAGTCGGTTTAACCCAACGAACAATAGCAGGAAAGCTATAAGAGGCAACAAAACTCAAGCCACCGATTCATCGACACTGAAATTAAAAGGGTAACTGCACTACAAATCTATCTTATTTTGGCGGGCGACTCTAAGCAAAGCTCGATTCTATAGAGATTATCAAGATGAGAGGGTCACTTTACATTCCGAAACAAAGTTCAGAAAAGATAAGAAGTCAGACTTTAAGAATGGAATAAGGAGAGATTAGCATAAGATGAGGAAGAATAGAGTAAGGTAAGAGGAGAATATTGTTTAAGTTGATGGTTGGTTTGATTTATAAAATAAAATTTTGAAGTTTTGACTAAACGACCATGCTAACTATGGTTACGTCCTACAGTCGATATGGCTCTGATACCACCGCTGTCGAAACCCCGGGTATGCAACCCTAGGACCCTCTGTGTATTCTGAACTAGTCCCATGATCAGTAGCTAGCTCACACAGATACAACATTGGTGTAATCATAACCACACAACCAAACTAAAGATGAAGGCATAAATTAATATTATTAACCAAAAGAGACCTTATGGTCAAGTCTACAACGCTTGCCACACAGGGCTAGGCAACAAAAGAGAGCTTGCAATGAAACACAACATTCTGGCGGAGGTCACCCAATATGCCCACCGCAATCGAGTGAAGGACGCGACCTAATTCGCAAAGTCTTCAAAGAAGTCTTCTTCAGAGAACTCGAAGTTCATGGTTCACCCACCTCTGCTGATTTAAACAGAGGGCGCAAGACCATGAGTACTTTGAATGTACTCAAGAAATCATAGTGAATTGTATGCAAGTAATATTTATGCAAGGCTTAACAAGGATAGCTTTATGGCTCATTTATGAAAGCATTATTTGACAAGAATACCATAAGTAGATTGCAAAGCATAATTTAAAAGACTAATACATAAGTAAGCGCTTTTGAAACAACTAGTGAACACCCTGCTCACTTCCCAAACATCGACCACCAACAAGATTCGACTAAACCATTCCATCATTTTCGACAAAAGTTCTACCCCTTGCGTGAAATCACGGGCATGTCCATAACCGGGACACGGCTATTCAATAGTTTTACACTCTGCAGAGGTGGTACAATTTTGACCCACAAGACACGGATTCTCTAGTTTGTCCCAAGATATATCTATGCCACCGCCACTACCTTAGGTAAGCGCCTAGAGTACGTGACAAGGCTTTTACAAAGTTCTGCTTTTGACTCACTGCTCGCTAAGGTTTCGCCTCCATCCGCCCCTCTTGAGCCGCTCCCAACCAAAACAGAACCAACCAAGACATTGCTAATTAGTCACCAAGTCTATCCCAATCTAGACATGTGGTTGTACGGTTGAGGCCCAGATCAATGGTTCAAGGTTAAGTCCTTATTTGGTTGTTCGACGAGAGCGGTTCCACATTCCAAGTGTGCGTTCAAGACCCACCCTTTCCACCACCCACTCGTCCGAGCATAAATCATTTTCGCTCAACCTCGCCAAATGACCACCCTAGTCATGGCACAACATCTTTTAATGTGGCTCCGCCACGGTTCCATATTTTCCTTTAGTCAAATTCAACATGTTGTTCAACCCTACCGAGGACCACCCTAGTCCCTAAGCACCACAGATTTTAGTAAGGTGACAACAAATGTCATGGTCTCACACAGACCACACTTCACATTATTAGCAACACAGGTCGTTACTACACAAGCCACAAACCATGTGCGCTAGGGCAAATCAACATTTATTGAATCATGATATCGAGACCAACGTCTACTAGAGCATGACTAAGCAAATAAACGTGCCCATGTTGGTATTACAATAATGTCCAACTAGTAATTAACCATCCTAAGGTGTCCAAGGAGTTATGTCATTCAAGGAAACATGCCAATTACAAATTAGCATGGAGGTATACTGGCAATTAGGTAATTTACTAAACCCGAAACCATTTGCTATAAAATTAGCAATGCATGTTTACATTAAACAATATACTTTTATAAACATGGGATCAACATGATCAATGGTCTATGACTTGCCTTCGTTGAAGAGTAGCGGTGCTTCGGTCGTCGGGTCCGCGAAAGCTTCCGAAACGTCGGGACCTATACGCGCGACAAGGCTAAATAAATAAAACAACTCCAAATAAAATCCAAATAAATACCAAATAAATACTAATAGGAAGGCAAGGATTTTAGATGAATTTAGAAATTTGAATCACTCGAATCGGAGTTCGAATGAAGAAGTTATGGCCAAAAGAAGATAGGAAAACACATAAAATCAAGAAAAAGGATTTCCTGATTTCTGGAATTATTTTCCTAAAGGAAAATTGATTTAATGCGCAAGCTGACGTCAGCAGAGGAAAACCGGCCGAATTAAAAGAAAAAGAAATTCTGACAAGTGGGGTCCACTTGTCATAGAGGGGGTGCATGGTGGACTAGGTCCACACTGCTTCCCGAAGGGGGTGCCACGTAGGCGGCCACGCGTGCACTGGAGCTGGCGTGGCGCTGACCTGGCGCTGACGGGGCAGCCACGGTGGCGGCCACGTCACCAAGAGCGGTGGCGCGCTGGTTCGAGGGTTTCGCCGCTAACGGCGACGAAAGCCGGCCGCGGCGGCGTAGGGTACGAAAGAAGAGAGGAAGTCGCGGCGAACACGACGCGCTCGGTCCCGAGGACGCGCAAGACGGAAAGACGGCGGCGACGGCGAGGAAGCGGCGGCTCAAGGCGGCGACGGTGCTCGCGGATTTAGGCGACGGGAGGAGCGCGACGGGCGCGGCTTCATGCCGGGCGGCCGAGGACGGTGGCAACGGCGGCGAAGGAGCTCCAACGGCGGCGAAGGGTGCGGCGGAATCAACCACGGCGGCGGCGAGAAGAACTTCAATTCCGGCGAGCACAGAGGGGAAGAGGAGGAGTGAGAGAGGGGAAAAGAGAGAGGAGCTCGGGGCGGTCCGGGTGCGTGCTTAAATAGGGCTCGGGGAGGGGTGGAAGAGGAGGACGGCGTGGAGGTCACCGCGGCCATTAATGGCGGCTTGACCCGCGCGGCATGGGAGGAGGCGTGGGCTGCGCCAGGGCGTGGGCGAGGGCGGCAGCGGGTGCGGCGGAGGCGGGAGGCGACGCGGCGGCCGGCGGGATTCGCGGGAGTGGGCGAGGAGTGGGTGAGGGCAGCAGGATTCGCGGGCGGCATGGGCGCCCAACGGCTCTGTCCGGAGGTAGGAGAAGGGCGGGGAGGCTGACACGGCGGGGCCACACGCCAGCGAGAGAAAGGGGAGAGGGTGCGCGGCGAGATCGCTGAGCCGTCCGATTGAGATCGGACGGTGGCGGGGGGGCGCCCTTGCACTGGGCGTGCAGGCGCGAGAAACAAGAATGGGCCGGTGAGATTTGGCCCAAACCGAGGGAGGAGGTTTTCTAAACCTTTTTCTTTTAAGGAAATACCAGAAAAGCAAAAGCAATTTTAGAAAATAGTTTAATCCGTCCAAAAATTCTAGGAAAATTCACAGAAGTCCCTTGAATTATTTAGGATTTAGTAAAAATATTTTCAGCCTCATTATTGCTTTTAGTTTTTGCAATTAATTATTTTTAACATAAGGCCAAAGGAAAAACCAAATTAAAAACCAACTAAACTCACTAAACCAACTTTAATTAGTTCAAGTTTAATTAAATCAAATTAAACCACTTTTGAAATTCTAAAAATACAATTTAAGCTTTGGCAAAATAATAAAACCAAATGGTTCCTTTTTAAGGTTTTCAAAATTTTCAAAAAGCCCAGAAAATAGGGATGTTACAAGGGCCAACATTTACAGTTGTAACATGGCGAGGATACGACATAAATGGGTACACATTCTATACGCAGGCTCAGGATATAAAAAGCACTAACCGTATCAATGGTGTCCGTGATAGATGCATTCAAGACCGATGGGTTGAGGAGCTCCTACTATGGGCAAATAGAGGAGATATGAGAGCTCGACCACGTGCTTTTCAATATCCCCTATTTCGTGCCGTTGGGTCCATCTCCCACAGTGAAGGTCGACAAGTGCAGGCGCCACTACCGTGGACCTTTAACGTGTTCGGATACAAAGACTAACCATTCGCATCAAGCAACCAAGTTGTTCAAGTCTTCTATGTTACCGACCCGGCAAATAAGAAGCGCCACGTAGTTCTTCATGGAAAAAGGAGGATTGTCGGAGTTGAGAATGTAGTGGACGAGGAAGAATACAATCAATTTGACGAGTTGCCTCCTTTCGGAAAGCGGCACAAGGGTCGAGGAAGAAGAACATGACTTAAACTAGCTACATACGCGTCGATCATCATGAAGGGCTAATTTTAAAGATTAATTGAACAATGTGTGTATATGTATATACATTACGATGAATGGTTAATTTTAGTTTATTTGAGTTAATTAATTGATTTGTCTTGTGAAATGGATGTGATTGTTTCTCAAATGAATGTGAATTGGATGTATATACATGTACTTGTTGTCTTTTTCGCTTGTTTTAGAGGGCATGGCTAGCATTTTCTCGAGGCTAGCCAATAAATGTATCGATCTAGATATTAACCAATACAAAATAATATCACGACGGTTTGAACTACGCATCGTCTCACATGTATATCATGCACGGTTGTTTATCAAAACCGCTCAGGTTATATATATCACGACGGTTGTTTATTAACACCGCTCAGTGATACATCATATATCACTGAGCGGTTCTAAGTTAGAACCGCTCGTGATATATCATATATCATGCGGTTGTTTATTAAAACCGCTCGTGATTCATCATATATCACGCATGCTTGTTTATTAAAACCGCCTATGATATATCAGATATCACTGAGCGGTTCTAAGTTAGAACCATCTGTGATGTCCATCCCTATTTACATTCGGACTCTAGCTAGGGTTTGCCGCTACCGCCACTCTCAAACGATTAAGTTTCTCAACTCCTCTCGCTCCTCCTCCCGAGCCCGTCGCCACCGTCCTCGACGCCGCCTCCTCGAGCAGGCGCACTCCTCCCCGATCCCGCTGACGCCTCCTCCTCCGGCCGGCCGCGCCTCTCCCCGAGCCACCGAGCCTCCTCCTCTGACCAAGCGCCTCCCCGAGCCCACCGCGCCTCGCCCGAGCCCGCCGCCTCCTCCCCTCCCGAGGCAAGACGCCTCCCCTTCGACGCCGCCTGCTTGCTCAGATCGCTGCTCCTCGTCGTCCATCTCGCCGACGCCTAAAGGTAACCAATGCCGAAGTTACCGATCGACCCACACGCCTTTCCCTAACTATTTCTATCAATAATCTGTCATGGTCCTTCATGATAATTGTACATGTTTTAGGAATTTGTATTTGTTCTAGTCTATTATTCATATGGTATTTGTTTTGATATCTCCATCGAATACATTGCAATGATAATTCTATTTCTTGTGAAGATGTCTTCCGCTCATTCTCGAGTCATCGCCGCCCATGTGTCTCGATGATGCACCATCCTCTCGAACAATATCCAACCGCGTAGAAGAAGAGGAATATCGAAAAGGCCCACGGGCCGATTTACCATCACGAGGTCGATCACCGGGACCCTATCAATCTCGCCGAAAGCAGCGTCCGCATTCCGGAGAATGGTCGGAATAGTTGCACGGAACGGGTCAAGATCACCTATGATTCGTGGAAGGTGGTGCCCGACCATCGAAAACCATCAGTCCGGGCGGAAATTTCGCGATCGCTCGAGATCCCGGAAGAACTCCGGACTCCGGCGACGACATGCGTTACACAGCGCAAAGCGTGGAAGAACTTCAAGAGCACGCTTGTCAAGAACTACATGGAGAAGGATCTGCCGCCTTCCACAAGTATCTATTCTTGGAAGAGTCCTGCGCCGAGTTTGTGGCGAAGAAGACGACAGATGAATTTAAGAGTGAAAGTGCGGCGCACACGGCCCTCCAGGCCAAAAACAAGCACCCCCACAGACTCGGCACCACTGGCACGCGGTAAAGCCCCGATATGGAGGATTAGAACAGCGAGAAAAGGTTTGAATCTCTCCCTGCTATTTCCCGAGATCACTAATGTGCGCGCCCGATAGTGGTTATTTGCGAGGTTATGTATTCGGCCTACGGGGGAAGTGTACTTTCCAAACCCCGAAGACCAGGAAGTGTCCCAACGCCTGGTAAGATATCGAACTACCTAGTTTGTAATTACTCCATAACTTCATAGGAAGTGAAATGACATGTCGGGCTATATTGCAGATAACGTTGAGTGCACAATCTTCCCAAGGCTCATTCCAGGCAGATAGGGAGAAAGATATACTCTCTGCGGCCCTAGGAAATAGTGAGCATCCGGGTCGCACGAGAGGCGCTGGTGTTTTTGTTACATGGGAACAATGGTTCTAAGCGGACTCGGATCGCATCGAGTAGGAAGAGAGCCAAAGCCGAGCACGATGCAAAGCTACGAGAGGATCTTCGTGCATCCTCGAGATGAGCTCATCGAAAATTCAATCAATCCTTTGAGGAAAGGATTCGTATGCTCGAGCAAAAGCAGATAGAGACCTTTGAGGAAAGGATTAAGGGTTGCAAATGCCAAGTCGGTTGGAAGCCCCTACCCCTACTATACCGCTAGCCCCCCAAACATCCGAGTAGTCACAAGATCCAACCCTAACCCTACCACAATAGGTGATGACCGATTTTCGTCGATGACATCCGTAATAATTATTATCTCCGAATGCTCAATCCATTGATAGGCCTGTTGGAGTAGCTAATTTTGTATCGTTATGTACGAGGTGGCTACGGCGCAAGCTCCAAGTGAGATATGTCTCGCTGCCCTAGATGCCGCTTGGGGTCGGTGTATCCATCCCGTGTCGGTGCTTTGGTGCAGTGCAAATCTAGCGCCGGTTTCGCAAAAGTGAATGTGGACGGTGTTTGTGCCAATTTCGAGGCCGCCCCGTGAAAATTCCCCAAACGACGAGGTCATGACTCTAGGGCAAGCCGCTGGAACATTCATCCAAAGGCCCAAGGAGGACATCCGCTCGAGCTACCGCCCGTGTCAACTTCACGGAATGTCTCGCAACGCATCAAGTCCACGGACCGACCGCACCGGCTACCTGACCGACATGGCAAGGGCCCGCAGATCACATTCATCTACACTCAGGCTCACCGACTCTTGTGAAGTCGACCTATATAAAGCGAGGCAAAGCAAGGGCAAGGGCAAATCAAGACGATCGAGTCCTCTCCTAATATCCCTTCTTGCCGCTGGCGGAAATACAAGCTAGGCGAGCCGTTGCTCGAGAAGTTAGACAGCCCTACCCTAGGATTTGGATTGCACGGAATTGCATGCATGGTACATGGAGCAGTCCAACAAGCCGTTGATCAACGATGCTCGTGTCACCGTCAAGTTCAAGGAGCATCATTTTAACCACGTGTATCAAGACGCCGTCTTCACGGTGACCTTCGACGACTTGTTCGTCTCTTCAACCTCGACGAGCTCGACGCCTCAATCATACGATGTCGACAATCGTAAGTGTGTACAATCACGGTCAATGTTCGTGTAATATCGATAAATGTTATATATAACTCCTAGCTTTTGTACAATAGATACATGATCGTGAAGCCGAAAGAAGGAAATCACCGTAGGTTTCTCGACCCACACGTTGTCTCCGAGAAAAGCATCACGGCGAATGCAACATTCGTCGAGAATTACGTTATAGATTTTTTCATGGCTCACCGCAACAAGGAATTCATACTTTTGCCCTACAACCAGAAGTAAGTAGTGTTGCACTACTGGCTATACTTGTTGATTTGTACTTTATAAGCAACACTTAACTTAGGTTTAATGACCATGCCGACATACCGTAGGTTCCATTGGATTCTAATTGTAATTATACCAAAACGAAATACGTAATATACCTAGATTCCCTCACAGAGGGCCACTCACAACTTCACAAACTATCCGAGTTTAATCATCGTAAACACATTTCTCCATAGAAACTCTATTGTAGTCTTTCCTTCCTTTGCAATGGCTAAGGCTAACTTCTTGGAGTCACGAGGGTGTTCGACGTGTTACATGCTAAAGGATGGAATATCAAGGAAGGACGCCGCAACATGATCAAACATTCCTGTACTTGCTAGCTAGTACACATTAATCCTATATAACACTTCGTAGCAATGCCTCTCGAACTAACCAATTCTATTTTTGCGGTACACCACGGCGTAGTACGCCGCAACGCCTATGGATACTATGTTTGCCACAACATGCAACTACTCATCGGTTCGCGATCACCAATGATCCTCGTGTTTGTCAATCTTTCAACAATTATTTCATATATACTTACCAATTTATATAAGCCCTAATTTAACCTTCATATCGACAAAGTTGTAACATCGCTGAAATGCATGGAACAGAGCGAGCTCATAAAAATTCGATCACACCTTGCGCTCATTCCCTAATGCATGTGTCATAAATCCAAATGGGAGTTTCCACAAAGGTAGCGTATTGAACTTGATTGAGATAGATTGAACATAATGGTACATGTGTGTAAATGTACATTAATGGTTAAATTTAGTTAATTGATTTGTGAATTGGATGTGTGCTTGTTTCTGAAATGAATGCAATTTTGATGTGCTTCAAATGAATGAGAATTGGATGTGCTTGTTTCAGAGGGCATGGCTAGCATTTCGAGGCTAGCCAATAAGCGTAAATAGATTTAGCAATGCAAAGACTACCCACAGCGGTCAGAGATGAAACCGCTCAGTGATAGTCGATTACCACGACGGTGCGTATATGAAACCGCTCGTGATAGTGAACTATCACGCACGGTTTCATATACGCATCGCCTGCGGGTAGTCGATCATCACGCACGGTTTCATCTACGCATCGTCGTGGTAGTCGACATCATCACAAACGGTTTTATCTACGACCGCCTCGTGGTAGTCGAAAATCACGCACGGTTTTATTTACGCATCGCTCGGTAGTCGATTATCACGCACGGTTGCATCTGCACCGTGCTCGTGATAGTATGTATTACGACGGTTCAAAACCGCTCGTGATGACCATTAGCATTACTGACCCATAAACTCAGACGGCTCACGGAACCGTCTGTGATGGCATTTTTGAACCGTCTGTAAAGGCCTTTTCTGTAGTAGTGAAGCCGGGGCAGCGCCAGAGGAGCCGAGACCGGGCCAGGACGTAGTGGAGCGAGGGAGGCCGAGTGTAGGCGGTGCGGGCCGGTGGCGGACGGAGAGGGAGGAGACGGAGCTGGAGGGAAAGGAGCGGGGAAGAGGAGAAGGGCGACCCAATCACATCGGCTCGAATCTGACGGTTCAGAGCGGAGCGCACGCGGTGCCTACGAGAGGAAGGCACGGTCGGCCGTGAGAGAGAAGAGGCGGCAGTGGGGAGCAGCAGGAAGCGGGGAGGTGGCGCGAAGGAAAAAGAGCGGTGGGCGAGCGCGTGCGAGGGAGCGGGGGGCGGAGGCAAAAAAGGGGATGTGAAGCTGTGCGAGGCACGCACAATCAGCCCTAGAGATCGGGCGAGCAGAGCGGACGGCGCGGGTGGCGATCGAACGGCGCGGAAATAGCGAGGTGCGATCCGACGGCGGGCGGATCCACACGCGCGAGCGGGGCAGAATGGACGGCCCAGAGCCCGCTGAGGCACGATCCGACAGTCCACCTTTAGCTGATGACGTGGACGTGCGAGGAGCCAGCCTTTCTTCCAGAAATGTATAAGAGGTAACTAGAAGGTAACCCGCGCCATTTGGCGCGAGCATGTTCATTCGTAGATGTTTTTTTTTTTGCATTTGCTATCATTTGCTACTACGTATAGATTACGAAGTTTGTTAAACTGGAAGCATGTAAAAGCTAGTTTTTTTTTGTAAAGGTGCTAATAACAGCAAAGATGCATAAGCACTGAATTATCTATATGGAAAAAGGGGGGGTGTTCCATAGCAAATCGAACATCCACTCTGCATAATGTGGCCTTACAAAACATAACGTCAAGAGATGATTAACACAACGTTTGTACTGTTGTGTGCGGAAAAGTGAGTAGTTTGAGTTAAGTGATAATATTTGCATAAGTACTTTGGCAACCAGTAGGGTACGTGCTCTATAGGACCGATATTTGATCCTCTACGGTGGTGCCAATGACGTGAAACTCTGACAAAAACTATCCATTGTTGGCTGCTTGGATTAATCTGGGAAAGTAGAGTATACGTTATCTATTGTCCAGCAAGTTGTCGATGTAATAAAAAAAAGAGTAGTAGGCCAATCTATCTCAAAAAAAATATTGATTTAGTGTGTGATAGGAAGTAAGTCAGTTATAACTAACATTTCAAAGAAATGAGCAATGATCAAGTATTTAATAGGAAAAAGAAGCTGCAACAATGGCCAGATTAATCTTGTAGACGGTGCAAATAATCATAGTAATGAGTAAGTATTTAACATTGAGAAGAGTCTGTGGCAATGGATTGAGGATCTTTTTAAATGGCTAAATCAACTGTTTATACATATGGTACGTCTGTACTGATGGAAAAAAAATAGGGAAAGCAAAAGGCCTAAAGTCTCAATCGATTATTGTTGCTATGTGTAGGTCTGTATATATGTATGGTTCAGTTGATTGTAAGGCAATATAAGTCGTGTTCTATGATGGAGAGTTGTGCAGCTATAGGAAATATAGCAACAGATAGAGAAATCAATACTTAAGCACTAAAAAGGGACGTTTACATTAGCTATCGTGTCCTTCTTTAAGATTTCAAAAATAATCGTATCTACTGGCAATATATATACATCTATGTGTACACTGTTATTACAGGGGACATTGAAGTAACTAGTTTAAAAAGAGAGATTAGTGGGGCAATGTATCTAACAAAATATCAATTTAGTGTGTCATAGGAATTAGGTGGCATAGAACGAACATCTACAATAAATGACCGATGATCAAGTATTCAATAAGAAAAAAAGGCTACAGCAATAGGCAGATTAATCTTTTAAACGATGCAGGTAATCGTAATAATGAGTAAGTATTTAACATTGAGAATAGTTTGTAGCAGTGGATTGAGTAATTCTTTTAAATGTTTAAATTAATCATTTATATATGTAGTACGTTTGTACTGGTTGAAAAAAGATAGGGAAAGCAAAGAGTCTAAAGTTGCATTCGACTACTGTTGCTATGTGTTGTTCTGTATATATTTGAACGAAGACGTATAATTATAAATGTGTCCCATTGGAGCAAAGGGACTCACTCATTCTGCCATCAAGCAGGCTTCCTATCAGAAATGACATGTTCAAAGGTGGTTATGAAAATCATTCATTGGTATATCCAAGTCTATTGACTCCAGTATGTACAAATTACCTTTGGAGAGTGAAGGAAAAATATGTAGAAATTATCTTAACTCCATTATTTGTGGCATATCTTGATGCTTGAAGCAATGGATCAAACATGGGATTGAATGCGACGGTAAATGCACAATCAACTATTTACCCTGAGAAGAATCACGATATCATGTTAGTTTTTGCAATTAGAAATGGCCTGAATTTATAATTCAAGGGACAAACTCACAAACCCATAAAAAATATCATAACAAACAACCATAGAAGAAGGAATAGAATGAAACAAACTAATAGACAGACCATCTATATGTGTCCCAAAATCCAGCTTCATCACATCATCATATTGTAGTACAGTTTTATCACTAGAATTTGGAGTCCAATGAGCTGCAACCCTAAGCATTATTTTTTTTAATCAATATAAGAAGGGGATGCAAAACTTGGAAGCACGCTAGAGGAATACCATACCAATTGAAGGAGCACCCTGTTGGAAAGGCAATACCAACTTGCAGTCCATTCTCCTTGATAAGTTTTCGAACCATGTTTTCCAAAGTTTTGCATAGTTCAATCATTAACATTCCAGGCTTCAAAATGCTCCTCATATATTTCCACACCTAGCAAATCAGAATATACATTGTAGAGTTGTAACCAACAATAGATAAATTAAAATGAAGCTGCAAACAAATCAAAGAAGAGGCTAGTATATTTTAAACCTGTCTATGAACTTTTGTTGCTCGGCGAACAGCATTGTACATCGGCTTTTGTAGTCGTTCCAGTTCCCTAACAGTAAATGCACAATCTACTATGTACCCTAAGAAGAATCACGATATCATGCTAGTTTTTGCAATTAGAAATGGCCTAAATTTATACTTCCAAGGACAAACTCACAAACTCATAGAAAATATCATAACAAACAACCATAGAAGGAATAGAACAAACCAAAATAATAGACAGACCATCTATATGCATCCCAAAATCCAGCTTCATCACATCATCATATTGTAGTATAGTTTTATGCCAGAATTTGGAGTCCAGTGAGCTGCAACCCTAAGCATTGAATTTTTTTCATCAATATAAGAAGGGGATGCAGAACTTGGAAGCACGCTAGAGGAATACCATACCAATTCAAGGAGCACCCTGTTGGAAAGGCGATCCCAGCTTACAGTCCATTCTCCTTGATAAGCTTCTGATTGCATTAATGCGAGAAGATAATGTTTTGCACCTGTATAGTACTCAGAGGCAAAAGCGATTACATTGTAAAGCATTTTTTCTGTGTAAACACGTATTTGTTGATTATATGACAGAGGTGATAGGTATGTGAACAGAATATAATGAAAAGGAATTATAAAGACATGGATGTACGCACTATATATAATGAAATCGTTACAGAGTATTCTATCCATCACCATCTCCATCTCCACTGGACAACGGCATAAAATAACTCTATTGAAACTAAACATTTATTCTTATTTATTCACGAGTATATCACAACTGACAGCTAAACTCCATTGAAATTAAACACCTCAGTGTCCCAATCTAATCATAAAGAATGATCCTGTTATCTGATAGAGAGTAGACAAAGGAGGCCATTAGAGCCATCTGGAAGTAATTAGCTAGCCTATCCACCAATCATGAACCAAAAGACCAGAATAAAGCATTGATGTTGAAATTTGAGAAACATATGCACTTCTTCTTTCTTTCTTTTTTGGAAGTAAATGGTAATTATGGAGTGCCGAAAAATATGTGTATGAGCGTATGAGCATCGAGAATATTTAAAAACTACTTTCATTCGCTAATAAGGTACATCAGATGAACAAAGTAATTGTAAAGATGTCACCACCATGTACGGACAAGTATACATCACCTGAAAATGCATCTCTTGCTCCCTTTGCTATGCCACACATGGAGGCGCTAGATCAGATTGGGTCCACATATTTGTTACCCATTGATGAACAAACCAGCATCAGAAAGGAATTTAATTTTGGCATCCACTGGTAGAAGATGATGAAATCTATCACGGTGTAGTATGGAAGCTAAACGACCAGCAGAATAGGCCGAAATTAAAGCCTGGCATGATATCGTTAGTCTCGGAAACCCTTGTACTTGTCAAGCATTATGCTCATAAGAATACATACATTTTTTTCTTTGTTCATTCCTTTGGTAAGCAAGTCCTCCATAACAGCTTGCCATACCCTTGCACCTCTATAGTGTAGCTTTGCTGTCTATCCGAATGGGGGAAAAACATCAATGCAGGAGTTGTACTAATGTATCTTACAATCGTAACTACAATAGCAAAAAAGCAAGAAAGCAATTACTACTACAGGAAGCCTCATCACGCACGGTTCGAATCGTCATCACGCATTTGCTTCCAACCGCCTATATTTGTTGGTCTGTGATAACAGAGTTATCACAGACGGTTCAAAACCGCTCGTGATCGCACTATCACGCACGGTTTTTGTTGAAACCGCTCGTGAAGGCTATTATCACGCATGGTTTGCATCAAAACCGCTCGTGATCCGAGAATATCACGACGGTTTTCATAAAAACCGCTCAGGAAAACTATATCACGCACGGTTCTTGTTCAACCGCTCGTGATGATGAATTACTGACGGTTCTTGTTTAGAACCGTCTATGATAGCCTTTTCTGCGGCAAAAACCGAAAACGGCTGCTAAAACTTCGGAGGCCGTTTAGAGGCACTAAACGACCTTTTTTGGGGTTTTCACTTTTTCGAGACCTCGCGAAGAGAATCTCACTTATGGATTTTCGGATTGAGCTTTTCGTTAGCTTTCCAACGAGCCAAAGAACGTCGCAATCGGAGTTCGTATGCAAAAGTTATGATGATTTTACCGAACGGTGCGCGATCTACCATCTATATTTTTGCCCAAACCAAATAACTCAACATGAACTACACACATCACAGTAGCATCACCCACATCACAGTAGCATCACTCACATCACAGTAGCATCAACTCAGTAATCCACATCACAAAGCAAAGGGGGGGAGTAGAGAGAGTGAGGTCGTGGGAGGCCGGGGCGACGAAGTGGAGGAGGCCGAAGGCGACGAGGTGATGATGAGGCCGGTGACGATGAGGTCGGGACGAGTTGGAGGAGGCCGACCGGCGACAAGCTCGGCGGAGGCCGGGGCGCAAGGTGTGAGGAGGAGAAACGGCAGGGGAGGAGATGGAGGTATGAGCTGTGAGGAGGAGAGACTGCAGAGGAGGAGGAGATGGAGGTTATATAAAGCGAAGTTTGCAGCCTCGCCCATTATGTTTAAATTTTCGCTTCCGCCTAACAATCGAGACGGTTCTTGTTAAGAACCGCTCAGGATAGCACCTATCACAGCGGTTCTTTAATAGAACCATTCAGTGATCATTCATGCACGGTTCTATTAAAGAACCGCTCAGGACATGCAGCCTCCAGAGCGGCAAAGGCGCGCAGGCGCAGTAGCGCAGTAGGGATAGCAGATATCACAAACGGTTCTTATTAGAACCGTCTCGATAACTAATTATCACGAGCGGTTCTTATTCGTAACCGCTCGTAGATATCGCCGCACGGTTCTTATTGAGAACCGCTCGTGATTGGTTAGATTATCGCTGACGGTTTGTGAATAGAACCGCTCAGGATAATTCCTGCACAGTTCTATTAATGAACCGTCGTGATAGATGACTATCGCGCACGGTTCTAAAAATACCGCTCTGTGATAGTCGCCCGCCGCCACCCGCAGTCCGACCGATTTAACACGACGGTTCCAAAGGAACCGTCTGTGATAGGGTGTCTACTATAGCCTGTTTTGTAGTAGTGCAAGGACTATGGACTTACAGGATCCACCTCTTCCACATCGCCAATGAAAGATGAGCCAATGTGGTCCAATTGTAAAAGTCTGGTTTTGATTATTGCACAGACATTAAAAATATGAATTCGCATGGAGCCTAGGCAGTCTGAAAACTGAATTGCTAGAGAACTAAGGAGATACAGTACGAAATAATTTTCTCCCTCAAATCAACTGCTGAAATTAAGTACCTGGGTTGTAATCTTGGTGTTGCTTAGGATTCTAGAGGAAGCAATCTGCTTTGCCATCTCCTTGGATGATCCTAACCGAGTGTTCTTACGCCCCAGGCAGGTCGTGACATTGTTGCGCCATCCTCCTCCCTACCATTTGCATAAAGAATCGAACTGAACATTATCTAGCATTTCAGGCTCCAATAGCACAAGTGCATTAGTAGTTTTCTTTCTAACTGACCTCAAAGTGAACCAAGCAGCTATTCACCCCAGAGTCAAACCTCAAAGTAGATGATATGCCGAGGGCTTCCATCCAAACATACTACATCACACACACATATCAAACGCAGATCAACGCACTACATAGTACTACTATATAAGGAGAAAATCAAGAAAAGGAGGAATCAGTAATTTCAAAGACAACATAAACAGTATGCCGAGAAGTCAGCCAGATTCACCGCTCCTTTGTCCACACGTATGACGAATCGAATTAGTGCTAGATCAATTCTTATAGAAATACGTTTAATGTACCGCTCGTGACTGAAAATCAACAGCATAAGTTGTTTGGAAATTCACCTAAAAAGGACATTAGGTTTGCATGGATTACTGCAAGAATGTGTGATAATTACGAAACAAAATACCTGTATCCAGTCTAATGCAAGAACTATGGTATGAGGCATGGGCAGGAGCTAGGAATGCAATTCTTGAGCCAACATGCTAGCTTTTCTTCAATAAGTCTCCTGCAAGCATAAATTAGAAAGCATAGATCCTATTGCCTAACAAAAGGAAATACCTTTTCCTATTGTACAACACTCAGCAACAACTGATAATCAGAACTACGGAAACTTTTTCGAAGCACGATAGCTGGAAAATAACCTGTAACGGAAGTGGACTGAGAACTTCATAAATGATATGCCTTAATAAAAGTGGTGTCATTAATGAGGACACTAATCATGGCACGCTAGAAAAAAAAAACAAAACAAACATCAAACAGAACAAATACCTTGTAGATGGCCAAAAAAACCAATGCGAGAGTTGTTCTTCATGCCAGCAGAACTGTTGATAGTAGCTGAGCAAGAACCCTGCATAAATACTGACTCAAACAACGCAACCTATTATAAACTAAAAATTGAACTACTAATTCAGAAGAAAAAAAGTACACTTGTATGATACTAACCTAACCCGATGGAGATGGCCTGAAATTGGACTTCTTACTACTATTTGCTGAGCTGACGAATGACTGGAATGGAAAAAATAGAGAAACAATATACAAATTATTAGTGGCCTTGCTTGATGGTGTAGATTAGAAATCCAAGGCTATAAAAGAGTTACAAAAGCTGTGAGAAGCAGAGCCAGCAAAACTATTATACACTTAACGGTCACCAGAGTTAATTCGAGCTAACTCCAACGTTTACAATGATTTAAATGGCACATACTGATAGTTTTTTCAGCTCTGACCACAACTGATATCTTTTCTTCGTACTTACGTGTGCACTATAATCTTTGTAACACTATTTCTCATTGTCAAGTCTACTGTCATCGATTTCAACGTTAGCTAGTCTACAGTTCACTCTATAGTTCCAGTCAATAGTACACACAAGAGAATTGCTGTGAAGGAATTTGACAGGGATAAAAAATTTAGGCACTTGTTGCAGGAAAACCTGGCTTTAGACAGACCTAAATCAAGGTCACAGTCATCAGGCAGGGATAAAAAATTTAGGCACTTGTTGCAGGAAAACTTGACTTTACACAGACTTAAATCAAGGTCACAGTCATCAGGTTATGTACTGAAATCCCACAGGCTCAGTTCCAACCTTGGATTTGCTCCTGCAAAAAGGAAAAAAGGAGCTCCATCAGAAAAATGATAATGTAAGAATCATGCTAATTTTTCCTTAGACTGATCACTAACCAACTTTTTCTTTCTTTCTTTCTATATGCTACATACAGATGAATAACTATGATTTCGCAACAGCAAGCAAACCCACATAACACAAAGAAATACATATCACACAGTAGAATCATGATAAGCAAGGATGAAAGATTCTAGCATACCCAAACCGAATACTGCCTTACACCATATCGATGCCACGACACTCTAGCGGAGACGCCGTCGCCACAAGGGGGATGGCGTGCCAAGGGCACGCCGGCAGTAGAACGGGGAGGATGCAGGGGCAGCGTGAGGAGGAATGGGCGGAGGAGGAAGAGAAGAGGGAGAGGAGAGGGAGGAAGTGGAGGCGCAGGCTGCCTGCAGCGTCGGCGTGGGGAGGCAGCAACAGCGTATAGGGAATAGGGACTCACAAGGGGGCCACAGATGCGCCACAGAGAGTTGGCGGAGAGGACGCCGGAGGCCATGGGCGGGGAGGAAGAGAGAAAGAACGGCAGCGCTGGTAGAAAAGGGCGGCGGAGGAGTGAGAGCAAGGGGAGGCGAGGGGATGGACGGAAGCGAAGGCGGCGACCGGGAAGGGCGATCGAGAGGTTGGCGGGGAAGGAAGAGGGAGGGAGCAGCAGCACCGGCAGAGAGGGCCGACGGAGGGCGAAAGGAGAAGGGACAGCTGGGGAGAAAGGGGAGGGAGCGGTGGTGCCGACGGAGAAGGGTAGTGGAGGGGAAAAGGAGAGGGGGTGGACGGGAGGGGAGGCGCCGAGGCAGCGGCTTGGGAAGGAGCTTGAGAGGGCGGCCGAGGAGGGAGAGGAAGGGAGCAGCGGTGGCTGTGGAGGGAGACCGAGGGGACAGGCGAAGGGGAAAGGGGGAGCGGCGGGCGGGCGGCGCGGCGCAGGGCTCGAGCTAGTGCAAGGAGGAGATGGATGGGCGGGGATGAGGTAGGAGGGAGAGGAAGGGCGCGGTGGAGCTGGAGGGAGGAGCGGCGCCGGAGCAAGGCATGGGAGGCGGAGGGGAAGAGGAGAGCGGCGAGAGGCTCAATCCAAAGGGGATCCGTCGACACGGGAGGAGAGGGTCCCTCATGCGATAGTAGCCGTCCGGTCGCGAGGCAGAGTGATGGGCGTGACGCGTGTTAGCTCGGGCAGGCGGAGCGCGGATCCGATCGAACGGCCTGGAACTGAGTTGGACACGATTCGACGGCCTCCATTTTCTGGGTGACGTGGACGCGCGGTTAGCAGCCTTTCTTTCAGGATTATATAATAGGTAATAGGCCGGTGCGCGGGTGCCTCTGCCTCCGTGCCCCATCGCGAGTTGACGCGAATTGGGTCGGTGGCGCGGGTGTGCTGTACAGAATTCAGATTCAAGTCGTAGGTTTTGCAGATGGTTTTGGATCATGGAAAAAGATGGGGGAGAAACCGGAAAGCTACTGGTATGGTGCGATGCGTGTGTGCACACTACGCAGTGGGATTTTGTTAATGGAAATTGGATGGTGACGTACGCCACTAAGATTTTATCGCAACAAAAGTGAGTTGTCTTCGTGCGTGGACCTAGTACTCTTCAGCGTACACAAACGAACTCACGGCCAGGGGAAAGCCGCCAGCATGCATGCATGTGAAAATTGCGATTAGAGAAATATATTTGTAATTTTCGCTGCTGCGTGTACGGCTTTTTTTGTTGTTATCCTGCTGCTCGTGTTAATCCTGCTTTGCTCCCTGTTTTCAACGTTTATTATATTGATTTGCTAGAACTGCCGCTCTTCTACCGTGGTACTTCCAACCGAAAAAAGATTGAAAAAAATTATGGACTCCAGGTCAACCTTAGATACTAGCAAGGTAGATATACACATCAAATGTTCGATGACGCCATGTTGTACCAGAAAGTACTACTTGGAGCTAGGCCTGGTAATCATCTTTCACTATGCCTTTCCGTTATATGCAGCTGAAATGGCGGCTAGGCACATCTCTCCAGAAAGACAGTAATGCCGTAGGCGTCCTTACTGGAAGCGTATCTATGGTTTCATTGAAGTTTGGACTAATCTAGCCCCTTAACATCTTTTATTTCCATTTATAGCCCCCTTAGCGCATAAATTCCCGTTTTAGCCCCGGAGGACGGTTGCCGACCCACTCGGCAAAGAACTAGGTGTCGCTAACCGGTCGGCAAAGAACTTGGTTGTCGCTGCCGGCTCGGCAGCACCTAGTTGTCGCCGAGTGGGTCGGCAAAGATGTTGTAGCGATTGCCACGCCGCGACTAGCCGCCGAGCTCGCCGGACCCATGCCGCCGCCGCCAACGCGCTCAGCGCGCATCGCCGCCGCCGCGCGCCACATTGCCCAGCGCGCCTGTACCGCCACTTACCTGGCACACGCCAGGCGCTACCACAGAAGTTCTGCTCGCTTACGCCGCACGCCTGCCATTGCAGCCCCTGCTTTACACTCGAAATGTCAGATAAGAGGAGGGCTTCGTCCGTAACACGGTGAGCGACGCCATTTGAAGAAGCAAGGCAAGAAACAAGGCAGAGAGGAAGAAAGCCGAGAGGAAGAGAGGTCGGGAAGAGAAGGAGTTCAAGTTCAATTACGGAAGTTGTGCATCTAGAAAAGGTTAGTGTCCTTCAGATTCGGCTTTAGTTTGAGCAATGTCATTAGAATATAATTAGATGATTTGTAGTTTCTTATTGTACCAACCAAGTAGTTATAGTTGTACAGATGGTGTATTTTGACTTAGTGTTCTTGCTAGGATTAGGGATGAGATTAGGTGAGAAGGAGAAATTTAGGAAGTAACAAATTAGTAGTAGTATTAATAAAGGATTTATGACTTAGTGGTAGGATTAGGGATGAGATTAGGTGAGATGGAGAAATTTAGGAAGTAACAAATTAGTAGTAGTATTAATGCTTTAGTAGTAGCAAATGTAATTAGGCAAGAGTAAAATTAAATATGGACGCAAAGGTAATTTTTTAGACCAACGATTTAATTAAGCTGCAGACGAGTAAAAAAAAGCGAGAGGTCGATTTATAGATAATTAGTACAGGGATAAATAAAATGTAAAATTAATCATAGTATGTATAAGAAAATTAATTAGCAATAAAACTCGTGACATTAATTAAATAATCGGGGCGTTAGGAAATATTTGAAGACTTAGTAGTAGAAGTCAATGTAAAATTATTGACTTATGCACTTAGTAGTTAGCAATGTGATTAGGCAGTAATTAGTTGTCTTAGCAGACTTATTATTGTTAGTGTTGTAAATTAAATAGAGTTAGTAATGTACCTTCCAGTGAGGAGATAACTCCAAGGGAGAGAAGCCTTGGAGGAGAAATGGGAAGGAAAGAACGATTGGGAAGGAAGGATGGTAGCTAGGACATTTCGTGGTGAGGAGATAAGGTGTATGTTTTTAGACCAACGATTTAATTAAGCCGCAGACAAGTCAAATAGCAGTAGACCGACAATAGATAATTAAGGCGGGATAAATAAAATGTAAAATTAATCATAGTATATATAATTTTAATCGTGAATATTTTAGGACTTAGTAGTCAGCAATGTAAAATTATTGACTTAGCAGACTTAGTAGTTAGCAATGTGATTAGCTTTTAATTCGAAATCTGTGCTAGGAGAGAGAAAGGAAAGAAAAGTGGAAAACAACCATTTATAAAAAAAATCAGAAAATTCGAAGGAAAAAATTGGACATGAAAAGTTTTAATTAAAAAAATTTGAATATAATTGAAGTTTATTTTATTAATTTAAATTATTTTTTATTTTCTAAAAGACTCTGAAAAACGGGAGAATTGAAAAAAAAAATATCTTGGTCGCTACGGTTCTTGATCACGTTATTTCACCATGGTGTAGTTAAAGCAGAGTGCTTTATGGAGCTTCTCTGAATCAAGAAGAAATTTGAGAACTTCGTTGTGATTATGAAGATATCCTAAAACATAGAGGATTCAATGTCGGATGCCTCTAGTGGAATCCCGTAAAGAACCACTCACACTTATTATTGAATCCTCCATGTTTTAGGTATGTTCATAATCACAACCATGCTCGCAGCTTCTTCAATTGTATTTCAGAGAAGCTCCATAAAGTACTCGCTTAACTACACCATGGTGAAGTAACGGATCGAGAACCGTAGCGATGAAGATATTATTTTTTTCAATTCTCCCGTTTTTCAGAGTCTTTTAGAAAATAAAAAATAATTTAAATTAATAAAATAAACTTCAAGTACTACGATATCCACCACCTGTATGGCACTTGGGGTGCCGAGTTCTATTCGTGGTGTTGTCGCATTTCGCCCAAATGGTCGCACCCTCCAACCAAGAACGCAGTAATGAAATGTAATAGACTCAAACGACTGGATGAAAGGATGGAAAGAGTTGAGAACACACTCAACAAATTAGTTAAGCTAATTAGTTTTGCGGTCTTTCTTCTATTATTTCTTGTTGTTGCCAAGTAGAAATTCAGTTGTAATGGGATTTAATGTCCACTCTTTATGTATGCATCGCACTCCGTCGTGAATGACAATAAACTAGTAACATTATGTACCCATGAATGCGTTTGTTTGAATGCATATCGACGCGTATAACTGAAAGCACGCGACACATCGATGCAACATGTCAACTCGATAAAGGCCAACGCAACGACGCATCCACCATTTAGTTACATGCTTTCGGAGATTGAACATACGTGCGTACAAAACGGGAGACTACGGAGGTACAAGCTTGTCCGTCCGTGCCTAATGGTAGAAGGTGCCTCTCGCTACCTACATAGGGTGTTCTCCGTTTGGCGCCTCGGACGTGGGCTGGCTAGGGTTGGCGCAGCAGATGTGGGATCATACCGAACTTTCTATGTTCACGACCTCCTCGTTGCCCCTCTCAGATTTGCATCATTATGAGGTCATCATTTTGCTCCTTGAGATCGCTAATTTGCGCCTCCAAATCAAAGATTCGGTTCCAAACCAAAGGAGACTTTCTCAAAGGAGAAGACCACACGGGCAGCTTTGCGCATGATAAGACCAAAGGAGACTTTCTGCAAAGTGATAAGACCACACGGGCAGCTTTATGCAAAGGATAAGACCAAAGGAGACACTTTCTGCGCAGTGATAAGACCACACGGGCGCCTTTGCGCAAAGGATAAGACCAAAGGAGACGATTTCTGCAAAGGATAAGACCACACGGGCACCTTTGCGCAAATGATAAGACCAAAAGAGACAACTTTCTGCAAAGGACAAGACCATACAAAGCGCCTTTTGCGCAAAGGACAAGACCACAAGAGGCGCTTTTGCGGTGATAAGACCAAAGGAGGCGACTTTGTGCGCTTTAGGGTTTAGGTTTAGGTTAGGCTTTTCAGATCGACTTGACAACCCCGACCACCTCGCCACTTTTAAGACCGAAAAGACAACACTCGCCAAATTTTTCGCATCGATAAGATGACTTTTCGTAATTAAAAACATGACTCTCTCCTCTACATGAAACTACGCACACCATGCCAACCATGGGCTTATAAAAGGGTGTTGAACCAAACCAAACTCTACACAACACTACACAACAGATACCCACCTATGGAATCTTCGAGACACTTCTACGCGAGGATGTTGCGTATAAAACCGCTTAAGGTAAGAGGAAACAAATTGCAATACCCGGATAAATCAATGAAAGATGCTCCAAGACCACCACGTTTTCCGATCCCGTAGTGTGTGTGTGGCGAACCAACAGAGATCATTCACCCACACACCAGCACACCGCGCCAAGGCGCATTTACACATGCGGGCACTATCTCGTAAGCGTTTCTTTAACACGTATCGATTTTTCTCTCCCAACGTTGAATTCTTTAACTTTCTAACTTCATGCCCACGTAATGGCAGCCCGAGATGCGCTGCCACTTCTTCCAGTGGATCGACGGCCCGGAGATGTACGACAGGGCATTCATCCAAAGCAGGCGGTTACGTCGAACTACTCGGTGCGGGCCGAGAACTTCGTGCGGTGGAAACCTTACGCATCGGACTCGCTGAGGAGGCAACCGGCGAGCCCAAGATTCGCCCGGCGTAATCCATATCGACGACGTGAGTTATGAAGAATTTACATCGTTATTACGTTTTGCACTGTACGGTGTACTTACATTATAGAATCGCAAGACATGGACGACTTCGACATACCAGGCCGACGTGGACAGTCCCGCGACAAGGGCAAGGGAAAGGCTCATGCGGCTGAGCCCAGCCGCCATAGCGATCCGGCCGCCAGCGCACTCAGATCAACGATGTGGGTTATCAATAATTTACATCCTTCTTACGATTTGCACTATACGGTGCACTTACATCATGGAATCGCAGGATATGGACGACTTCGACATACCAGCCCGACGTGGACACTCCCGCGACAAAGGGAAGGGGAAGGCCGGCGAGGAGTTCAACGCCGACCTCGCAAGGAAGGGAAAATGGCCCCGGTCCACGCAGTAGGTTATGTTGTTACGTAGTAGTCCCGCGTCCTACCCCCATGTTTTTTACTATCCCCTAACGGCATGTATACTTATATGGTTCGGATGCCTGTGTGGCTGTGTACCTTAGTAGTAGTACCGATGATGACTACAGCGATTAGCCGAACCATCATGCCATGTCACTACATGTAACGCGGCTTCGTCACGACTCTTATGTACTCGTGTCAGGTTCCACTAAGCCTATATTGCAAGTATGCCTCTTCTAGTGCAATCCCGTAAACAACTATGCGCATTTAACATCGACTCGCCCATGTTTTAGGCATCTTCAAAATCATAGGATGGAAACAGATCGAATACGCCAGATACATCATCAAGGTTATACCTCATCCGATGTGCTTTTTAATCATCCTTTTCACAACGCATAAAATAATACACAAATTACAAAAGCAACAACAATATGACAGAGGGTTTCAGAATTTTGTAAACTCATTTCCGTCAACAAACAAATACCGCAATCATGATTTAAACCCCGAGTTTGCATAAAATGAAACCCTAATTTACAAACCTCGGTGCCCATACTTCTTAATGAATGATTTATACAAATATTAGTGCCCGTTAAAACCCTTATTCAATGATGAAAACTTTAATACCATTCGTCGATTTTTCCAAACCCTAATACCAAGTGCAAAACCCTAATACTAAATGTATAAACTAATACCATTTTTCAAACCCTAAATACCATTTGTCGATTTTAGCAAACCCTAATAACAAATCTAAAAACTAATACCATTTTTCAAACCCTAAATACTATTCGTCATAGATCTAGGTGTTATCCCGTCATTATCTGTGGTACTCGCCATATTGTATATCGATATCTCCATTGAGTTGCAATGCGCTTCTTCCATACATTCCAAGTCACATAAAATCATAAAACCCTAATGTCCTAAACCTATCCAATTTTTCGCAACCTAAATCATAAATTTTTAGACAATTCCATAACACATATCAAATTGTTCAAATAGTACACAATCACGCCCATTGCATAATTCTCGATTTTGTACAAAATGTAACCCTAATTTACAAACCTCCGTGTCAGTATTTCTTAATGAATGTTTTTACAAATATCAATGCCCGCTCAAAACCTTATTAAAATGATCGAACAAAATTTCAGATTCAGAAACCGCTAACCCAAACCGAAACCATAATTTTTTCCCTATTTTTGCAAACCCTAAAAATTCTTTTTCCATTCTTTTTTCCAAACCTCTCCATTTTGCAAACCCTAATCGATTTTTAATCAAATCCAAAACCCTAATCCGACAAAATTGTACTGGTAGGGAACAAAGTTGTCGCTGAGTGGGTGGGCAACAACTTGGTGTCGCCGAGTGGGTTAGCAAAGACCTAGTTGTCGCCGTCTCCACTCGGCAAAGAACTAGGTTGTCATTGTCCCACCCTCGGCAAACAGTCGTCTGTGGGGCTACAACCGAATTTATGCGCTAAGGGGGCTAGAAATGGAAATAAAAGATGCTAAGGGGCTAGATTAGTCCAACGTTCGGTTTCATTCATGTCAAAGCGTATGCATGCATGGCGACGTTGCTGAAGGAGTCAATGCCAAAGAAATTTAATAATGAGGAAGAACTAGAAGAGAGAAGATAAAACTTTGCATTCAAGACGAGCTATCGATGATATGTGGTCATCGAGTAGTTAGGAGCATGCCATTGTTGGTGAGTGACACGACGCCATCGGAGATGGCAAGAAGATAATCCATATCGTTATACAACGACTCAAAGCGTATATACCGCATCGTGAATATAGGAGGTCGCCGCAGCTTAGTGAGAAAACCACATCATTGAGTTGGACAACATCCACTACTACAAAAAAAAGGTCTTCACAGACGGTTCAAAACGCCATCACACGCTTCGCGTGAGCCGCCCGAGTTTATGGGTCAATGATGACATGAGATCATCATAGACGGCTGAATCGCTCGTGATGCACACTATCCTGCAGCGGTTATTAACTCGTAACCGCTCAGGATAGCCGCTTATCATGCACGGATTATAGATAAAACCGCTCGTGATAGTTGATGCTTCCTGCAGCGCTTTATATATAAAACCGTCAGTGATAGCTTATATATCACGCATAGCGGTTGGTATTTGGAACCGCTCGTGATAGCTTATAGTTTCACTGACGGTTTTTATATAAAACCGCCTATGATAGCCTCTTTCTACAAAATTCCAAGCAAAAACTGTTCTGTGATAGCCTCTTTCTACAAAATCTCCGAGCAGTGGCTGCTTTTGCCTTTAAAACCGGCTTCGTGTGTGTGTGTGTGTGTGTGTGTGTGTGTGTGTGTGTGTGTGTGTGTGTGTGTGTGTGTGTGTGTGTGTGTGTGTGTGTGTGTAGTTCGTAGTCCCTTGTTAGATTAATCGATTCCTGAATTCAGCTAGCTAGCTCGCTCCTTGGTCGTTCATCCTAAATGTGCAGGCCACGGCCTACTTATCGTTCTCGACACATCGGGTTGTACCATGTGATTCATACCAATCAGGCATGAAGCAAATGGTACACTCCAGTGTGTTAGGCTCGACGAAGTAGGCTGTGTTTCACCTGAACGTTTAAGATGAACGCCCAACGCACGAGCTAGCTAGCTGAATTTAGGCCTTGAGTTAGCTAACAAAGGCTACGAACTAGGTGTGTATATGTATATATATATATGTATATATATATATATATATATATATATATATATATATATATATATATATATATATATATGTATATATATATATATATGTATATATATATGTTTATTTTAAAGGCAAAAGAGTAATCGCTTAGAGAATTTGTAGAGAAGAGATCAAGAATAAAGAAGAGGGAGGCGGGCTCTGGGAGGAGGCGCCATGTGATGAAAAACTCTCACAAGGATTGAGACAAAACTCTCATGAATAATACCTAATACAAGTCCAAAGGAAACATATAAAATATGTTGAAACAAATAATTAAGACTTAGACAATTACATCGCATCTCGCCAAGTATTTTAATATCGAGCGCAAATTTCTTCAAACTAAATAAGAAGACCACAAACTTCGTAAAAAGAACATGAATGGTAATAAGATAACAATATATGGTAAGTTAACGATATCATGTTAGGATGTAAAAAGAGTTTTCCTTAATGGTTAACTCTCTATCTATAAAGCGTATAAGAGTAGAACCGATAGAAACTCACCTCTATCCATGTAGAAGTTCGTTTACATTCATATGTGCTAACTATGTGCAAGGATTTTGATTCCATATATTCATAAGCTTTCATTCCAAAATTATTCCTATGCAGTTCATCCTATTGTCCCTAGAGATTCATTTCTTGTCTCATCAGTGAACACAACTAGTAACATTTGCGGTTTTCATGTCAAGCAGATAAGAGCAAAGCAACCTGTAGAAACTCACCTATATCCATGAAACACTTACATGCATGGTGTTATTTATCCTAAGCATAGATGGTGATCGATCAGACTTACAATTAACAGACAACCATTTGTTAAGATTCTCTAGGAGGAACCAAATTGCCTCCCTCGGATTGCCACTTCTTAAGATTGCATCAATGTATTTTTTCAAAGAAGACACACCGCATCATAATGACGAAAACAAAAAATAAGGTCTTTAATTAGGAACATACCAAAGAAATACACCCAAACACAACCCCATTCCCCACCTCTAGATCCATCCATCCAGCCAGCAGTCATAGAGGGCAAGACAGCAAGGCCAAGGGGGTCCAAACTGACCATCAACCAACAAGCTAGCTAGGTAGCTCACATTGCAACTTGGTTCACTTGAATACCAACAGCACAAACCAATAGATCTATCTTACCTCGATCGACATCGTCGGTGTTGGTGGTGGTAGCCAAGGCTGAGGTCGGTGGAACTAGAGGTAGCCGGGGGAGGTCGGTGAGGTAGCCGAGGTCGCGACGGGGAGGAGGAAGAGGAAAGCGCAAGCGTCATCAGAGAGTTATGGCACAACGGTGACACTGGAAAAGACACTCTTATCGTACGAGTGTCTTGTGCAGTGAACCGTGGTGTCACAACCGTCGGCGACGGGAAGAATGGTGGCATCGGCAACGGGGTCACTCGGGTGGGGAGGGGAACGAACGAGGGTAAGGGCGCTGGGGAGTGACAAGTTAGAGCGCAAACCCTAGTGGGTTCCTACTAATAAAGAGACTTATCACAGCCGGTTCTATTATGGAACCGTCAGTGGTACTTATCACAAACAGTTCCACAATGGAACCTTCCGTGATATGGTGTCGTATTACAAACGGTTCATTATGAAAACTATCTGTGAAGTATCATAGACGGTTGTTTGTTGAAAACTGTCTGTGATACTTCACAGACGGTTTTCATAATGTATCGTCTGTGATATTACCTCTTCACAAACAGTTTTTAGCGCAGCCAGTAACACAGACGGTCGCAAAACCAAAACCGATTGCAAGTAATACAGATGGTTTTGGTCAACTGTCTGTGATGAGGCGTCTACTATTAGCCTTGTAGTAGTGGTCAAAGAAGAGGAGCGACCGACACAGGAGAAGAAGACATCGAGCACGTATAACATCGTGCATGTGTATATACATGCATACATCCTACGAATAGAAGCATGGGCGTTATAAAATAGTGTAGCAAAGAGCTCAGAGTAAAGATAGCGTAACGGTAACGAATAGGCTCGGGGCCACTAGAGAGAGGGAGCGACGGGTGTCCTGGCAGGGACCGATGACATTTGCACGCATATGTGTGTTGAATTCACAATGGTCATCATTAAACAATAATTGGAGAGAAGTACAAAATAACTATGTGGTAGAGTATTGCATTGGAAGGGGGTAGCAGCTGAGAGATATCAATCAAGAATTGGGCCTGCTCTTGGAGGTTGAAGCAAAAAAGTTGTGGCAGAGAGAAGAGATAGAAGGCACATGGTTCGGTGGGGCAACCGGCGTGAGGGAAGATAAGTTCAAGGTAGATCGTCCATGGTGGGTTGGTGTATACATGGAAAAGGTACCCTAATACCATGTAACTAATAAGATAATTTGTTACACACATATTCAATGTATTGCTTGAGATTAACATATGTACATGTGCATTCAAACATTTTGGAAAGAGTAACCAATGGAGGAAAAAATAAGGGTATGCAACTACATGATGCATACATGATGGAGAGTGGTTAACTTATTATGCTCATGATTTTCTTCCATCAAAGCTCATACTTCAATTACATTACTCAAGTTGTATTTTCCTTCAAGCTTATATTATTATTTTCTAATGTTTGCGATATCTTAAAAATCTAAATTGCTACAAGATACGTAAATATATTCTGAAGCATCTAAGTTATATCATTTTTCACTACAAACTTTATAATAAATCTAGATGCGTAAATGCACGAGCCACCCAAAGCAAGTTCCTACTATATCAAAACCACCTCCATCTCCGCTCTCCACCCCTACCCCAAGACTACCGCCATTGAGGCCCATTTGCCCTCGCCACCACCTCCTCAACTTTCCCTACATGGACTCGCCACCTTGTTACCGCCTTCGCTTTTTCCTCCACGGCACTACCACTATCTCCTTCCACACCGACCCTCCATTGTCCCTCCTGCACCGCCACCACCTCTTGTACCAATGATAATCAGAGACAGTCACTGCCTCCGACATAGAGACAACTCAAAAGTCATGATCTGTAGAGGGAGAGAGGGGACAATTTGACATCATTGGAGACATAGATGAAGGACTTTCTTTGAAAGCTCATGAGCCGGTTTTGCTGGAGCTAGCTAGAGCCGGATGTAGATGAGGAGCCAATTCACGAAATTTCAAACACACTCAAATGTTAGGAATTTGAGTGGTGTTTCCAATTTTTAAGTTGAATATTGCTTAGCAAATCCACCTTTTATCTTGGAAAGTTATGTAAACAAAGCCAATTAGGGCCCATTTGCAACACAGGATTTTCACGAGAATTTTACAGGAATTTCACAGGAAACAATTCAATTACCGCAGGAATTTGGAAAAAAAATTGTGTTATAATGGTGGGAGATTTGCCATTGGGATTCTGAACGGTCATGCTCATGCAACTATCACTACTACAAAAATGCTAATACTGGACGCCTGATCACAGACGGTTCATCGAAACCGTCTGTATTAAACACAATCACAGATGGTTTTTGTTTACCGACCGTCTGTGTTACTTTCCACACTTAAAACCATCTGTGAAGAGGTAATATCACAGACGGTTGATATTGAAAACCGCTCGTGATGTATCACGATGGTTTTGTGAGAACCGCTCTGGATACTTCACATACGGTTTTCAACATGAACCGTCTGTGATATTACTACATATCACAGACGGATTTTGTTGAAAACCGTCCATAATAATTAACTCATCACAGACGGTGTAGTTTACATAGCTCCCCAACAGAGTCTTCTTGATCTCTATCTCTGGCGTTACGGTAACCACGGGAGATCTCCAAGCCCGCCGGTGAGTCCATCGCCACTCCGTGCCCGGTTTGAGTATCACCTCACCTCACAGAGCCCGCTCGTGTGGTCCATTTCAGCTATTGACGCCCACGCCGAGCTGTCACCGTGGACCTCTCTGTCACCGCTACCGCCATCGACGCCAACTCTTCTCTGGTGAGTCCTCGACCCCACCAAGGTCAATTTCCCCACCTATATGTCCCCCTAAAGCCGTGCATGTGCTTCGTTTCAGTTTATTTCCACCGAGAAGACCTGTCACCGAAGAGCTTGCCATCGTCGCCTCTGTTCACCGACGACTAGCCGCCTTGGACCTTCCCCAACTTCGACTAGCCGTCTTGGACCTTCCCCAACTTCATTGACACCTTCTTTGTGATCGAGGTGAGCTACTGGAGCATAAGCATCCTTTAATTTGAGTAGTTTCGGGTGTTTACGCCGAAATCGCTAGTGAAGCCCATGGCGCCGCCACGGATATCACTGTCGGTTCGCCTCAGGCGACCTTAGGGCCCCAAGCCACGACTATTAGCAATGTGATGTCACCCTGAGCCCAATTTAAGCTTCAAATCCTACTATTTTTAATCATTTAGTTAATAAACTAACGAGTCTATGACATGTGGGACCGCCATAGATTTTATAAATAAAATCATGAAATAAAAAATGAGTCACTGACAAGTAAGGCCCGCATGTAAGTTAATAAAATCTGGAAAAATGTAAAAATAAAAAAAAGCCACCTTTAGTTTAGAGAAAAATATGTTTTCTTTGTTGGAAAGCATAACTAAACCTCAGAAAATACACTTTCGAAGTCACCCTTTAATTTATTTCCAGGATTTTCAATACGAACCGTGTGATGGACCGAAGCTGGATGTACGCTGAGAACCATGTGAGTGAAGAGTACATTAATGGCGTGTTTGCTTTTACAAGAGCTGCCGAGGAGGATATGTTGAATAAGGGGGCGGAATATATGTACTGTCCATGCATTGACTGCGAGAATCTGAAGATGTTTAAGAACCGAGCGCAGATCGAAGCACACTTGATTCAAAGAGGTTTCAAAAAGGGTTATACACGTTGGACCAGTCACGGTGAAGAGCATATTATACAGGAAGTCAATGATATGTCGCCGGATGATGTCGATTGTGGTTCCAATTCAGATAGGCTACACGATGATGACAATCTAGATCAGATGCTTCATGATGCAGAAGGGAACTGTGATGAGAGGGAGTATGCTAAATTTTGGGGCTTGATGGAGGACTCGGAGAAACCTTTGTTCCCAGGCTGCAAGCCGGAATACACAAGGTTGTCATCCGTGCTTAAACTGCTGAAATTGAAGGCAAGCAACGGTTGGTCCGACAAGAGTTTCACAGGGCTGTTAGGTGTCTTAGCGGACATACTTCCGGAGGGAAACGAATTTCCCAAAACCACCTATAAAGCCAAGAAGATTCTTTGTCCATTGGGAATGGAATTAGAGAGAATACATGCATGTCCGAACGACTGTATCATCTACTGTAATGAGTATACAAACATGCATGTATGTCCGATGTGCAACGCATCCCGATACAAGCGTAAGAACCAATCAGATGACGACGACGGAATCGAGGTGAAGAAAGGACCTCCTGCCAAGGTGGCGTGGTATTTTCCTGTAATTCCCCGTTTGAAGTGGTTTTTTGCGAACCCAAAGAATGCAAAACTGCTGCATTGGCACTTAGAGGAGCATAAGAATGACGGAAAGCTAAGGCACTCTGCTGATTCCACCCAGTGGAGAAACATCGATAGGAGGTTTACAGACTTCGGTGCGGAATCAAGGAATATAAGGTTTAGATTGAGTATAGATGGAAAGAATCCTTTCAGTAACATGAGCAGCCGACATAGCACTTGGCCCGTGACGCTCTGTATCTCCAACCTTTCTCCTTGGTTGTGTATGAAACGAAAGTATATTTTGCTGTCGATACTTATCCAAGGGCCAAAGCAACCTGAGAATGATATTGATGTGTACCTAGCACCATTGATGGAAGATCTAAAAATACTATAGATTGAAGGGGTACATGTATGGGATGCGTACAAACGAGAGAACTTCACTTTACGTTCCTTGTTGTTCTGCACCATAAATGATTATCCTACCCTTGCTAACCTGTCGGGCCAGAGTACAAAAGGGACCAAAGCATGTACTCACTGCTTAGATGATATGGTTAAGGATTTAGATGTTGTGCTCCGAAAGGGATGTAAATCGAGGACCCATAAGAAGAACATGTGGAAAAAGAGATTAATATTTTGGGACTTACCTTATTGGGAGCACCTAGAAGTTCACCACTGCATCGACGTCATGCACGTAGAGAAGAATGTATGTGATAGCTTGATTGGTCTCTTACTGAACATTTGTGACAAAATAAAGGATGGTGTCAACACACGGCTTTACTTGGTTGATATGGACATTAGACCTGAGTTAGCACCAACAAAGACCGATAAAGGACTTAACGTATTTTGCCTCTCCTTGTTACACTCTGCCCAAGGCCAAGAGAACCGAACTGCGTGCTAGTGCTTGCATGGTGTGAAAGTTTCGGCACATTTCGCCAACATGAAGAAACTTGTTTCGATAGAAGATCCGGGTTAATTGGCATGAAGTCTCATGATTGTCATGTGTTGATGACATAAATGCTCCTGCTGCAATTAGAAGTATTTTGCCAATCAAGGTCCGAGAGACAATCATGAGGTCAGGTTATTTTTTTAACACAATTGCTCAAAAGGTCATCGATTCCGAAGGACTAGATTCTCTACAGGACGAGGTGGTGACGACTCTATGTGATCTTGAGATGTATTTCCCTCTGTCGTTTTTTGATATCATGGTCCATCTCATTGTTCACATTATGAGGGAGATAAAGATGTGCGGGTCCGTGTTCCTACGTAGCATGTACCCGTTCGAGAGGTTCATGGGAATTCTCAAGTCTTATGTACGGAATCGATATTGGCCGGAGGGAAGCATCATCAAGGTTGTGCAACCGAAGAGGTCATTGAGTTCTACGTTGATTACATAGCTCAGGTCGAACCGATAGGTGTGCCTCGATCTCGTCATGAGGGGAGGCTCGAGGGTATTGAGACCATCGGAAGGAAAGCAATCACTCCAGATATGGATGCGTATGCTCAAGCCCATTTCAGGACCTTGCAACACATGACCAAGTATCCCGTATATCGAAAGCAAAGGCAAGGACGTGCTTCGACAATGTAATCCGGCGGTACCGGATGTTTGGATCACGAGACAACACAAAAGTCGGTTCAACCATTGGTTGAATGAGCGACTCGCTAGGAGCTCGTCAAGTGATGTGCTGACATGGCTGGCAAAAGGGCCAATATTTACAGCTGTGATATGGCGAGGATACGATATAAATGGGTACACATTCTATATGTAGGCTCATGATATAAAGAGCACTAACCGAGCAATGGTGTCTCAGATAGATGCATTCAAGATCGATGGGTCGAGGAGCTCCTACTATGGGCTTATAGAGGAGATATGGGAGCTCGACTACGTGCTTTTCAAGATCCCCCTATTTCAGTGTCGTTGGGTCCATCTAGCATAGCTGAAGGTCGACAAGTACGATGTCACTACCGTGGACCTCAAACGTGTCGGATACAAAGACGAACCATTCATACTCGCTAACCAAGTTGTTCAAGTCTTCTATGTAACCAACCAGGCAAATAAGAAGCGCCACGTAGTTCTTTATGGAAAAAGAAGGATTGTCGGAGTTGAGAATGTAGTGGACGAGGAAGAATACAATCAATTTGACGAGTTGCCTCCTTTCGGAAACGGCATAAGGGTCGAGGAAGAAGAACGTGACGAAACTAGCTATATACGCGTCGATCATCATGAAAGGCTAATTTTTAAAGATTAATTGAACAATGTGTGTATATGTACGTTATGATATGAATGGTTAATTTTAGTTCATTTGTGTTAATTGATTTGAACTGTGAAATGGATGTGCTTGTTTCTGAAATGAATGTGAATTGGATGTATATACATGTACTTGTTGTGTTTTCTGCTTGTTTCAGAGGGCATGGCTAGCATTTCCTGAGGCTAGCCAATAAACAGAACTAGATTAGCCAATACAAAATAATATCACAGACGGTTTCATCTACAAACCGTCCATGATTATATATCACAGACGGTTCCATGGTAAAAAAACCGTCTGTGATACATCAGATATCACAGACGGTTGTTGATTGGAACCGTCTGTGATACATCACATATCACAGACGGTTCTACTTTAGAACCGTATGTGATATCCATCCCTATTTATATTTGGACTGTAGGATTTGCCCACGCCCCCCACTCAAACAATTAAGTTTCTCAACTCATCCCTCCTCCCCCGAGCCCCTCGCCGCCATCCTCGACGCCGCCTCCTCCTCGAGCAAGACGACTCCTTCTCCGAGTCTCGGACGCTCCTCCTCGACGCCTCCTCCTCGAGCCGTGGCGCCTCCTCCGAGCCCGCCACCTCCTTTCCTCCCCGAGCCCAACGACCTTTCCTTTGATGCCGCCTCGCTTTGCTCCAAAGATCGCTCCCCGCCGTTCTTCTCCTCGATGTCCAAAGGTAACCAATGCCGAAGTTGCTGTGAGAGACTCGGCGTTTATTAGGCTCATAATACTTAGTCGCCCCATTGACCCTAGTATTATCAACCAAATAAACCGGTCTCGAGAGATGTATACTTCCGAATGCAATATACATACCTCACAACAAAAGAATGTATCAATTCCATACAACACATAGTGCATAAGCAACAAACCGAAGTTAACATTAATATGGAATAGATATTACAAAAGAGAGGCCCTTAGGCCAAATAACAAATACAAAACTAAATAAACAATGAAGCAAAAAGTGCCATAAGATGGCTATAACAAAAGCCAATTAGTGTGCCTTTACCCACAAGGCAACTAACAGGACCGCCAAGCTAGTCGTCAAACCCGAAGCACAACTTCAGAAGAGTGAAGCCCTTAGGGCCCACCTTCTTCATCTGCAACAAAAGCCACAAAATGCCACAACCACGGGCGCGATGAGTACATAAAGTACTCCATAAGACTTACGTGTGAGATAACAGAACTATAAATAGCTACATGCAAGCTTTATTTAAGTGGATGAGGCTTTGGACTCATTTTAGCATAAAGCAACATTTATTTGCAATAACATAATAGATTGAAGGCAATTTGGCAAAGCATTTTTAAATGTTGAAGTAACAACGAGATAATAACATAATAACAACAACAAGAACAATCTCGAAGTGACTAACCCAAGTCACCACAACAATAGCATGAACTCCCGTTCATACCAACCATGTCAAGTTTTAATTAAAGGTTGTAGTCTAGTCTTGAGCGACCTTACCAAGCATGTCCATAACCTAGGACGAGGCTATTGAATAGTTTTATCCTGCGCAGGTGTACCACTGTACCCACACGCCGACCGCCTTTCCTTTACGCACACTTAGAAGGTGTCGGCACGGCTAAGTTCTACGAGACCTTTCCAAAGGATGAATGCTAATTACGAAATTGCACAACCCACGGGAGAAGGAGACATCACACAACCTTCCTAAGCTAATGCTCCCTCCCACACTATATATATACATTTGTTTTTGAAAACACACCAACCGAGCTCGCTCATAATTAACACCTCCTAGAGTACTTAGTCAAGAGGGTTCCATATGCCCTCGTGTGGTTAGTACGCTAAATCGCTGGCTTAGTGACCCAAGTACTCGGTCCTTAGGGACCCAGCATACCACCACATCCAAAAACCGCACCATCCATCCAATATGCCCAAGTCTAAATCAATCTTTTATTTTCGGTTTTGATTTTACAATTAATCAAAGCACAAGTCTTTGGACATATAGGAGTAATAATCGCTTTTGAGTGATCAAGACCATCGACTAAGTCGATGATCGCCCATTACTACCGTTATCTAAGCATTGCTAAGCATGACAACCGTAAAAGCAATAAAAGAGCATACTTAAATCAAGGGCTCTAATTCACCAAATGATATTAGTAACTTATGGTTTGTGGCGGGGTAACAATTTAGGGCAACTATGCAATAGGAATAGCTACCTCTAAGCGATAAAATACTTTGACACAAAAGCATGCATACATACAAGTTAAACGAAATATTAGACTTTAAAGTAATGGGACAATGATGGAAATGATCAAACCGCTTGCCTTTACTTGTCGGAGATGCTTAACTGCTGCAGAGGAATACTTTCAATCGGTAATATCGTTGGTACCTATCGCAAGAACGAGGAAATCCAATAAAAACGACGAACACCGAAAAAGATTCAAAATCCAAAGTCAACAAAAATCCATGAAATTTGTACAGCAGGAAGACCACGGTTTTAAATGCATTTAGCAACAAGAATCAATCGATTTGGATAAAGTATGAAAAAGTTATGGCTAAAACAATTTCAATCGGCTGGAAATTCCAATTTAATTGTTTTCGGGTACTGTTCATCGCACAATTTTCCAGAATGTTTTTGAACATAAAATTTTTATGGTAGGTAGAGCATGGCATTCTAAGAACAGCAAAAATGGGTTTACTTCATTTGGAGTTAAAGAGAATTACTTACGAATTTTTGAAGGTGAAATTATTACAAAAGGTCTACTGCTAAATAACATACATATACCTCACTCTTGCTTTCTAAATATCTTCACTCCTATAGATTGACATACTAATGGCTACATAAAAGATTTGCTTCACTGGTCTTTGCATTTGACAAGACTGTAGCTGCTGATGGGATAAGAAAAGCTATTGGCTCATTGCTTAATTGAAAGAACAATACTTTGTTGTCAGATTAGATTGCTACTGCTAGCTTAAAGGTTCAAAGGTTAAAAGTCAAGGATATTTCTAACTACTTGGCATTAGCAAGGTCATTAGTTCATTGACAAGTCAAATTGTTTGTAGTTTTTCTTCTGTTCTTACTAATCCCCAATATTCATTTGTTAAGCAAACTGGGTGACTCTACAATCACCCAACAGGTTAGTTTGCTCACTGTTAATTTTACTTCAACAAAAAAAAAAAAAGAGTAGGTTGTTCGGTTGGTTTCAGAAAATGCAACCCATCACTGATTTTCAGATTTGGCCACCCCACTAACTCAGAAACTGCACAACTCTAGTGGTCCCTATAAGATTCGGATGCTACTAGTCAGATGATTGCCAAAAGACTAAAAGAATCAAGACAATCTCTAACTACCGAAGTGAGGCCTGTTATTAACCTTCTAGCAATGCTTATACTAACAGTTTACTGTTCATGCACCTACACAGCTACGACAGCACAAGGTGACTGACAAAAAGTCTACTACATTCAGACTCCCTCTAACAGATTAGCTACTATCAAATGTGTGGCCTAGATGACATTCTCAACATTAGTTAGCAGGAAATATTGGTTGGTCTAAAAAAAATGGGTTCACTGACATGATTTCGTTTTTAAAACCTTCTCTATTCTTCATTTCAAACATAACACTATTGCTGTGATAACTATAAACATCCAATAACCGAAAGTCAAGTATGTTCAAGTGATTCCACTACTCACCTGTTAATGCATTCTTTTCAAATTGGTTATCACAATTTTGAGGGGCATCCTTATCAGTCACAGAGAGGAAAACTCATCAAAAGGAACAAAAGAGCAGCACAGGGGAAACCTCGGCCGACTCGGGCATGCCATCGTCGCCGACGAGGAGGGTTGACGGCGGCGGTTGAGCACGGATGAATTGCACAGGGGGTGGCCGAGGCGAGCTCCACCTGTAGAGACGCCAAGTCATTCATTGAGGCATTCAGACAAACACGTAGAGGGCAACAAGAGGAAACTGAACACGGCTCGGCATGTGACGCCGTTGGAGGGTGCCGTGCGGCTGCCGTGTGCGGAGAAGAGCGGGTCGGCGCAAGCTGGGGCAGATCCGGGTGCTGCGACCGAGCTGGGGCCAACAGCGCGTTGGAGCCGGAGTGGGGAAGCCGGCGCCATGGAGGACGAGGCGCAGGGGACGGCGAGGCTCGGGATCCAGGGCGCGGCGGCCGGGCTGGGCTGGAGGGAGGCGGATCCGGGGCAGACGGGGAGGACCCGGCGCTGAGGGGGTGGCCGGCTCAGCGGGTGAGGACGACGGCGCGGCCTGGTGCCGAGGCAGACAGGGGAGGAGCCGGGACGAGCTGGGGCACCAGAGGAGGAGTCGCGGGCGGAGGTGGCACAGGGGGCGGCGACGGAGCCGAGCGTGGCGACGGGGACGGATCCGGCGGCGGCGGGCTGGGAGTGGCCGGCGCGAGCTGGGCTGGAGGGAGGCGCCGGGCCAAGGGGAGATGGCGGCGGTGGCGTTCGCCGGACCAGGATGGGGGCGAGGCGGCCGCAACGGAGGAGGAGGCCGGCAGGAGCCGGATCCGGGAGGGGGGGGAGGTGGCGCCAAGGCCGGCTGAGGTGGGGGAGGAGAGGCGCTCGGGGAGGTGGCGCCAGGATGGGGAGCTGCCAAGGCTGTGGGGAGAAGGGAGGTGGCATGGTGGAGAAGAGGCCAGGAGTGAAGGACAGGAGGAACGGCTCCATTCGATGGAGACAAGAAGAAAGGGAAAAAAAATGGTTTGGTGAAAAGGAACCGTTGGGTAGTGCCACAAAGAGAAAAGAAAAGGTGGGAGGAACTTTGACTGCTTTTTAGAAATAAACAATTAGGGGTTGTAGTGATTTTGCGGACAAGAATTGGCGGAGAGCTCCCACGGTATGGAGACAATGCGTCCTGTGTGCAGACGACCACGTGCGACGCCGAGCGGACGGCGATGCGATGCGAGGCGGGGCATGGGCGCATCGAAACCACGCAACAGAGGGGAAAAAACCGACAATGCGAAAAATTAGGGTTTCTAGCCGTCAAAGGTGGCCGCACGACGAGATTAAAAGCGGACGGCGAGATTGAAACAATCTAGGCGGCCCGATCAAGGATGGATGGCCACGATAGAGGGATGATTGGTCTAGTCAGACCGGATCCAAGTGACTCGGTCGGTTCAACAGTGTTGGCTAGGTTTTGAAAAAGCATGAGAGAGCTTTAAGGATTTTATTAACCTAGTAAAATGCTCGAAAGATTCTCAAACCTTTATGGGAGGTGAAAATACTGATGGAGGTTATGTTGCAAACTTTCTATGACTTTTCATGTATTATATGTTTTCGCAGTAATTATTTGAGCCCTCTTTTGATGTTTGGTGGGGTTTAAAATAGAAAATTGGAAACTTGTAGAATAATTAGAGATAGCAAGCTAACTCCCACAATTCTAAAATTTGAATTTGGAGTTTCTAGCTCGGGATAAACTTTGTATAAATTTTCGAGAGGTTTTATGCTGACATTTTCTCGTAAATTCTACAAGGATTGTTCTAGGGTTTGACCATGAGTTTGATACAAGATTTCTAACTGAGGAGGTTATGACTTTGGTCAATTGGAGATTTTGGTTTTTGATTTCCCATAATTCCTTTACAAGAATTACAGAATTATTCAAAAACGTCCAGATGCAAGAAAAGTTTTAATTTCTACTCATTTTCTTACATTTGAAACACAGATCCAGATTTGGGATGTTACAAAACCTACCCCCCTTACAGAAATCTCGTCCCGAGATTTGGCTCAGGCGGGGAAGGAAGATGGGTAGTCCGCATGCAGACGATTTTCCCGCTTCCAAGTAGCTTCATCCACAGAATGATTTGGCCATGGAACTTTTAGGATCTTGAGGACACGATTCCTTGATCTTCGTTTAACTTCTTCAAAGATACGAACCTTCCTTTAAGATTCTTATCCATTTATAATCTTTTTGTTGTACTGGGACCTAATTCTCGAACTATGTTCAGTCCAACCAACACTTTATTTAGTTACATATTGCTCCCAGCTCGTTCCTTGTCGAGCCGGATTTTATTTGATTTGTTTTATTGCATTGTTTCTCGTCAGTCACGATTTCGACCCAACTTCTTGCACAACAAGAATTTCCAATAAGCTTCCTCGGTTGGAACACGGAGGCACTCCTTACGCTGGGACACATGGAAAACATCATGTACTCCCTCAAGGGCAGCAGGTAATTTCAATCTTATAGGCGATAACTCCTTTCTTTTCGATGATGCGGTAAGGATCCACGTATCGAGGAGCTAACTTGCCCATGACGGAAACACCGATGGCCCTTTTTCGGTCGACCATCGAGTTGATGAGGTAAGTCGATCCGAAGAAAACACGAGTTTCCATAGCCTCTTATAGGCTATGCCAAAATTGAGAAGTGAGCAGAGAAGCACGATCGGCAAGACTATCGTCTTTCAAGACAGTGCAAATTTACGATCACGGAATATGCAGAGATCCTTTGGAAGACCTACACAAAGGTCATTTTCGATGATCGAGGGCTTGATCTTGATTCGATGGTTGGTGGTGCATGGCGTTGTTAGTTGGTGGAATGATTTGTGCAGTTAATTCTAACAACTTGTCCGGTTATTTCTGAGCGATTTATTTGGTTAATTCCAAAGTAATAACGGGATCTCACCGCCAACTAGCTTTACTTGAGTCATCCTCCGCATGACTAGCTATCTTAGAGGACTAAGGTCGTTCTTAGTTGGTGAAGCAATTTGTCCGGTTACTCCACTAACAAACGAGACCTTGGTCGGTTAACTTGACTATACTGAGTCATCCTCATGACTAGTCTCTTACAAAGGATTATGGCCATTTAGGCCATGGAGTTGGAGGAAATAACAGTTATGTGATGCCCTTAGATGTATAGGGAAGGAATGGTGCCACTTTCGTCACACGGTTGATGACAACCCAGATGACATCATTATTTTCTTGGGGTTCGATGTAGACTAGTAGACCCTTTTTTTTTGAAATCGTGATGCAAGGTACCATCTTGATGGCGACTCGAGTTCTCGAGCAGGAGGCATCCTGGAAGATCTTGGGAAAGACATCGACGAAGTCACACATCGTTGGAACTTCACGAATATCGAGCGGCTTTGCTTTAAGAGTGAAAAGATGTGGACCTTGCGGCTCGTGAGCAATGAACCCGCTCACCGAAGGGACTTGTGAGGTAGATAAGCTTCTGGTGCAATCGATTTATCCCATACGTGGAGACAACCAATCCATTTCAATGGTTTGCACTGAGTTTAGAGGTAATTTTGGCATGGATTCCACTTCCTCAATCTCAACAGGGACATTCCGACACTCGGACTCAGCTCTCAACTCCAAACCGGGAGAGTGAATGAGCAACGAAACCAATCAAAGGAGCGAAAAGGAGACCACCAACAGCAGCAAAAGACTGAGGTACAAAAAGATGAGATGCTCCTGAATCGAATAAAATAATATCCGAGCAAGAGTTAGCGAGAAGCGTACCTAACACGACGTCAGGTGCCTCCAGAGCTTTCTCAGTTGAGATGGAGTCGACTGGATTACAAACGATCTTGTGCTGCTTCAAAGGGCAATTGTTGGCGTAATGCCCCTTCTTGCTACAAAAGAAACAAGTGATCCCGGCAAATGGATTGCTATGCTTCACCGGGCAATTGTTGGCGTAGTGCCCCTTCTTGCCACAAAAGAAACAAGTGATCCCGGCATCTGATTTGCGGGAACCACCTTGCTGACTCGCAGGTGCACGTGATGGAGGCACGGCCTGCGAACGACGAGGGGTTGCTGCAAGCTTCTTAGGACAATTATTAGCATAATGGCCCTTGAGATTGCAGAAGAAACAAGTGACACCGGCGACCTTGCTGGAGTCACCCTGAGTCCTCTCTTGACACCTGCGATGATCCTCTGACTTTCTCTTTCTGCCCATAGCAACAACAGGATTTTCAGCCACAAGCTGAAAGTCGGGGAAGGTATAAACTGGTAATTTGTCTCTCAGCTCCTCAGACAAATCACCCAAGAACTTCTCTGGTTTGGAGGCATTGGTGATTGCGATGCTTGCAGATGACCGAAGAAGCGATCATTGTAGTTCAATGACTTGGCAATCACCGTGTTCGTGCTACATTCCTTGGGATAGTGATCGCTTCCAGCGAAACAAGTAACTTTGGCGATTGGACAATCTTGGGTAAATGGTCTTCATCACAGTTTGGACAAGCAGAAGTACACTGATTGCTGTAGTGTCCTTCCTCGCCACAACGCCGACAGACCTTGATTCTTCCTAGTCCGCAACTATCGGCGAAATGCCCTTCTTCGCCATAGCTACGGCAAAAAGGAGGATTTTCATCCCAACCGATTTTGTCGACCTAGTCCATTTGGTCCGCCTGCACATCCTCGCATTCGAAGAGATGGGTTAACACGAAACCCAAGGACTAGAAGTTGAAGAAAGCGAAAAGGATGCCAACGACTAGGGAGCGGAACATCACCCTAACCGAAGGCCAACAAAATAGATAGTACAGATCCCTACCGAGTTAATAATGGATTAGATGATAGTAAATGTAAACTAATGAAACAAGCAGAATAAAAGAAGTTATAGGGAGCATAATAAAGGAGAAACAAAAACAGCAAGGAAATGCACTTTAAAAGCTCCCAAAATGACTCCAACACAGCAAGGAAGACATAAGATTAAATGCCAACTTCCCAACACAACTAACTTGTATTGAATGAACGAGTAATTGGTTGAGAAGATTAAAAATCAGATTGTAAGATGAGATCTAAAACTATTAGAGGGCAAGGTTAGTGCAGCGAAATAAGTGCTAGATACTTAGCTAGCTAGTATCACATCTTACCCTTTTATTCCCACAAATTTTAGTTGATTTAACCTCTCATTATCTATCCTAATTAGAACCTTTGAGCTTGCTGTCCGGAAATTGACGCTTGCTGTCGATTTTGCATCAAGCTTCGATCGAAATTGGCCATTCGAAGCTTCAAAACCTTGTAGATGGGCAGCTAACACTTCAATTTGCCAAACTCATTGATTCCCCAAAACCCCATTAATCGATAACAACTATTTTGTAGAAGGGAAGAGAGGAAAACAACTTTTAAAACTTAAATTAGAGGGAGATGAGAAGAGAAAGCTAAGATAGATGAGGAGTAAAATCCGAGAATTTTCTTAAGCTTTCAAAACTCATTTGACACTTTGAAATTAGGTTTTCAAAATACCCTAAAGACGACCAAGCTTGCGTTACTACGGTCAGTATAGCTCTGATACCAACTTTTGTGAGACCCCGACGTTTATTAGGCTCATAATACTTAGTCGTCCCATTGACCCTAGTATTATCAACCAAATAAACCCGGTCTCGAGAGATGTATACTTCCCAGAATGCAGTATACATACCTCACAACAAAAGAATGTATCAATTCCATACAACACATAGTGCATAAGCAACAAACCAGAAGTTAACATTAATATGGAATAGATATTACAAAAGAGAGGCCCTTAGGCCAAATAACAAATACAAAACTAAATAAACAATGAAGCAAAAGTGCCATAAGATGGCCATAACAAAAGCCAATTAGTGTGCCTTTACCCACAAGGCAACTAACCGGACCGCCAAGCTAGTCGTCAAACCCGAAGCACAACTCGCAAGAGTGAAGCCCTTGGGGCCCACCTTCTTCCTCTGCAACAAAAGCCACAAAAATGCCACAACCACGGGCAGATGAGTACATAAAGTACTCCGCAAGACTTACGTGTGAGATAACAGAACTATAAATAGCTACATGCAAGCTTTATTTAAGTGGATGAGGCTTTGGACTCATTTTAGCATAAAGCAACATTTATTTGCAATAACATAATAGATTGAAGGCAATTTGGCAAAGCATTTTTAAATGTTGAAGTAACAACGAGATAATAACATAATAACAACAACAAGAACAATCACGAAGTGACTAACCCAAGTCACCACAACAATAGCATGAACTCCCGCTCATACCAACCATGTCAAGTTTTAATTAAAGGTTGTAGTCTAGTCTTGAACGACCTTACCAAGCATGTCCATAACCTAGGACGAGGCTATTGAATAGTTTTATCCTGCGGGGTGTACCACTGCACTCCACACGCCGATCGCCTTTCCTTTACGCACACTTAGAAGGTGTCTTTGGCAGCTAAGTCCTACGAGACCTTTCCAAAGGATGAATGCTAATTACGAGTGCACAACCCACGGGAGAAGGAGACATCACACAACCTTCCCTAAGCTAATGCTCCCTCCCACACTATATATATACATTTGTTTTGAAAACACACCAACCGAGCTCGCTCATAATTAACACCTCCTAGAGTACTTAGTCAAGAGGGTTCCATATGCCCTCGTGTGGTTAGTACGCTAAATCGCTGGCTTAGTGACCCAAGTACTCGGTCCTTAGGGACCCGGGCATACCACCACATCCAAAAACCGCACCATCCATCCAATATGCCCAAGTCTAAATCAATCTTTTATTTTCAGTTTTGATTTTACAAATTAATCAAAGCACAAGTGCTGGACATATAGGAGTAATAATCAGTTTTGAGTGATCAAGACCATCGACTAAGTCGATGATCGCCCATTACTACCGTTATCTAAGCATTGCTAAGCATGACACCGTAAAAGCAATAAAAGAGCATACTTAAATCACGGGCTCTAATTCACCAGCGATATTAGTAACTTATGGTTTGTGGCAGGGTAACAATTTAGGGCAACTATGCAATAGGAATAGCTACCTCTAAACGATAAAATACTTTGACACAAAAGCATGCATACATACAAGTTAAACGAAATATTAGACTTTAAAGTAATGGGACAATGATGGAAATGATCAAACTGCTTGCCTTTACTTGCTGGAGATGCTTAACCTGCTGCAGAGGAATACTTTCTGTCGGTAATATCGTTGGTACCTATCGCAAGAACGAGGAAATCCAATAAAAACGACGAACACCGAAAAAGATTCAAAATCCAAAGTCAACAAAAATCCATGAAATTTGTACAGCAGGAAGACCACGGTTTTAAATGCATTTAGCAACAAGAATCAATCGATTTGGATAAAGTATGAAAAAGTTATGGCTAAAACAATTTCAATCGGCTGGAAATTCCAATTTAATTGTTTTCGGGTACTGTTCATCGCACAATTTTCCAGAATGTTTTTGAACATAAAATTTTTATGGTAGGTAGAGCATGGCATTCTAAGAACAGCAAAAATGGGTTTACTTCATTTGGAGTTAAAGAGAATTACTTACTTAATTTTTGAAGGTGAAATTATTACAAAAGGTCTACTGCTAAATAACATACATATACCTCACTCTTGCTTTCTAAATATCTTCACTCCTATAGATTGACATACTAATGGCTACATAAAAGATTTGCTTCACTGGTCTTTGCATTTGACAAGACTGTAGCTGCTGATGGGATAAGAAAAGCTATTGGCTCATTGCTTAATTGAAAGAACAATACTTTGTTGTCAGATTAGATTGCTACTGCTAGCTTAAAGGTTCAAAGGTTAAAAGTCAAGGATATTTCTAACTACTTGGCATTAGCAAGGTCATTAGTTCATTGACAAGTCAAATTGTTTGTAGTTTTTCTTCTGTTCTTACTAATCCCCAATATTCATTTGTTAAGCAAACTGGGTGACTCTACAATCACCCAACAGGTTAGTTTGCTCACTGTTAATTTTACTTCAACAAAAAAAAAAAGAGTAGGTTGTTCGGTTGGTTTCAGAAAATGCAACCCATCACTGATTTTCAGATTTGGCCACCCCACTAACTCAGAAACTGCACAACTCTAGTGGTCCCTATAAGATTCGGATGCTACTAGTCAGATGATTGCCAAAAGACTAAAAGAATCAAGACAATCTCTAACTACCGAAGTGAGGCCTGTTATTAACCTTCTAGCAATGCTTATACTAACAGTTTACTGTTCATGCACCTACACAGCTACGACAGCACAAGGTGACTGACAAAAAGTCTACTACATTCAGACTCCCTCTAACAGATTAGCTACTATCAAATGTGTGGCCTAGATGACATTCTCAACATTAGTTAGCAGGAAATATTGGTTGGTCTAAAAAGAATGGGTTCACTGACATGATTTCGTTTTTAAAACCTTCTCTATTCTTCATTTCAAACATAACACTATTGCTGTGATAACTATAAACATCCAATAACCTAAAGTCAAGTATGTTCAAGTGATTCCACTACTCACCTGTTAATGCATTCTTTTCAAATTGGTTATCACAATTTTGAGGGCATCCTTATCGATCCACAGAGAGGAAAACTCATCAAAAGGAACAAAAGAAAAAGACAGGGAAACCTCGGCCGACTCGGGCATGCCATCGTCGCCGACGAGGAGGGTTGAATTGCGGCGGTTGAGCACGGATGAATTGCACGAGGGTGGCCGAGGCGAGCTCCACAGAGACGCCAAGTCATTCATTGAGGCATTGAGACAAACACGAGAGGGCAACAAGAGGAAATCGAACACGGCTCGGCATGTGACGCCGTTGGAGGAGTCGTCGTCTTGCTGCCGTGTCTTGAGAAGAGCGGTCGGCGCAAGCCGGGCAGATCCGGTCTTCGCGATCAGAAGTGAGAAGCCACGGCGCTGGAGCCGGAGTGGGAAGCCGCGCCATGGAGGACGAGGCGCAGGGACGGCGAGGCTCGGGATCGAGGCGCGGCGGCCGGGAAATGGAGGGAGGCGGATCCGGCAGACGGGAGGACCTGGTGAGGGGGTGGCTGGCCAATGGGTGAGACGACGGGCTTGACTGGTGCCGAGGCACGAGGGAGGAGCGGACGAGCTGGGCACCAGAGGAGGAGTCATGGTGAGGTGGCATGGGGCGGCGACGGAGCGAGCGTGGCGACGGGACGGATCCGGCGGCGCTGGCCGGGAGTGGCGGGCGAGCTGGGGTGAGGGAGGCGCCGCAAGGGGAGATGGCGGCGGTGGCGTCACGGACCAGATGGGGCGAGGCCTGCAACGGAGGAGGAGGCGGCAGGAGCCGGATCCGGAGGGGGAGGTGGCGCCAAGGCCTACCGAGGTGGGGAGGAGAGGCGCTCGGGAGGTGGCGCCGAGTTGGGAGCTGCCAAGGCCGTGGGGAGAAGGGAGGTGGCATGGTGGAGAAGAGGCCGGGAGTTAAGGACAGAGCAACGGCTCCATTCGGTGGAGACAAGAAGAAAGGGAAAAAAATGGTTTGGTGAAAAAGAACCGTTGGGTAGTGCCCCAAAGAGAAAAGAAAAGGTGGGAGGAACTTTGACTGCTTTTTAGAAATAAACAATTAGGGGTTGTAGTGATTTTGCGGACAAGAATTGGCGGAGAGCTCCCACGGTATGGAGACAATCGTCTGTGTGCAGAGCGACCACGTCTGCGACGCCGAGCGGAGCGATGCGACGAGGGGAGGCATGGGCGCCTGAAACCACTACACTGAGGCGGAAAACCGACAATGGCGAAAAATTAGGGTTTCTAGCCGTCAAAGGTGGCCGCAGACGAGATTAAAAGCGGACGGCCAGATTGAAACAATCTAGGCGGCCCGATCAAGATGGATGGCCACGATAGAGAGGGGATGATTGGTCTAGTCGGGCCGGATCCAAGTGACTTCGGTCGGTTCAACGGTGTTGGCTAGGTTTTGAAAAATGCATGAGAGCTTTAAGGATTTTATTAACCTAGTAAAATGCTCGAAAGATTCTGAAACCTTTATGGGAGGCTGAAAATACTGATGGAGGTTATGTTGCAAACTTTCTATGACTTTTCATGTATTATATGTTTCTGTAATTATTTGAGCCCTCTTTTGATGTTTGGTGGGGTTTAAAATAGAAGTTGGAAACTTGTAGAATAATTAGAGATAGCAAGCTAACTCCCACAATTCTAAAATTTGAATTTGGAGTTTCTAGCTCGGGATAAACTTTGTATAAATTTTCCAGAGGTTTTATGCACAGCATTTTTCTCCAGAAATTCTACAAGGATTGTTCTAGGGTTTGACCATGAGTTTGATACAAGATTTCTAACCAGGAGGTTATGACTTTGGTCAATTGGAGATTTTGGTTTTTGATTTCCCATAATTCCTTTACAAGAATTACAGAATTATTCAAAAACGTCCAGATGCAAGAAAAGTTTTAATTTCTACTCATTTTCTTACATTTGAAACACAGATCCAGATTTGGGATGTTACATTGCGGACCCCGACGCCCCTTTCCCTCACTCTTTCTATCAATAATCTGTCATGCTGTCATGGTCCTCATTGACTCATGATAATTACGCTGGTATCTGGGTCAAACACTGAGTAGTATGAGGTGTTGTACTTGTTTTAGGAATTTGTATTTGTTCTAGTCAGTGATTCATATGGTATTTGTTTTGATATTGCTACTAGAATATATTGCAACATGATGTGGTGGGCTTGAGATGAATGCTCTGTGATGATAATAGTCTTGTACTGAAATTGTTTTGAAAATCGGGTTTGAACTTGATCTCTGTAACGTCCCGTTTTCTTTTAAGTCCTTGCCAAGTTTTCAAAATAAAAGTAACCATTTGGCTTTATTGAGAATCCAAAGCTTAACCTGAGATTTTTGAATCTGGAGAGTTCAATTGGAATTAATCAAACCTTAACTAAGTCGTTGTTGGTGTTCCTTGCTGGTTGTGGCTCTCTGTGGTGTCTTTGCCGCCCTCGGGTTGTGGTGCTCAAGCCTTTGTGTGCCCCTGGTTCGCCTCTTCTCTCTCCCTTAACTTCCTTGTTGGTTTGAATCTCTTTGAGATCCGGACCTCTCTCACATCTCCCCTCTGTTGAAACCTCTCCCTTGCTTGGGGTTTTCTGTCAGGACCCAGCTCGGGTTTGTGTTTCAAAACCTCTTTGGCCCCCCAAGCCACGCTTGGTTTTGTTTCTCTCAGACCTCCCTTGTTGAGATCTAGCCGCTCAGACCTCCCTTGTTGGGATCTAGCCGCTCAGACCTCTCCTTGTTGGGATCTAGCCGCTCAGACCTCCCTTGTTGAGATCTAGCCGCTCAGAGCTCCCCTTGTTGAGATCTAGCTCAGACCTCCCTTGTTGAGATCTAGCCGCTCAGAGCTCCCCTTGTTGAGATCTAGCCGCTCAGACCTCCCTTGTTGAGATCTAGCCGCTCAGACCTCCCTTGTTGAGATCTAGCCGCTCAGACCTCCCTTGTTAGGATCGGCCTTTAGGACCTCCTCTCTGGAGATCTTAGCCGTCTGTGTTCTCCTTTAGTGGGATCAAGGTTCCGACCTCCTTAGGTCCAAGACCTCCTCCTCGGCCCTTCTTTGGTCTTTTGTAAAGACCACCCTCCTAACCTTGAATATTCTGTTGGTCGGGACCTCCTGCGCCCTTTGATCTGGACCGTTGAGGTCCTCCTTTGAGATCTTGACCGTTAGATCTCCTTTTGGAGATCTACTCGTCAGACCTCCTGCGCCCTTTGATCTGGACCGTTGAGGTCCTCCTTTGAGATCTTGGACCGTTAGATCTCCTTTGGAGATCTACTCGTCGGGACGTCCTGCGCCCTTTGATCTGGACCGTTGAGGTCCTCCCTTGAGATCTTGACCGTTAGATCTCCTTTTGGAGATCTACTCGTCGGGCGTCCTGCGCCCTTTGATCTGGACTGTTGAGGTCCTCCCTTGAAATCTTGACCCTTAGACCTCCCTTGTGCGGTCCGAGTGTCGTGGCCTCCTCGTTGAGAGCTTTGAGGACCTCTTGTCCGGGACCTCTTCTTGAGTCCTTGGACCTCTGTCGAGACCTCCCCTTTGAGTGTCTTGGACCTCTTGCCCGAGACCTCGCGGTGGTCTTTGGTGGGAATGACCCTTTGCGGTGGGGCCACCCTTTGACGATGGTGCACCCTTTTGGTGGCCCCACTTGCCCTCTTCACCTTGTAATTATTGCTCTTGCCTCGAACTCATGCGCATTTAATAGGTGTTGGGTCACATTAAATCTGATCACATCCGAGTACTTTATTCAATTCTTTTGGGCAAGCCCCGCCCTAGTTATCCCGATTGCCTACACGTCATTGAACCTTTTTCTTGGTACACTCCACCAACTCCGGCTATATATAGCACGGGAGGCGAGCCTTTGTAATCTTTTGCTCATTTCTTCCTTCCTGCCTCCTCTGCTCGGTTCTTCCTTGCATAAGACCCTCCCAGGGAGCTCTTTGAGGCGGTGTTAAGCCTCTTGGTTTCCTTTTGGTGAGTTGGTTTGAGTTCCTTTTGGTTCTTTTGTTGTTCTCTGGCTTAGTGTGGTTTTACTTATTTGGTTCTCTTCTGACGTGTAGATCACGAGTTCGAGGAGATCTTGGACCCGACTCTTCTTTGCGAGAAGGCTCTCCTTTGCTTGACCAAGGCAAGCCACAGACCTCCTTTTGATCATCTTGAACCAAGTTTTGCAAATGTATTTCGATTTAAATTATCATGCATGGCTATGTTTATAAGAAAATGGTTTGAAATTTGTAGTTACTTGCCTACTTGTTGTTATGCCTCCTTTATACCTTGTCTCCATCATGTTGTCATGTTCACCTTGTGAGCCTTAGGGTGGATAATTTAGTTGGTGTTCTTTGTTATTTGCCAACATGGGGGCCGTGGGTCTTATATAGCCTCGCTTAGAAAGCGTGGTTTGAGCGTATCATGCTTCATCTCTAATAATCTTGACTAATAAGTTATGAAATGTGTGGTTGGTGCCATTGTTGAGCTGACTATGGCGGGATGCCTAAGTCTGTGTCGATTGTGGTGTGAGACCACTTGGTTAAAATTTGTGTGCGGGATGGGTGGTCTTTTGGCATGGGCTAATACAATTGTTTTGCTAAGGCAAGAAGGCAGGAGTGAGTAGTGGGTCTTGTGCACTTTGGTTTGTGGAAGTCTTGCCTTAGCACAATTAAGGACTTCACTTTGTGTCTGTTTAATCGGGCCAATTAGTGCAACCACAAGATCATTTTATGGGAATGGTGCTGGGCTGAATAATTAGCAATGAGATGGCTTGGGGCTGTTTTGGTTGGCGTGTGATTAGTTGGCGCAAGAGGGCACCCCATAACCACGTGGATTTCTAGACCTTTGGAGGATTCTGAAACCTTAGCGGGCAGCCCTAGTCAGTTCAAAGCTTTGTAAAGGCCTTGCTGCGCTCTCTAGATTGCTCACCTTAGGAAGTGAGCAAGGGTGACCGGAACCCATCCGCTAGAGATCGTGGATTGTGGGTAAGTTGTACACCTCTGCGAGTAAAAGATCTATTGAATAGCCACGTCCTTGGTCATGGACATGCTCGATGAAATGGTGCAAGGGTAGATGTTTCAAAAGCTTGTGCCCTTGGACACTTCCATGAGATGCTTTGGCTTTGCCTCGAAGAGACCTTGGCGGCTCGGAGGGGTCAAGGTTGGCTCGGGTAGTGGTCGGGGTTGGTTCGGACCTCTGGGCAGGTGTTCAGGTGGGTTTTGGGTGAGGACACAGCCCTTTGGTGTGATCAGACCTCCCCAATTTTTGGTTGTGGCCGTGAGTTGGTGCTCACACCACCTTTTATTAAAACATCAAAAGTATTATGTATTATGGTTTTACCTTCTTGCCTTTCAATCTATTATTGCTATTATTGTTAAATTTGGCTTTATGCAAACTAACCATCTGACTCTCCATTGGTAAGTCCTTGCATGAATATTATTGCATCTTTGCTCTCTGTGACTTCTTGAGTACATTCCAAGTACTCATGGCTTAAATACTGTGTCCAGCAGATTATGAGGATGACCAAGTGCGAGGCGGTCTGAGACCTCTTGAGGAGGAGTTCTTGACGACTAAGATGCCTAGGGCGTCCTCCACCCGACGACTGTGGTGCTTGTTGGATGGCCTGCGTGTTTTGGTGTTTGAGCCCTAGAGCTCCTTATGCTTGATTGTAAGTCCTCGTTGGTTTTGTAAGCCCTCGATGGCGAGACCCTTGTTAACAAGCTTGACCATAAGGTCCTATTATATAAAGTTTAATTTGTTTGCTTCATCTTTGTTTGACCTCGTGGTTGTGGTATTGGCTTGTGTTCTTGTGCGAGCTAGCTCGATTGTCTGGGACTAGCTCGGATGCAGGCGGGACCACCGGGAGGTCCTCTGGGACTTAGCTTTGGGAGGTCTGCGGACCTCTCTTGGTGATGTGCTGGAGGTGCTCTAGAGGCGGTGGCGGCCACGACCTCCGGGAGGTCCTCAAGACCTCTGGGAGGTCGATGGCGAGCCAAGACCTCCAGAGGTCCATAAGACCTCTGGGAGGTCCCGCACCTCCTCGGTAAAGCTCCATGCGGTGCTACCACATCCTTCCGTGGTGACTTGCGCAAAAAAAAAATGGTCCTCCGGACCTCTTGCGGTACATCACGGGTGGGTCGTCTCGGTTTGTATCGAGCCTAGGTGGGCAGTGGGGCGTGGCCATAAGCGAGAAAGGTCGATTTAGTTTTTATCCAAAAGTTATTTTCTAAAGCAAGTCAACTTAAAATTTGTTTAGTAGTTCTTTCCTTGTCTTTGGTTCTATCTTGCCCTTATCTCGCTTAAAATCTTTTCTTGTCTGTTCTACTCTCATCTTAACTCCTCCTTAGTTCCCTTATCTTATCTCTCTTGGAACCTTGATTTTGAATCTAACTTGACTTCCTTGCCTTTATAACTTCAATAGGGCCATTGTAGAAAGGTTAGGATTAGTGGTCCTATTCGAGTCTCGCTTAGCTTGGGTCTTGAAGACCTCTGTTTTGAAGCTTCTGTTGCCTCTTTTGGCCTCCTGGCCTTTTGGTTCTCTCTTGGGTTAACCAAGTCACCCCTAATAGTTTGCCCTATCTTTATTTCTCTGTATCCTCTTACCCTTTATGCTTTCCTTCTTACCTATTAAACCTTTAGAGTTTTGTCCAGATAGTGCAGAACTCGGCGATCCACAAGTCGGGTGAGCCCAGAGCAGTTGCCTCCACCCCCACCTCCTCCGGTGGCGACAGAGACCCGGGTTTTGGGCGGTTTATGGCGGACAAGCTCGGATGATGAGCTCTATGATGCGAATATGAACAGATTATGACTCAACAAAGCCAAACCACCAATGCTTTACTTGCCATGATGAGTCGAGAATAGTCGGTGCTGCGGCGCCACCACCTCCACCCCGGCTCACCCTCAATCAAAGTGTCGAGTTCATGAAGACACGCCCATGACTACATTCGAGCTCTCCAGAGCCTTTAGATGCGAGATGATTGGCTGAGATCAACAGAGAAGAAGTTGGATATTGCTCATTTGTGAAGGCAGGAGAAGGTTTTGTTTGCCTCACATCAAGCTGGAAGGACTGCGGTGAGTGGTGGGACACATTTTGTGCCTCACATCTTGACCCCAGGAGGATCTCTTGGGCGAGTTCTCTGCGACTTTTCGCCACTCCCATGTCCACGATGGGAAGGTAGAGATGAAAAAGGAAGAGTTTAGAGAGCTCAAGCAAGGCGGCATGTCGAGAAGTGAGTATCTCACTAAGTTCACTCAATTGTCACGTTATGCTCGCGAAGATGTGGCTACGGATGATCTTGTGGCGAAGCGCTTTAAGCGAGGCCTCCATCCCGGCTTAAAAGTTCAAGTTGTGAGCAGCGATTATCACGATTTCGACATATGGTGAACAAGGCAATGCTCATTGAGGAATCGAAGAGAACTCTCTGAGTCCTACAAGAGAAAGGTGCCACCCTCGGTGCTCGGCAAAGACCTCCCAGCGCCACAAAGCTTTTGTGCGAGTACCAACCAAGCGCCAAGGACCTCTGGACCTTCGGGACCTCTGCCAAGACCTCCCACCCATTGTCCCCTCGGTGCCGCATCTTTGGTAGCACCAAGACAACCCTAACGACCTCCACAATTTGGGATCACACGCTTCAAGTGTCACCAAGTGGGGCATTTTGCTAATCAATGCCCACTAAAAGACAGAGCCAACCACCAAGACCTCTACTTGGGACCTCCCTCGGCCAAGACCCTCAGTCGCAGGACCTCCTCAAGCAGAACCTCCCAAACTTTTGGAAGGGCCGTGTGAACCATGTGGCGATGGAAGAAGCCTGAGACCTCCTCGGGCGTGGTACTAGGTATGTTCCTAGTAAATTGATGCATTGCAGTTTTATTTGACTCTGGAGCTTCCCATTCGTTTATTTCTCGGAGTTTTGCTACAAAGCACCAGTTTCGAGTTGTTGCTCTTAAGTCTACCTTGTTGGTTCAATCCCCCGGCTCAGAACTAAGCACGAACCAGGGTTGTCCACAAGTGAAAATGGTCATAGAAGGAGTAGATTTTCTAGCCAACCTTATCCTTTTGGACACGGGTCCCTAGATGTGATTTTGGGCATGGGTGGCTAGCTAACCACCATGCCATGTTGGATTGTAGTGGCAAAAGTATCTCTTTGACCAGCCCTAGTGGTGCCACTGTGAAGTTTTCGGCCACCTCAGAGAAACTCCAAGGAGCCCTATCTTGTAGTGCTCAAGTTCAAGTTTTGGAGGATGTCCCTATTGTTAAAGAATTTGTGGATGTGTTCCCTGATGAGCTCCCAGGAATGCCCCCAGACAGAGACCTTGAGTTTGTCATAAACCTTATCGAGGACCTCCCCCATCTCCAAAGGCCCTCTGATTGCATGTTGATGATCATGTGGAGTTGAAAAGCAGGTTGGAAGACTTGCGAGCAAGGGTTTTATTAGACCTAGCTCCTCACCTTGGGGAGCCCGGTGATTTTGTGCCTAAAAAGGATGGCACTCAAAGGATGTGTGTGGACTCTGAGCTCTCAATGATGTCACCATCAAGAACAAGTATCCTTTGCCAAGAATTGATGATTTATTTGATCAATTGAAGGGGTGCTTGTGTTTTCCAAGATAGATTTGAGAACGAGGATATCACCAACTTAAGATTCGCAAGAAGACATCCCTAAGACAGACTTTTTCAACTAGGTATGGGTTATTTGAATTCCTTTGTTATGTCTTTTGGGTGACCAATGCCCTGCCTATTTCATGAATTTGATGAACCGAGTGTTCATGGAGTACCTAGACAAGTTTGTCATTGTCTTTATTAGCGACATTCTAGTGTACTCCAAGAGTGAAGAGGAGCATACAAGCCATCTCTTTTCGGTTTTGGAAAAGTGAGAGCTCATCGACTCTTTGCCAAATTTAGTAAGTGTGAGTTTTGGCTAAAAAAGTGGTCTTTTGGGGCATGTTTTGTCAAAAGAAGGAGTGTCATCAACCCTAGTAAGGTTCAAGATGTGCTCAATTAGGAACCCCCTAGGACCGTGCCTCAAGTTGAAGTTTTCTTGGCATGGCGGTTATTCTGAAGGTTTATTGAAGGCTTCTCCCGGATTGCAAAACCTCTCACTCAGCTATTAAAGAAAGAAAAGAAGTTCCTTTGGACCTCAGTTGTGAGCAGAGCTTCCAAGAGCTCAAGAGAAAGTTGACCTCTGCCCGGTTTTGGTTCTTCGGATGTCGGGAAAGATTTGAAGTTTATTGTGATGCGTCAAAGCAAGGACTTGGTACGTGTTCTAATGCGGAGACGAGAAAAGTGGTAGCTTACGCTTCAAGGCAGATTGAAGCCTCATGAAGCAAACTACCCTACTCATGACCTAGAGTTGGGCTGCTTGTGGTTCATGCCTTAAAATTTGGCGCCATTACCTCATTGGTAATAGGTGTGAAATTTACTTGACCACAAAAGCCTAAAGTACATCTTTACACAAGCAAGATTTGAATTTGAGGCGAGAAGGTGGCTTGAGCTTATTAAGGACTACAATGTGGGAATTCACTACCACCAGTGCAAGGCCAATGTGGTGGCAGATGCTTTGAGCGAAAAGTTTATGTCAATACTTTGATGGTTAAGGAGAGCCAACTTTGCCTTGTATGAAGAATTCTTGAAGCTTAGACTTGAGTTAGTGGAAGAAGGTTTTTGGCAACTCTTGAAGTGCAACCTACCTTGCAAAAAGCAGATCAAGGCAGCCCAAGATGGAGATGCTAGCATCCAAGAGATTAAGACCAACATAAGAGAAGGGAAGGTGCAAGGTTTTCTATGGATGACCTAGGTGCGGATGCGGTTTGATAAGAGGCTCTGTGTGCCCAATAACACGGAGCTCAAGGGTATAATACTTAAAAAGCCCATGAAGCTTTGTATTCTATACATCCGGGAGTTACAAAAATGTACCAAGATGTCAAGGAATTGTCTTGGTGGCGAAAATGAAGAAGGAGATAGCAGATTTTGTGGCCAAATGTGACACTTGCCAAAAGGTTAAGCGATTGCACCAAAGACACGGAGGACTTTTAGTGCCCTTACCCATACCGAGTGGAAGTGGGAAGAGATCGGCATGGATTTTATTCTTGGTTTACCTCGTACCCAAGCTGGTTTTGATTCTATTTGGGTCATAGTGGATAGATTAACAAAAATGGCTCACTTTATTCTGTGAAGACTACTTATACGGAGACAAGCTAGCGAAATCTACATGGCAAAAGTGGTGTGCCTTCATGGTGTTCCAAAGAAGATAGTCTCAGACGGAGGATCTCAATTCACCTCCAAGTTTTGGCAAAAGCTACATGATGCCTTGGGCAGAGCCTCAACTTTAGTCTGACATACCACCCTCAAGCAGATGGCCAAGCCGAGAGAGTTAACCAAGTCCTTGAGGACATCTTTGAGAGCTTGCGCTCTAGAAAGACAATCTAGTTGGGACAAGATGTTACCATATCTTGGAATTTTCCTATAATAATGACTACCAGCGAGTCTCCAAATGTCCCTTTTGAAGCTATTTATGGGAGAAAGTGTAGGACTCCTTGTCTTGGGCAGAATCGGGTGAAGGCCAAGTTCTTGGCAGGACCTCTTGAAAGAAGCCGAGGATCAAGTGAGATCAATTAGGGAGAAGTTAAAGCGGCCCAAACTAGGCAAAAGAGCTACTGCAGATGTTAGGCGTCGAGACCTAGCTTTTGTCCCAGGAGACCGAGTCTACCTCAAAGTTTCACCTCTCAAAGGTATCAGTGGTTCGAGTTAGTGGGAAGCTTGCTCCAAGATTTATTGGACCCTTTCGATCCTTGCTCGAAGGGGTGAAGTAGCCTACAGTTGGACCTCCCTCCTCACTTCTTTGGAGTTCACAATGTGTTCCATGTGTCACAGATTGAAGAAATGCTTGCGAATGCCAGAGGACCAAATGCCTTTAGAAGTCGTGGACCTCCAAGAAGACCTCACTTCTGAGAGCACCCCATCAAGATTTTGGACGTGTCAGAGAGAGTTACCAGGAGCAAGACCACCAAGCTGTGCAAGGTGCAATGGAGCAACCACTCCGAAGCCGAGGCAACATGGGAACGAGAAGAGGACCTCAGGAAGGAGTTCCCCCACCTATTCCCTAGCTCAGCCTGAATCTCGGGGTCGAGATTCCCTTAAGGGTGAAGGTTTGTAACGTCCGTTTTCTTTTAAGTCCTTGCCAAGTTTTCAAAATAAAAGTAACCATTTGGCTTTATTGAGAATCCAAAGCAACACGAGATTTTTGAATCTGGAGAGTTCAATTGGAATTAATCAAACCTTAACTAAGTCGTTGTTGGTGTTCCTTCTTTGGTTGTGGCTCTCTGTGGTGTCTTTGCCGCCCTCGGGTTGTGGTGCTCCGAAGCCTTTCTGTGTGCCCCTGGTTCGCCTCTTCTCTCTCCCTTAACTTCCCTTGTTGGTTTGAATCTCTTTGAGATCCAGACCTCTCTCACATCCCCCTCTGTTCAAAACCTCTCCCTTGCTTGGGGTTTTCCTGTCAAGGACCCGGCTCGGGTTTGTGTTTCAAAACCTCTTTGGCCCCCCAAGCCACGCTTGGTTTTGTTTCTCTCAGACCTCCCTTGTTGAGATCTAGCCGCTCAGACCTCCCTTGTTGGGATCTAGCGCTCAGACCTCCCCTTGTTGGGATCTAGCCGCTCAGACCTCCCCTTGTTGAGATCTAGCCGCCAGACCTCCCCTTGTTGAGATCTAGCCGCTTCAGACCTCCCTTGTTGAGATCTAGCCGCTCAGACCTCCCCTTGTTGAGATCTAGCCGCTCAGACCTCCCCTTGTTGAGATCTAGCCGCTCAGACCTCCCTTGTTGAGATCTAGCAGCTCAGACCTCCCTTGTTAGGATCGGCCTTTAGGACCTCCTCTCTGGAGATCTTAGCCGTCCGAGTTCTCCTTTAGTGGGATCCAAAGGTTCAGACCTCCTTAGGTCCAAGACCTCCTCCTCGGCCCTTCGGTTGGTCTTTTGTAAAGACCACCCTCCTAACCTTGAATATTCCTGTTGGTCAGGACCTCCCTGCGCCCTTTGATCTGGACCGTTGAGGTCCTCCCTTGAGATCTTGACCGTTAGATCTCCCTTTTGGAGATCTACTCGTCGGGACCTCCTGCGCCCTTTGATCTCGGACCGTTGAGGTCCTCCCCTTTGAGATCTTGACCGTTAGATCTCCCTTTTGGAGATCTACTCGTCAGGACGTCCCTGTGCCCTTTGATCTGGACTGTTGAGGTCCTCCCCTTGAAATCTTGACCCTTAGACCTCCCTTGTGCGGGTTCGAGTGTCAGGGCCTCCTCGTTGAGAGCTTTGAGGACCTCTTGTCCAGGACCTCTTCTTGAGTCCTTGGACCTCCTGTCCAGACCTCCCCTTTGAGTGTCTTGGACCTCTTGCCCAGACCTCGCGGTGGTCTTTGGCGGGAATGACCCTTTGCGGTGGGGCCACCTCTTTGACCATTGGTGCACCCTTTTGGTGGCCCCACTTGCGGCCCTCTTCACCTTGTAATTATTGCTCTTGCCTCAGAACTCATGCGCATTTAATAGGTGTCGGGTCACATTAAATGCGAGTCACATCCGAGGTACTTTATTCAATTCTTTTGGGCAAGCCTGCCCTAGTTATCCCGATTGCCTACACGTCATTGAACCTTTTTCTTGGTACACTCCACCAACTCGGCTATATATAGCACCGGGAGGCGAGCCTTTGTAATCTTTTTGCTCATTTCTTCCTTCCTCGCCTCCTCTCGCTTCGGTTCTTCCTTGCAAGACCCTCCCGGGGAGCTCTTTGGCGGTGTTAAGCCTCTTGGTTTCCTTTTGGCGAGTTGGTTTGAGTTCCTTTTGGTTCTTTTGTTGTTCTCGGCTTAGTGTGGTTTTGCTTATTTGGTTCTCTTGCGAACGTGTAGATCACGAGTTCGAGGAGATCTTGGACCCGCTCTTCTTTGCAGAAGGCTCTCCTTTGCTTGACCAAGGCAAGCCACGCAGACCTCCTTTTGATCATCTTGAACCAAGTTTTGCAAATGTATTTGGTTTAAATTATCATGCATGGCTATGTTTATAAGAAAATGGTTTGGGTGTAGTTACTTGCCTACTTTGTTATGCCTCCTTTATACCTTGTCTCCATCATGTTGTCATGTTCACCTTGTGAGCCTTAGGGTGGATAATTTAGTTGGTGTTCTTTGTTATTTGCCAACATGGGGGCCGTGGGTCTTATATAGCCTCGCTTAGAAAGCGTGGTTTGAGCGTATCATGCTTCATCTCTAATAATCTTGACTAATAAGTTATGAAATGTGTGGTTGGTGCCATTGTTGGCTGACTATGGCGGGATGCCTAAGTTGTGTCGATCGTGGTGTGAGACCACTTGGTTAAAATTTGTGTGCAGGTGGGTGGTCTTTTGGCATGGGCTAATACAATTGTTTTGCTAAGGCAAGAAGGCAGGAGTGAGTAGTGGGTCTTTGTGCACCTTTGGTTTGTGGAAGTCTTGCCTTAGCACAATTAAGGACTTCACTTTGTGTCTGTTTAACTGGGCCAATTAGTGCAACCACAAGATCATTTTATGGGAATAGTGCAGGCTGAATAATTAGCAATGAGATGGCTTGGGGCTGTTTTGGTTGGCGTGTGATTAGTTGGCGCAAGAGGGCACCCCATAACCCTGTGGATTTCTAGACCCTTTGGAGGATTACGAAACCTTAGCGGGCAGCCCTAGTCGAGTTCAAAGCTTTGTAAAGGCCTTGCGCTCTCTAGGCGCTCACCTTAGGAAGTGAGCAAGGGTGACCGGAACCCATCCGCTAGAGAGATCGTGGATTGTGGGTAAAGTTGTACACCTCTGCGAGTAAAAGATCTATTCGAATAGCCACGTCCTTGGTCATGGACATGCTCGATGAAATGGTGCAAGGGTAGATGTTTCAAAAGCTTGTGCCACTGGACACTTCATGAGATGCTTTGGCTTTGCCTCGAAGAGACCTTGGCGGCTCGGAGGGGTCAAGGTTGGCTCGGGTAGTGGTCGGGGGTTGGTTCGGACCTCTGGAATGGTGTTCAGGTGGGTTTTGGGTGAGGACACTGCCTTTGGTGTGATCAGACCTCCCCAATTTTTGGTTGTGGCCGTGAGTTGGTGCTCACACCACCTTTTATTAAAACATCAAAAGTATTATGTATTATGGTTTTACCTTGTCGCCTTTCAATCTATTATTGCTATTATTGTCAAATTTGGCTTTTATAAACTAACCATCTGACTCTCCATTGGTAAGTCCTTGCATGAATATTATTGCATCTTTGCTCTCTGTGACTTCTTGAGTACATTCCAAGTACTCATGGCTTAAGCCCCTGTGTCAAAGCAGATTATGAGGATGACCAAGTGCGAGGCGGTCTGAGACCTCTTCGAGGAGGAGTTCTTGACGACTAAGATGCCTAGGGCGTCCTCCACCCGACAAACTGTGGTGCTTGTTGGATGGCCTGCGTGTTTTGGTGTTTGAGCCCTAGAGCTCCTTATGCTTGATTGTAAGTCCTCGTTGGTTTTGTAAGCCCTCGATGGCAAGACCCCTTGTTAACAAGCTTGACCATAAGGTCCTATTATATAAAGTTTAATTTATGCCTTCATCTTTGTTTGACCTCGTGGTTGTGGTATTGGCTTGTGTTCTTGTGCGAGCTAGCTCTGATTGTCCTAGGACTAGCTCGGATGCAGGCGGGACCACGAGGAGGTCCTCTGGGACTTGCTTTGGGAGGTCTGCCGGACCTCTCTTGGTGATGTGCTGGAGGTGCTCTGGCGGTGGCGGCCACGACCTCGGGAGGTCCTCAAGACCTCTGGGAGGTCGATGTGAGCCAAGACCTCGGGAGGTCCGAAGACCTCTGGGAGGTCTGTGAGACCTCCTCGGTAAAGCTCCATGCGGTGCTACCACATCCTTCCGTGGTGACTTGGCGCAAAAAAAAATGGTCCTCCGGACCTCTTGCGGTACATCACGGGGTGGAGTCGTCTCAATCTCTAATTGGAATGCTTACTCTACATCGAGAGCAATATCAAAATGTTAAATCTTAGCTTTATCTGATTTCATTTGTTCACATGATGTTTGTATTGAGCATATTATTCCTTTTAAATGACTTGGAGGATTTACATGTTTATGTCAATTATGTCATTGTATTGGTCCTAGTTTCTTCCTACATATCCCAATTATTATTAATTGGTGTGTATACCCATACACATAGAGATCGAATCTTATGATAATATGTTCATGCGTGTCGAACATCTATTTCTTGTGAAGATGTATTCCACTCATTCTTCGTTATCGTCACCTCATGTGTCTAATGCGAATCCTCTGGAATATCCAAGCGCGGTAAAGAAGAGGAATATCGAAAAGGCCCACAGGCGATTTACCATCACGGAGTCGTCGGTCTAGGACCCTATCAATCCTCGTCGGCGGCGTCCGCATTAGGAGAAGCAGTCGAGAATAGTTGCCGCGGGAGCAGTCAACATCACCTATGATTCGTGAAAGGAGTTGACCAAAAACGAAAAAGGTCGATTCTTGGCGGATATTTTCGATCGTTGAGATCTACTTAACAACACGGGACTCCGTGCGACGACCGTGTTACTACAGGCGTGTAAAGTGTGGAAGAACTTCAAAACACGCTTGTCAAGAACTACGTGGAGAAAATATGAGACCCTTCCACAAGTATCCGTTCTTGGAAGAGTCTTTGGGCGAGTTTGTGGCGAAGAAGATGAGATGATTTTAGGAGTGAAAGTCACGATGCAGGGGCCCTCGAGCAAAAAAACAAGCATCCCCACGGACTTGGCACCACTTGGATATCGGGTAAAATCTCGATATGGAGGGATCGGGACCAGCGAAGCAAACCGTTCGAATGTCTCCCGCCATTTGCGAGATCAGCGATGGCGCTTTTAAAACTAGTTAATGGGGAGGTTATGTACCTTGCCCACGAGGGAAATCTCCTTTCCAAACCCGTAGGCGAAGTGTCGGCACACGGTAAGATATCGAACTACCTAGTTTGTAATTACTCCATAACTTCATAGAAAGTGAAATAACATGTCGGGCTATTGCGGAGTAACGGCGAGTGCACAATCTTCCCAAGGCTCATTCGAGCAGACGAGAGAGAGATATACTCTCCACGTACTGAAAACAATGAGCACCAATTAAATCGAGAGGGCTGGTCTTTATGTTCCATGGAAAGATTGGTTTTGGCGGACTCGAATCGTCAGGAGTAGAAAGAGAGCCAAAGTCGCGCGCGACGCAAAGCTACGAGAGGAGATTCATGAATCCCTCAAAGATGAGATCATTGAATCCCTCAGAGATGATATCGATGATCACGTCAGAGCTGCGACACAACGGCAAATGGAGAGCTTTGAGGAAAGGCTTAGGGAAGTTCAGTTGCAAGTCCCAAATCGATTTGCAAGCCCCGGCCCTCTTGCTAGCTATGACCCCCAAGCGTCTAAGTAGGCTGCGCGTCAACCTAACCCTACCCCAATAGGCGAAGGCAGATTTCCTGTCGATGACATCCGGATAATAATTATTATCTCGGAATACTCGATCCATTGATAGGCTTTGTTGGAGTAGCTAATTTTGTATCGTTATGTAGGTGGCTCTGAGTGCAAGCTCAAGTGAGATGTGCCTCTATTGCCCTAGATCTTTGCTTGGGGCTAGGTGTATCCATCCGGTGTTGGGGCTTTGGTGCACAATGTAAATCTAATCGGGTTTACATAAAAGTGAATGTGGGCGGTGTTTATGCCAATTTAGCGGCCGATCATTGCATATTACCACAAGCAGCGAGGTCATGACTCTAGAGCAAGCCGTTGGAGCATTCATCTAGTGGCCCAAGAGGACATACGCCTAAACTACTGCTCGATGTCAACTTCACGGAATGTCCTACTACGGTGTCAAGTCCTGGTGATTGCACCAGAGCTATCTCTGCCTTTGAAGCGGCAAGGGCCCGGTGCATCAGATGCATCTACACCTCGTGTTAGTCAACTCTTGTGAAGTCGACCTCTACAAGCGAGGCGGCAAGGGAAAATCGAAGGCAGTCGACTCTATTCGATATCCCTTTAGCCGGTGTTTTAGGGTGAACTTACGTAAAGATTATTTGATTCGGGGGTTCCTCTAGGCTCAAGATCACTGCAGAGATGGAGACACGGGGATTTTTATCTGAGTTAAGACCTTCTCCTAGGAGAATAACAACCCTACTCCTATATGTATTGAGTATCTTTGGATTACAAGATGGAGACAAAAAGCTGGAGTATTGTGCTTGATTCCCCTCTGGATCGCCCTATTGTCTGATAATTACGCCTTTTATCTGATCTTCAAGGTGTCCGTTGTATCTCTAGTGTAAAGTGCCTTAATGTTCGAGATCATGGAGCCATTCTTGGAGGTTATTGTGGGAGTAATGCGCGTTCCCCGTGGCGATTATCACCATAACGGGGGTTTAAATCATGCTATTATTCGAAGAATAACGGCATAATTGATTGCTCATATCCTTGGATACGGTATAGAAGATTCCTTGATCGACTAGGCCCATATGTCTGTGAGCCCTATCGATTAGGGATTTGATGGTAGAAGAACTTACGACCGGGGAGGTGGTCGTAGAAGAGCTTACGACCACGAATACGATCGTAGAAGGACTTACGACCATGGAGTAGTCGTAGGATTTACTACTATGGGGTGGTCGTAGAAGAACTTACGACCTCCAACTTCTCCCTTATGGCTATTAAGGGGTATACTCAAGAGTTATATGACATCATTATTATCCATAATATGAATTATAGATAAATGATTAAATGGGGATTATTATATCCTCGTCACCCTTCTTGCCGTTGGCCTGGAAATTCGTGCTAGGCAAGCCGTTGGTTGAGAGGTTAGATAGCCCTACCTAGGAATGTCTTGCGAGATTGCATACATGGTACATGGAGCAGGCCAACAAGACAGGATGAACAACGGCGCTCGGTGTCACCGTCAAGTTCAAGAAGGTTCATTTTAACCTTGGGGCTCAAGACCGTGTCTTCACGGTGACCTTGAGGTTTGTTCTATCTATTCAACCTCGACTCCCTCAACACCTCACTCATGAGATCTTTGGACCTTTGTAAGTGTGTACAATCATGATCAATGTTAGATGTATCTTGATAAATGTTATATATAACTCCTTGCTTTTGTATATAGATACATAATTTACGAAACCGAATTAAGGAATTCACGGTGAGGTTTCCTCGGCCCACACTTGGTCTCGAGCAAACCATCAAGGAGAATGCAAAATTCATCGAGGATTACATTATAAGCGTTTTCTTTGGCTCAATGCAACAAGGAATTCATTATTTTGCCCTACAACCGAGGAGTAAGTGTTGCACTCTGGCTATACTTGTTGATTTGTACTTTATAAGCAACACGAACTTAGGTTTAATGACCATGGTGACATACTGTGTAGGTTCCTTGGATTCTAATTGTAATTATACCAAAATAGAACATGGTAATATATCTAGATTCCTATAGAGGGCCAAACACAACTTCATAGTTGTCTAGCATTTAATCAACAGGTAAACACATTTCCTCCATAGAAACTCTATTGTAGTCTTTTTTTTTCCTTTGCAATGGCTAAGGCTAACTTCTTGGAATCACGTAGGTCGTTCACCGTGTACTTTGCTAAAGAAGAGAAATCCAAGGGAAGGACGTTGTGACACGATCTAAAATTCCCGGTACTCGCTAGCTAGTATACATTAATCCTATATAACACTTCGTAGTAATGCCTCTCAAACTAACCAATCGACTTGTCGAGAAGAACTTCGTAAATTAAGAACTCGAATCGAGAAGAACATCCGGAAGAAGCGGTTAATTTTTGGGACTTGCTTTATTGGGAGCACTTAGAAGTTAGCCACTATATCGGCGTCATGCGTGGAGAAGAATGTATGTGATAGCTTGATTGGTCTCTTACTAAACATTAGTGGCAAAACAAAGGATGGTGTTAACGCATGCGGCGTGACTTGGTTGATATGAACATAAGGACTGAGTTAGTGCCGAAAGAGACCGATAAAAGACGAACGTACCTTCCCCCAGCTTGCTACACTCTATCCAAGGCCAAGAGAAATGAACTATGCCAGAGCTTGCATAATGTGAAAGTCTCAAATGCAGTTACTCCGCTAACATTAAGAAACTTGTTTCTATGGAAGATTTGAAATTAATTGGTATGAAGTCTCATGATTGTCATGTCTTGATGACACAAATGCTTCTGTTGCAATTAGAGCATCTTGCCGAACAAGGTTCGAGTGGCAATCTTGAGGCTGTGTTATTTCTTTAACTCAATTGCTCTGAAGGTCATCGATCCCCAAGGACTAGATGCTCTGTAGGGCGAGGTGGTGATGACTCTATGTCATCTTGAGATGTATTTCCCTCCATTATTTTTCGATATCATGGTCCATCTCATTTATTCACCTTGTGAAAGAGATAAAGATATCTTGACCCTGTGTTCCTACGTCATATGTACATGTTCAAGAGGTACACGGGAATTCTCAAGTCCTACGTACGGAATCAATCTCGACTGGAGGACAGCATCATCGAAGGTTATGCAACCGAAGAGGTCATTGAGTTCTGCGTCGGCTACATGGCTCAGGTGGAACCGATAGGTGTGCCTCTATCTCGTCATGAGGGGAGATTGGATGGTATCGGGACCATCGAAAGGAAATCAATCACTCCCGATTTGGATATGTACACTCAAGCCCCTTTCACGGTCTTGCAACACATGACACAAGTGTCTCCGTACATCGACGCGAGCACAAAGATATAATGCATGCCAAGAATCCGAGACCGATTCGGAGGTTTGGATCACGAGAAACACAACCGTCGGTTAATGAATGGTTAAAGGTGTGAATCACTAGGAGGTCATCAAGTGATGATCTGTTGCTATGGTTGGCAAAAGGGCCACAATTTATAATTGTGACATGGCAGAATCTGATATAAATGGGTACACATTTTATCACTGTTTGCTCGAGGATAGGAAGACCTGATCGATCCGAATAGCAATGTCGCATAGATCGTTTCACGAGCAATTCAATACCATTTGGAGCACGTGGGTTGAACTCCTACTATGGGTTCGTAGAGGAGATTTGGGAGCTCAACTACGTACTTTTCAAGATCCCCCTATTTCGATGCCATTGGGTTAAACTTCCGCAATGTGTGAAGGTCGACAAGTATGGCGTCACCACTTTGGACCTCAAATGTGCCGGATATAAGGGCGAATCATTCGTGCTCGCTAAGCAAGTTGTTCAAGTTTTTTATGTAATAGACCCAAGCAAATAAGAACCACCACATAGTTCTTCATGGAAAAAGAAGGATTCTCGGAGTTGAGAATGTCGTGGATGAGGAAGAGTACAATCAATTTGACGTGTTGCCTCCTTTCAGAGACGGCATCAGGCTCGAGGAAGAACCCAGTGAGGAAGCTAGCTATATGTGCGGCGATCATCATGAAGGGCTATATTTTAATTAAAATTTACTCCATTGTAATTAATTTATTCCATAACATCATGTGTTATGGACTTGTAATCTCTCACATATTTTGATGTCAACATGGAATTATCATGTGTTAATGTGTTATGGACTTGTCATCTTTGATATTGATGTCAATGTGGGCGTTCATTGTAATGTGGAGTATCAAAATTGGTTTCACTAATTTAGAGTTGAGTTGAATTAGATATGAATTTTGGAAGTCAAATGAATTGTCGTTGGATAAATTAATTTCAGGTCAAATTATTTGGAGTTGTTTGCCATGTATCAAATCCTGAAGGATTTGATGTAGTTTGCAACTATGTATTTGGAGAATAGTCGCGAGATGTATGGCATAATTGGGAGCGATTCAACAGTGTGTTGTCTCGAATTTGAAGTGAACACAAGCGGCAACAAGATGGAAATGTTGTAGTTATAGCAAATTGCAGATGTGAAGCTATCACGCAGCAGGTTCTATTATGGAACCGTCTGTGAAAAGTAATCATAAACGGTTCCATAATAGAACCAAATCAGTGATATGTCAATTATCACAGAGCGGTTCTATAATAGAACCGCTCGTGATCGTTCCATATCACGAATAGTTCTATTATGAAACTATTCGTGATAAATATCCTGAGCGGTTCCATAATAGAACCGTGCGTGATATCTTTATAAGGACCCCTAGGTCTCGCTTGTTCATCTTCTCGGTGCACTTAGCCCTTAAGCTCTCGCGTGCTTGTTACGCCTCCTCTAGGGCTTGCCGTTCACCTCCCATAAGCTCCGACACGCCGCCTTAGCCGACCTCGGCGCCGCCACCTCCGACCTCGGCGCCCTTGCCCCCGTCATCGACGATGTTGCTCTGCCTCGACACGTGGCCTCCTCTCCATGTTGGCGTCCTCCCTCTGCCGGCCTCCTCCCCGCGTCGTCCTCCTCCCCGTGTCGGCCTCCTCCCCTACACCGGCCTCCTCCCTGCGGCCTCCTCCCCCGCGCCGTCCTCCTCCCCGCATCGGCCTCCTCCTCTGCACCGGTCTCCACCCTTACACCGGCCTCCTCCTTGTCTTGTGAAGGTTAATCATTGTTGTGAATGTTGTATTTGAGATTAATGTGTGATATGAGATGGATGGGAGAACCTATCCTCTGCTCCTCCTTTGTGGATTCATGATATTGTGCTAGGTCGGTCGGATCGTGGTTAGGGTTTGGTCCTGGATATTGATGGGGATGCGTGAGATATATCAAAGTGAATTTTGTGGGCTTAATATTACTCTGTGATTGGAATGGTCTAATTCTGAAATTGGTAGAATTACTAGTTCAATTTTGAGCTCTACAAGATTGCTTGCTCCTGTCATAGTAATCACCAGTTTGCCTACTACTGTCAAATTGTATTTAGAAGTGGATATTGATGGTTCTTGACTATGGTTGGCAGATATTATCATTTTGAACTTCTTATACATGTGATTGTTATGTTAGTCTAGTTAAGCTTTGGATTGCTCAAAATCTGAATTTTAGTGTTCTTATCCAATTTATGAAGAGAATAGACCTTAGTGCTAAGATGGCCAAGTTTGTTTCTTGTGCAACTCGCCATATGAGAGCTCACATTAATTTCAATTTTTTGTGCTCTGTGCTAATTTCAATCATATACATGTGGTATATGTTTAGCGTTTCAATCAATTTAAATGACTTGAATGATTTACATTTGATTATGTTAATTTGGTCATTTAAATCTTTGTTGGATTAATGTTTTATTGTTTCATATTTATGCTGAAATTAATTATGATTATTTGCTAATATTGCACTTATATAGATAGATAGCAAGTAAGCAAGATGGCGAGAAGCACCGTCTTTCTTTAAAATCACCGGCGTCGCCGAATCGTCTGGATGTCAAGCGATAGCAATCGTAAGTGAGATGGGAGAAATCGAAATTGCTGCGGTCGTGATCATCCGAGGTCGATGATGTTGGGGTCCTTTGAGTCCTCGAGATCGTGGCGAAATTCGAACCATCATGGGATACTTGCAAGGGCGGGTCCCCATCACCACACCAAAATAGAAGTCTCGACGAGCGTAGTGAGTGCGTATGGATAGAACTTTCAGCCTCGTTCACTATATCGAAGCAAACCGGGCACATGTGGAGCGGCATGCATTGCTCGCGATGTGTCGCGTGGAGGACCTTCAAGAGCAAGCTTGTCACAAAATCGTGAACAGGTGGATGCCCTTCACAAAGTTTCCATTCTTGTCACGGGATATATGGGGCGAGTTTGTGCGGATGAAGGCGGCGACCAAATTTAAGGAGCAAAGTGCGGTAGAAGCTCTCGAGACGCGAAACACTCACCTCCATAGACTCGACACCACTAGGTATGTGGGTAAATCCATGCGGAATGGGCGGCGGAGGGCGAAGCATAGCCGGGCCATTTCTTGATATCACAGACCCGCGTGCCCTAAGCTGGTTAAAAGTAAGGGCAAAAGTCTCATCTTCGGGCAGCAACTCTTTCACAAACCAGGCAGACCAGGAAGTGTCCCAACGTCTGGTAAATATGTCGAACTACCTAGTTGTTAATAAGTCCATAACTTCATAGTGTCTATAATAACATGATGACCTCTTGTAGCATGAATTGACTGCCCAAACTTCCCAAGGCTCCTTCCAAGCGAGCGGGGAGAAGGATATGCTATCTCACGTACAGGAAACAAGGAGCACCGGGTGCTGTGAGCCTTGGGGTTCACCGTACCTTGGAGTTATGGATTCGGCGACTATGACACGTATAGGAGTAGGAAGAGATCCAAGGCGAGCACGAGGACGGTTGGTGCAGATGCTTCTTGCAAAATTTCAGGGACGAGATAACACAATTGTAGGATCAAATGAATCAACTCTGAACTAGTCATAAGCCGCCCGTTATTTTGGGAGCGGTCCTCCTTGACATCGAGTAGCGTCGGCGTCTCATAATTACGAACATGATGGCGTCCAATTACCTATTGGCGACATCAAGGTAATGTACATCTCTAGAATATTCCAAAGATAGACCTATAGGACACCTTAGCTAATTGTGTATCGTTTTGTAGGAGCCGACACCTACAAGCTCCAAGTGAGGATGGTTGGGTCTATTTCTATTGAAATTTGGGCGAGGGCTAAGCGTATCCATGCGAGGAAGGGACGGTCGACCACGGTGCCCGGCTAAGCGAGGTTACGCTAGGGCAGGTGGACATGGTACATGACAATTTCATGGCCGTCGGCTGGAGATCGCCCGACGAATATCGAGAACACTAGGAGATGCCATGCACACTTTTATCCGATGGCCCAAGAAGAACATCATACAGAATAGCATGATGTCGCGATCTTGACATGACCATTCCTCTCCAATGGGACCCTCGATGACTCCACCCTCATGTTTAGCCCGAAGGCCACCTCGTCGGTTCCGTAGAAGGCGCCCGAAGGAACAAGAAAAGCGTGCCAAATGTCGGTTCGAGTTGTCTCGTGGGAAGACATGTAGCGGTCGGTCGTTAAGGCCAAATCGAAATCGATGAACATTAAGCGCCTCCTAAATCTAGGAAGTACTCCATCGGAAAACCGTTATGCTCCAACACGAATTAGCCCATGTTGGATTTGGTTGCGAGCTTTGCATGCAGATGCGTCTGCGAAAAGACCAAGAGAAGGGTGCGATCTTTGGAATCACCGTCGGATACAAGGATGAGCATTTCTTCAGCGGTCTTAGCCGCCGTCGTGGGCTTCGGCGACTTATATGACCTATTTAACCTCGTTGCCATCGGCGCCTCGCTTCTATGATGTTGGACCTTTGTAAGTATGTACAATCAAGTTCTACATTCACGTATCCGATAAATATATCACAACTCATTACTTATGTATAGATACATGATAAAGCCGAGGAATGGTGCGAGCAGGGTGGGTTTCCTCGACCCACACGTGGTCTCTATGCAAACCATCAAAGAAGGCGCATCCTTCGTCAAGGAATACATAACGCTGACATTGCTTCATCGAACAACAAGGACTACATAGTGGTGCCCTACAACCGAGGGTAAATGCTTCACTACTTGCTATATAAATTTCATTTGTACTTTATCTGTGACCACGAACTTAGGTTTAATGACTATAGCGACATACATGAGTAGGTACCACTAGATCCTTTTAGTCATTGTACCAAGGAGGAATAGGGTAATATACCTTGATTCCCTAATCGACCAAAAACACGACTTGACATTTTGACGAAATACTCGGCGGGTATGCTCATTTCCTCCATACATAACTTCGATTTTAGTCTTCCTTCGTTTGAAATGGCTGATGATAACTTTTGAAATCATCTGGGTCGTTCACGCCTATGTTCACGATGGAGGACTATACAAGGGGATCGAGCGGCACCTTGACACCACGAACCACGGTTTACATGCAGCGCTACAACACAATAATGCTATATCATACTTAAGTAATAATCGCCTCGGTGACTATACCTATATATGTAATTCTATTTTTTGTAGTACGCTAGCAAAAAAAATGATGAGCTATGTGCATTCTCGTTTGCCATCATATGCAACAACTCATTAGTACTAAGGCGAAGGATCCAGAGGTTTGTCAATCTCGAAATAATTATTTCGAATTATAAATTTAAATATATATGCTTACCACTTTACTCTTGCTAGCGACAAGACTTGATGATAGAATTAGATGCACTCATTGCGAGAGAGATGCGTGGGCGTTAGGAAGCCACTACTCTGAAAAAGGCCTTCTGAGCGGTTCAAAAGCGCCATCACAGAGCGGTTCGTGGTAAAATGCGAGTTTATAAGTCGATAATGCTAATGGTCATCGAGGCGGTTTTCGAACCGTGCATAATACTATACTATCACGAGGCAGTGCAGCAGATGCAGCAAATGCATGATAATCGACTTCACGCAGGGCGATGCGTAGATAAAACCGTGCGTGATATTACGATTACCGCGAGCGATGCGTAGATGAAGCAAATGCGCGATGATCGACTACCCCGAGCGATGCGTAGATGAAACCGTGCGCGATAGTCAAACTCCCGGGCGATACGTATATGAAGCGTGCGTGATGATCCACTATCGCAGAGCGGTTTCATATCTGACAATCTCGTGCAAATCACTATCACTGACAGTTCCATCTGAACCGTCTATCAATAATCTTTGCATTGCTAAATCTATTTACGTTTATTGGCTGCTTTGAGGAAATGCTAGCCATGCCCTCTGAAACAAGCACATCCAATTCTCATTCATTTGAAGCACATCAAAATTGCATTCATTTTGAAACAAGCACACATCCAATTCACAAATCAATTAACTAAATTTAACCATTAATGTACATTAATTTACACACATGTACCATTATGTTCAATCTATCTCAATCAAGTTCAACTTTGCTACCTTGTGGAAACTCCCATTTGGATTTATGACCTATACATTAGGGAATGGCGCAAGGTGTGATCGAATTTTTATGAGCTCGCTCTGTTCCATAGCGATTTGATGATGTTACAACTTTGTCGATATGAAGGTTAAATTAGGGCTTATATAAATTGGTAAGTATATATGAAATAATTGTTGAAAGATTGACAAACTGAGGATCATTGGTGATCGCGGAGCAGATGAGTAGTTGCATGTTGTGGCAAACATAGTATCCACAGAGCGTTAAATGACGGCAATTTCTTGGTGTGCTTTGCAAAAAATAGAATTGGTTAGTTAGAGAGGCATTGCTACGAAGTGTTATATAGGATTAATGTGTACTAGCTAGCAAGTACAGGGAATGTTTGATCATGTTGCGGCGTCCTTCCTTGATATTCCATCCTTTAGCATGTAACACGTCAGACACCCTCATTGACTCCAAGAAGTTAGCCTTAGCCATTGCAAAGGAAGGAAAGACTACAATAGAGTTTCTATGGAGGAAATGTGTTTACGATGATTAAACTCCGGATAGGCTGTGAAGTTGTGAGTGGCCCTCTGTAGGGAATCTAGGTATATTATGTATTTACATTTTGGTATAATTACAATTAGAATCAATGGAACCTACGGGTATGTCGGCATGGTCATTAAACCTAAGTTAGGTGTTGCTTATAAAGTACAAATCAACAAGTATAGCCATGAGTGCAACACTACTTACTTACGGTTGTAGGGCAAAAGTATGAATTCCTTGTTGCGGTGAGCCATGAAAAAATCTATAACGTAATTCTC